>CM028379.1:69978186-70049384 GCA_013146195.2 Codonopsis lanceolata | reverse complement strand
TCTTTACTTCGGCAGGATCGTGACCGTTCAATCTTCTCCGACCGTTTTCGTCTCCAAGCGCACCAAATCCGGCCACCATCTACGGTTCGAGCTCAGATTACTTCCCGTCTCCTCTGATTTCATCTCTTTGGTGGGTTTGAAGGAAACTACGGCTCAGCGAAAGGAAGAGTGGATTTCGGGCGAATCCCAGGAAGCTGGAGAGGTCGTCGTCTTGACTTCACGTTTGGTGCGATTCAAGCTTTGGATGAGGCTTTGCCGTCTGAGTCGCTTGCATCTTCTTCTTTTCCCTTTCTTTTGTTTCGTTTCGTATAATAATTGAGGATTTTTGCTCGTGAATTCATGCATTGATTATGCGCATTTTGGTGTTCATCTTTGTATGATTCTTGTTGGGTTGTTGTTGTTGGGTCCATGTCCATCCATTGTCCGTATATAATGCAGATTTGAAGCCCCATTTTACATTCGGTTCAAATCTAATTTACAAATCTGTTGTTGCGGCGGCTCCTCATTCAAGGCTTGAATCTGCACTACGAGTTGCTATTTTTCGGTTTCTTTTTTTTTGTGCTTCAAAGCTTGAATCTTTGGTAAGACAAATCTTTGAACATTTCCTTGTATAGATCTTTGAAACATACACCCACCAAATTACGTTTTACGTGTAAATGTGTGGTTGGATTTGTGTTTTTATGTTGAATGGTGTGTAGCCTGGTTGAGATTCTTAAGTATCTGCATTTTCGAGCTCTTATTATTGAGGCTTTGGATTAGTATTTTTGGGGTTTTAGATTTCGTTGTTAAATGGTATGACCCAGTTGGTTTTTCTTGAAATTTGATATGTTTGAAGCTAAAAAATCTCATTGAGTTTGTTTGTTTTTGAATCTTTCTTGGGTAAAAGCAATATTTTGGGGTTAGTTAGTTGCGCAATTTTTCTTGTGACCGGTTAGGATTCCCTTGGAATTTTATATATTAGAAGCTCAAAAATCTCATTTGAGTTTCTTTCCCTTTGAATTTTTCTTGGGTGAAGCAGTATTTTGAGGTTAGTTAGTATGAAGATGTTTAGGGTTTGGGTGATAATTACACTATTAGTTGCACGTCTTTGTCGTCGACTTCCTTCCCGGGACATTTTGGCTCGCTTGAATTTAAGAAAGGAATCAAGCATGACCCAACAGGGTATGTGCTTGATTCTTGGAATGAGGAATCTATCGACTTCAATGGGTGTCCTTCCTCTTGGAATGGGATTATGTGTAATGGTGGCAATGTTGCTGGGGTTGTTCTTGACAACCTGGCATTATCATCAGATGTCGATTTGACTATATTTTCAAACCTCACAATGCTTGTGAAGCTCTCAATGTCGAACAATTCGATAACTGGGGAATTTCCTAGAAATATTGGTGACTATCTTTCTTGATTGAAAACATATTGAATGCAATTTCCCATCGTCTAGATGAAAAAATGAAGTAGGTGAAAAATAGAATGATTCATTATCTATGTTTGAGTTTTCAGGGTTAATTTCACTTTTAAATAGATGGTCTGTGGGTGTCTCGAATGTACTATCTTTTCTTGACAAAGTTTGAACTACTACAATTCTTTCTTCTCTGATGCCAACATAGGGCTTCAGTGTAGTAATCCCTAAACCTAAACCTAAACCTAAACCATAAACCATAAACCATAAACCTAAATCGTAACACTAACCTTAAAACTAAACCATAACACTATCCATAAACCTAAACCTAACCCCAACCCCCACCCCCACCCCCACCCCATCCCCAACCCCAACCCCAACCCCAACCCCAACCCCAACCCTAAACCCCAACCTTAACCCTAAACCTAAAACTAAACCTAAACCATAACACTATCCCTAAACCTAAACCTAACCCCAACCCCCACCCCCCCCCCCACCCAACCCCAACCCCAACCCCAACCCCAACCCCAACCCTAAACCCCAACCCTAAAACGTAAACCTTAAACCTAAACCTAAACCATAAACCTAATTCGTAACACTAACCTTAAACCTAAACCATAACGCTATCCCTAAACCTAAACCTAACCCCAACCACACCCCCAACCCCCACCCCCACCCTCACCCCCACCCCAACCCCAACCCCAACCCCAACCCCAACCCTAAACCCCAACCCTAACCCTAAAACGTAAACCTTAAACCTAAAACCTAAACCTAAACCTAAACCATTAACCTAATTCGTAACACTAACCTTAAACCTAAACCATAACACTATCCCTAAATCTAAACCTAACCCCAACCACACCCCCCAACCCCACCCCAACCCCACCCCACCCCACCCCCCAACCCCAAACCCTAACCCTAAACCCTAAAACTAAACCTAAAACCTAAACCTAAACCTAAACCATAACACTATCCCTAAACCTAAACCTAACCCCAACCCCAACCCCAACCCCCACCCCCACCCCACCCCACCCCACCCCAACCCCAACCCCTAAACCCTAAACCTAACCCTAAAACGTAAACCTTAAACCTAAACCTAAACCTAAACCTAAACCCCAACCTAAACAAACCTAAACCTAAACCATAAACCTAACACTAACCTTAAACCTAAACCCATAACACTAACCCCACCCCCACCCCCACCCCCACCCCCACCCCCAACCCCAACCCCATCCCCATGGTTTTAGTTTAATCGACTTTGAAAGAAAAGAAGATAACTATATGTACGTTGGGGGGTGTTAGTGTAAATTTAATGTATTAATGCTTAAACATCAATTTATGTACGTTTGTTAGCTGGGTAGCCATGTTGATGCTATGAAATCCATGGTTGTAGTTTAATTGATTTGAAACAAAAAATAATAATTGTATGTACGTTGAGGGGTGTTAGTGTAAATTTAGTGTATTAATACTTAAACATCGATTTATGTACGTTTGTTAGCTGGGTAGCCATGTTGATGCTATGAAATCCATGGTTGTAGTTTAATTGACTTTGAAACCAAAAAAGATAATTGTATGTACGTTGAGGGGTGTTAGTGTAAATGGTAAGAATTAAAGGGGTGTTAGTATAAATTTAGTGTATTAATGCTTAAACATCGGTTTATGTACGTTTGTTAGCTGGGTAGCCATGTTGATGCTATGAAATCCATGGTTTTAGTTTACTTGACTTTGAAACCGAACAACATAAATGTATGTACGTTTAGGGGAGTGTTAGTGTAAATAGTAAGAAATAAACAGGTGTTAGTGTAAATTTAGTGTATTAATGTTTAAACATCGAGTTATGTACGTCTGTTAGATGGGTAGCCATGTTGATGCTATGAAATCCATGGTTGTAGTTTAATTGACTTTGAAACCGAACAACATAACTGTATATACGTTTAGGGGGTGTTAGTGTAAATAGTAAGAAATAAACGGATGTTAGTGTAAATTTAGTGTATTAATGTTTAAACATCGATTTATGTACGTTTGTTAGATGGGTAGCCATGTTCATGCTATGAAATCCATGGTTGTAGTTTAATTGACTTTGAAACCAAACAACATAATTGTATGTACGTTTAGGGGGTGTTAGTGTAAATAGTAAGAAATAAACGGGTGTTAGTGTAAATTTAGTGTATTAATGTTTAAACATCAATTTATGTACGTTTGTTAGCTGGGTAGCCATGTTGATGCTATGAAATCCATGGTTGTAGTTTAGTTGACTTTGAAACCAAAAAAGATAATTGTATGTACGTTTAGGGGGTGTTAGTGTAAATGGTAAGAAACAAAGGGGGTGTTAGTGTAAATTTAGTGTATTAATGTTTAAACATCGATTTATGTACGCTTGTTAGCTAGGTAGCCATGTTGATGCTATGAAATCCATGGTTGTAGTTTAATTGACTTTGAAACCGAACAACATAGCTGTATGTACGTTGGGGGACTTTAAAACCGAACGTGCTTACTTTCAAGCAACATTCATTCCATTTATTCTCTTTCCATTCCTCTGGTTTAATACTCATATTGGGGGTGAGGGAAATAGGGTTGGACCCTTTTTGTTATTATTATTAACTAATTGATTTTGGATAACTTGTACATGTTTAGGTTCATCCAGCAAAAAAAACAAAGAAATGATGATTATGCCATAAATGTATTCCTATGGTAAGCTTCTAAAGCTTCTTGTTTGATCATATGAAAATAATGACTTACTTTTTCTTGTTGATTTTTAATCAAAATAGTGATTTTACTTGGACATGTTTTCTAGCTGATTGCCGTGAAGATGAAGTTTTTCTTGATCCTCATGTCGTAGGATTTTTTTAATTTTATTTTTAGGTTTTTTTATTAGATATGGTTTATATGGATTGGTACAAGTTTAAATTTACAAGTTAACTCTAGAAACAAGTTTTTGGTATTAATTGTTATATATAATTTACATGGATTGTTGTAATAAAATTTACAGTTTGATGTTTTTAAATTGGTTTTATATTATTGTTAATTTTGTATCTTCAGTTTTGTATTAATTGTTATATTATCAGGTACAAAAATTTATAATAATAGTATTTTTGGGTTTTTTTAAAATATTTTTTACATTATAAGCGACGAAATTTTCTGTCGCTGAAATTCAAATTTAATTAATTTTTAAAATCCTTTAGCGACGGAATTTTCCGTCGCTGAAATTCAAATTTAATTAATTTTTCAAAGCCTTTAGCGACGGAATTTTCCGTCGCTGAAATTCAAATTTAATTAATTTTAAAAAGCCTTTAGCGACGGAATTTTCCGTCGCTGAAATTCAAATTTAATTAATTGTTAAACGCCTTTAGCGATGGAATTTTCCGTCACTGAAATTCAAATTTAATTAATTTTTAAACACCTTTAGCGACTGAATTTTCCGTCGCTGAAATTCAAATTTAATTAATTTTAAAAAGCCTTTAGCGACGGAATTTTCCGTCGCTGAAATTCAATTTTAATTAATTTTAAAAAGCCTTTAGCGGCGGAAATTTTCATCGCTGAAATTCAATTTAAATTAATTTTTAAACGCCTTTAGCGACGGAAATCGGTCCGTCGGACATCAGCGACGGGCCACCGACGGAAAAATTCCGTCGCTGGGGAGCCATTAGCGACGGAATTTTGCCTTTAGCAAAGGAAAATTCCGTCACTAAAGGTTGTTTTTCTAGTAGTGTATAAGCTATTTTAAGAAAAAAATAGTTATGCTAGTAACAAACTTTATTTATATTTACATGCGTAGCAGGAAAGAAACTTATTAAATAATAAGAAACATAATTATTTCTATATTTAAAGTATGTGTAAAAAAGAAACTAATTAAATTGCAAGAAATTATAACTATTTTACATTGAAGTAAAGACATGAAAGAAACTAATTCAAACAAAAGAAAATGTAACTATTATTACATTTAAAGTAAGAACGAAAAATAAACTAATTTAAACAGAAAGAAAATATAGATATTATTACATTAAAGTAAGAACGGAAAAGAAATTAATTTAATCAAGAAGAAAATATAATTATTTATATATTAAAGTATAGACATAAAAGAAACTAACTTAGAAGTAAAAAAATATAACTATTTCTACATTAAAGTAAAAGCAGAAAAAAATTAAATATCTACATTTTAACTATTTATGTATTAAAGTAATAACAGAAAAGAAACTAATTTATATATCTAGATTTAAGTTATAGATTAGAATACATAACTACGGGCACAGAACTTACCTCTTGGAACGTGAGTGTCTGAACCCGGTATATGTTTGGGCTTAATCCCACTAGGCGGTCTACATGTGCTTTCCATGTCCTTATGAGAAAGGAAGTCTTTTTGTTGTTTGTTGTTTGTTGTTTTTTGTTGTTGTTGTTGTTGAGGCGGAGTGTTGCACTATGTCCAGAATAGGAAAAGGCAGTGGGAATTTGTACAATTTAGGCAGCGTAATTGCTTGTGTTTATTCCTTTTCACGTTGATTTTTGGACGGTGTGACTGCTTGTTTTTGTTTCTTTCCAACTCTCAATTCGGACGGAGCAACTGTTTGTATTTATTAATTTTGTTGTATGTTGTGTATGGAATCGGGCAGAATAACTGATGCGTTTGTGGTTTTTTGGAGCCGGGTTTAGGGCGAGAACCTAATTGGCTAACTAAGTTTATATTTGGATGGTGGGTATAAGTGTATAGAGAGGAATCACTAAGCCTAAGGGGGAAGATTCATTTCAGCAGCTCAATAGCGAGAGAGAGCGTAATTACGCAGAGCAACGACTAAGGGAAAATTATCTATCTGAATGAAGGAGGGCAAGCCCTCTATTTATAGGTGGATGAGCAGATTTAACCCCGAAGGAAGAAAAGATATTTTGCATTTGTGCTTGAAGTGTCTGTACTCTGTGTTGAAAATATTGAACATTAGAACGAAACGACGGAGGCTTGAAATAGTTTTGGGCACCGCCTTATACAAAAAAGGGGGCAACGCCCAAATGTGTAATAAGGGGCACCCAATCTTGTTTTCTCATTTAAAAAGTTTACACTTTCCCCCTTGCTTGTTTATCGTTTGTCCTTTTGCTTTTTGATTCTTCTTTTGACACTTTGGTCCTCCTAAAACTTAACAGAAATTTAACAGAAACTTAACATTTGTTAGTCCATTTATAAATTATAAATTATACTTTTTAGTACATATATAAATTAGGGGAACGAATTTGGGGTGTCTACACCTGTATAATCTTTGAACTTGGAGGGAATTGTTTTGTTTCTTACTAGTTTAGTAGCTGGATCAGAAGGCATAAACTTAGAAGAAGAAGAGGAGATAAGATCAGACATAGGAGTTAGGGGTGTAAGTGATTTGATTTGGTTTGGTTTATGTCAAAACCACAAACTGAACCGCCCCTATTGGTTCCAAAAATCTCAAACCGAACCGAACCGAGTAAGGCTTGGAACCGAACCGAACCACTTGGTTTGGTTTGGTTTGGTTCGGTTTTGTGGTTTATATAAATTATTTTTAATCAAGTTAACCAATATAAAAAATAACAATAAAAATAAGAATTTAATTTGGAATTAACATCAAAGTTATGAAATAACCTACTAACAACAAATTATCATAAAGAAAACAATACAAATTCCAAAATAAACACAAACAATTGAAGAAAAAATAGTTCTCCAACAATCAAGATTTTGTTTGGTTTAGTATGTGTCTATATATATATATATAGACTAAATCAAATTCCTAGATTATGCATATAAGATGATTCCAAAGGTTCAAAATAATTAACAAATATAATATATATATATTATACAATAAATAAATAAATATATATATGTTGGTTTGGTTCGGTTTGGTTTGAAGCGATACCAAAAACCGTGAACCAAACCAAATCGAACGGTTTTCCAATTTTTGAAACCGAAACGTCTTCGACCAAAACCAAATCAAACCGACTGGTTTGGTTCCGTAGTTCGATTTACTCTCCTAATAGGAGTATTGATAAAATTGTGAGCCCTAAATCACCTTCAATCTTGTAACAAAGCAACATTACCAATTATATTGACAGAAAAGAAAGAATAGAGATGATGAAGAGAGATTAATCAAGAAGTTTATTATTTCTCTTCTTTCTGTATCTTTACAAGAGGCCCAACAATCGGTATAAATACCGGTATAACAGAAAGCATAAAACTATCACATATTCACTCGTTACCCTCTAACTATCACATATTTACACACGCTACCCCTGAACAGATCTAGAGCAATAGAACAGGTTCAGACATATGACACTTGAGCCTCTTAAGTCCAGTGTCTGTTCTTTCTGATTTGTTTATAATGTTTTTTATGGGATATGTTAACATTAACATTGCTAACATTAACATCCCCCCTCAAGTTGCAAGGAGTAAAAAGGTTTTTAACTTGCAACTTGACCAGAAGATGACAGAACTGGGCCTTCATGAAGAGATCTGCAGGTTGATCTGTAGACACTATGTATTTGGTGGAAACCAATCCCTTTTGGACCATTTCTCTGACAAGGTGACAATCAATGTCAATATGTTTTGTTCTCTCATGAAAGACATGATTGGCTGCAATGTGAATGGCAGACTGGTTGTCACAGTATAAAGAAACAGGAGTGACAGAAGAGAAATTAAAGTCTTTTAGAAGTGAGATTAGCCACTTAATTTCACAGCATGTGTTGGCCATACTCCTGTACTCAGCCTCTGCAGAAGACCTGCTAATTGTAGACTACTTCTTACACTTCTAGGAGATGAGAGAGGTACCAAGATATATACAAAAACCTGAAAGGGATCTTCTTGTGATTGGACAGGCAGCCCAATCAGAATCACAATAAGCTCTTAGCTGAATTTGTGCTGAACTGGAAAAGAAGAGACCTTGGCCAGGACAGCCTTTAATATATTTGACCAGTCTGAGGGCAACATGCCAGTGATCATCAAGAGGAGAAGCCATAAATTGGCTCAGAACTTGCACACTATAGGCTATGTCTGGTCTAGTAATGGACAAGTATATAAGCCTGCCAATGAGTCTTCTGTAGGATGCAGGATCAGCCATGGAAGTGGAAGAGATTGTAGCCAGCTTGTGATCCTTTTGAATAGGAATTAGAGTAGGTTTAGCATTGATCAGTCCAGTGTCTTTGATGATTTCCAGGGCATATTTTCTTTGATGAAGGCAGATCCATGTCTTGTTCCTTGCAACTTCAAGGCCAAGGAAGTACTTCAGATGTCCAAGGTCTTTGATGGGAAAGATAGATTTCAGATGATCTTTAACTTGAGTAATTAGTCTTTCACTAGTTCCTGTAATAAGCAAGTCATCAACATAGACAAGGACAGCCACAAATTCAGAATCAACATTAAGATAAAAAAGAGTATAGTCATTTAAGGACTGTTTGAACCCATATTGAATAAGTGTAGTGGACAGTTTTTCAAACCATTGCCTCGGGGCTTGTTTTAAGCCATAGAGAGATTTGGATAGTTTACATACCAGAGGGGAAGATGTATGAGATGGAGCTGGAGAGTATCCTTAAGGCAAAGTCCATGTACACTTCTTCATGTAAGTCACCATGTAGGAAGGCATTAGATACATCAAGTTGGAACACAAGCCATTGCTTTGATGCAGCTATGGCAAGTAATACTTTTACATAATTCATCTTGGCCACAGGAGAAAATGTTTCAAAGTAGTCATTGCCTTCAACCTGAGTAAATCCCTTGGCAACAAGTCTTGCCTTAAATCTGTTTATAGTCCCATTTGAGTTATATTTTATTCTGAAAATCCACTTGCATCCTACAGTTTTCTTATTTTCTAGAAGATGTTGTAGAGTCCATGTATTATTGCTTTCCAAAGCCTGCAGTTCCTCAGACATAGCTTGACACCATAGGGGATTTTGAATAGCTTGTTGGTAGGTTTTAGGTTCATGAATTGTGGAAATATTGCAAGAGAAATTTCTGTAAGGGATAGATATATTAGAATAAGAACAATAGTTAGCAATGGGATAAGGAGTAGTGTGAATTTTAGAAGATTAGACAAGAGTAGAGGAAAGATCAGTGTAATCCTTGAACTTGGCAGGAATAACTCTATGTCTTTGAGGTCTTTGAGGCATAGTGGGAATAGATTGAGGAGGAGAGGGATCATTGTGAACATCTTCAGGATTTTCATCAGAAGAGTCATCTTGAACAGTGGAAGAGTGATTATTGGAGTCATTTTCAGATGTATCTTCAAAATGAGGATTGTTAATTTCAGTTTGGACTCCAGCTTCTTCTTCAAAAATAGTATTGGTAGGATTGCTAGGGAACAAATTCCCTTGAAGGGTTTCAGTGGTATGAGATTTAGTAATTTTGAAAGGAAAAATATCTTCATAGAAGACAACATCTCTTCTATACAGAACCTGATGTGTTTCAAGGTTGTAGACCTTGTAAGCTTTCTTATTATTGGGATACCCAATAAAGACACATCTTTGAGCTCTAGGAGAAAACTTATCTCTAGCATGAGAAGCAGTTGAAGCATAGTAGAGACAACCAAAGGTCTTAATATGATGGTAACTGGGAGGGGTTCCAAACAGGACTTCAAAAGGAGTTTTAAACTTAATGACAGAACTGGGAAGTCTGTTGATTAAGTAGGTGGCAGTAAGAAGGAAGTCACCCCAGAATTTCTTTGGAAGATTGGCTTGGAACCTAAGGGCTCTAGCAAGTTCAAAGAGATGCCTGTGTTTTCTCTCAGCTCTACCATTTTGCTGAGGGGTGCCAACACAGGTGGTTTGATGTAAGAGACCTTGAGCTAGCAGGAGTTGTCCAACTCCATCATTGAGAAATTCTGTTCCATTATCAGTTCTGATACTTTTAACATTGGTGTTAAATTGATTTCTTACCATATTGAGGAAATATTCCAGATTTTGACAGACTTGAGATTTGGCTTTTAAGAGAAAGGTCCAGGTAACCCTAGAGAAGTCATCAACTATGGTAAGAAAGGAGGTGCAGCCATCATAAGTTCTCTTCCTGTAAGGACCCCATACATCACAGTGTATGAGTCCAAAAAGTTCAGTGCTATGAAAGTCACTTAAAGGAAAAGGTTGTCTAGTTTGTCTAGCTAGATGACATATTTCACAGTGCACACTAGGAATGGAATTTAAATGTAAATCAAGAGATGTTATATGTTTCATGGATTGTAAAGGAACATGTCCAAGTCTAGTGTGCCAAAGATACACTTTATTGATAGGTTCAGTGAAAGCAAAAGTATTATTGAAATTGCACAGATTAACATTGAAGGAGTTCTTGTACATAGAGGTAGTCTGCTTAGGATAGTGTATTTTTGATAGAATGAGTTTGTATAGACCTCCTTCATATCTACCAATTTCCTTGCTTTTCTGTTGAGTTTGGTCCTAAAGAAAACAGGATGTGGCAGAGAAGGTTAAACAGACATTACTGTCATTAATAAGTTTGCTCCCAGAAATTAAGTTGAAATGAAAATCAGGAGCAAAATAAACATTTTTAAGGACAATATTTCCTGTCAGTGTCACAGTTCATTTATGTGTTATAGAGGAAGTTTTTCCATTGGGTAAGTATATCATAGTATTGACAGGTATAGGATTGGTGAGACAATCAAAACAAGTAGTAATATGGTCACTAGCACCTGTATCTATGATCCAATCATAAAAAGAAGGTTTCAAGCTAGTGAGAGAGATATGTTTAGAGATATTATAATAGATACCTGACATATGATCTTCAGGGGTGTCCAAGAGCACTGAAGCAGATGTGACATTCTGTTGTTGTTGAGCATGATCATTAGTTGTTGAAGCTGTCCAGGTGTGAAGTGATTAGTGACTTCAGTAGTTTCAGTCTTCTCCTTCGTAGGTTGTTGAGTGACAGCAATGTTGATTCCTGGGTTGGTCTTAGGTTTTCCTTTGTTTCTTGGCATTCTTGACAGATCAGGCTTGGTACCAAACCATTGATGCCATTCAGGGTAGCCATGGAGAAAAAAACATTTGTCTTTGGTGTGGGTGTCACCATGACAATAATCACAAAAGAACTTTCCCTTAAAAGTGGAATTTTGAGATCCCCCTATGGTTTTACCTTTGCCAAATCTGTTGGTATTGATTTTTCCCATGAGTGCAGAGGAGGTACTTTCCAGATTTATGCATGTACATTGCTGTCTTTGACCCTCTTCTTGAATCAACATGGAAACAACTTTAGCAACTGAGGGAAGAGGATGTATTCTAAGGATCTGCCCCCTCACATCTGCATAGTTCTCTGAGAGCCCCATTAAAAATTGAGTCAGCTTAGTGACATGGTCATAGTCTTCTTGAACATCATTGGCTCCACATGTGCAGTTGCAGATGCATTTAGGTTTCTAGAGAAGATTGGTGAGTTCATCCCACAATCCCCTGAACTTGGTAAAGTAGGCATTGATATTAAGGTTTCCTTGGGTGCACAACATAATATTCTTTTGAATTTGAAAATTTTTGGGGGCATCACTTGAGGAGAATCTTGTAATAATGTCATCCCAGATCTCACTAGCAGTGGTAAAGTAAACTATACTTTGGCGAATTTCAGAGTTGACAGAATTAAGAAGCCAAGAAACAACCATACTATTGCATCTCTCCCAGGAACTTATATATTTGGATGGGGGAATTGGTTTCTTGTGCAGGCCATTAATCGTACCAAGTTTGTTTTTAGCAGATAAGGCCGTAGTGACAGCTATTTTCCATTGATTGAAGTTAGTGTTTGAGAGGGTTTCAGACACAAGGATCATTCCTGGGTGGTCATTAGGATAAAGGTAGAGAGGGTGACTAGAGGTTAATTGGAGAGAAGATTCAGAAAGATCATAAGAATCAACAAAATCATTGTTGATGGTAGTGTTGCCTTTAATAGGATCAACCGGGGCATTATCAGTGGTAGTATTATTATCCTTAAGATCTTCAGATGTGATTTCAGGCATCATGAAGAAACGAAAGAAAAAAAGCCAAAAGAAAGGAAGAAGAAAGAACGAGAATCATAAAGAGAAGGAAGATGACTGGGAGAATGAATGATTACCAATTCAATGTTCATCCACAGATTTCCTTTGAGAATCGATGTTGACTTGGCTCTGATACCATGATAAAATTGTGAGCCCTAAATCACCTTCAATCTTGTAACAAAGCAACATTACCAATTATATTGACAGAAAAGAAAGAATAGAGATGATGAAGAGAGATTAACCAAGAAGTTTATTATTTCTCTTCTTTCTGTATCTTTACAAGAGGCCCAACAATCGGTATAAATACCGTTATAACAGAAAGCATAAAACTATCACACATTCACTTGCTACCCTCTAACTATCACATATTTACACACGCTACCCCTGAACAGGTCTAGAGCAATAGAACAGGTTCAGACATATGACACTTGAGCCCCTTAAGTCAGGTGTCTCTTCTTTCTAATTTGTTTATAATGATGTTTACGGGATATGTTAACATTAGCATTGCTAACATTAACAGTATTTGACATAGGAGGATTAGAGGAATTGGAAGGATGAGTGGGAAACAAATCCTTATCAATAGGATCATAAAGAGTGGCAGAAGGAGGGGAGACACTAGGAGATACATTTGAAAAAGGAAAGGAGGATTCATGAAAGATAGCATCTCTACTATAGAAGATTTGTTTGGTTCGAGTATCGTACAGTTTGTATGGCTTTTTCCCAAAAGGGTAACCCCAAAATATGCATTTCCTAGACCTTGGACCAAACTTATCTTTGTTACGGCTTAGGGTGGAGGCATAGCATATGGAGTCTTGAATTGAAGCACGGAACTGGGCAACCTGTTAATCAGGTAGGTAGCAGTCAATAGACAATCACCCCAAAAACAGATAAGAAGATAAGATTGGAATCTAAGGGTTCTTGATAGTTAAAGAAGATGCCCGTGTTTTCTCTCCATCCATCCATTTTGTTGAGGTGTGGTAACACATGAACTTTGGTGCACTATGCCAGGAGAGTCAAGAAGAGGGATAACTGATTCATTGAAGAATTCAGTTCCATTTTTAGACCTAACTTCCTTAACAATGGCATTATATTGAGTTTTGATAAGAGCGAAGAAATGTGTGAGGTAGGAACAGACTTGAGTCTTAGATTGAAGAAGGAATGTCCATGTTATTCTAGACTTGTCTTTTACAATGGAGAGGAAAGAAGAACAATTGTTATAGGTTTTGTGTCTATATGGACCCCACAAATCACAATGGAGCAATTCAAACAGTGTATCCGAATGTGAGTACTAACAGGAAATGGTTGTTTGACTTGTCTAGCAAAATGACAAATATCACAAGGTATAGTGGAAACATAACTATAAATTAGATATTCAAATGTTTCAAAGAATTGAAATGAACATGTCCAAGTCGCAAATGCCACAGTTCACTTTCTTTTTAAACAATATTAGAGACAGAAACAAAAGCAGTACATTGAGAGTTGCTATTATGAGACTTAGACTAGACAGACTCAGAATCATCTCTTCTTGTGCAAAGTATATACAGGCCATCAACAACCTTACCAGTCCCCTTGATCTTCTTGTGAACCTGGTCCTGCAATATGCACATGGAAGAGGAAAACACAAGGGTAATCTTGTTATCAAGAGCAAGTTTTCTTCCTGATAACAAGTTGTTTTTGAAGGAGGGAACAAATAAGGCATCATGTAGGACAATATCATTTGTCAGTTGAACAGTGCCACTTTGTGTAATCCTTGAGACTTGTCCATTTGGTAAATATATAGGAAGATCAACAGATGTGGGATTGACAAGAATATCAAAAGAGTTAGTAATATTATCTGTAGCTCTAGTGTCAACAATCCACTCACTAGAGCTATAACTGTGGCTTGAGAAACATCTAGGATTAACACAACTAGAGTAGTTTGTAATCTTACATGCAAGATGGCACTCAGGACTCTCCATACCATTGGAATTGTTGATCAAAAACATAAGTTGTTGACATTGTACTGAGGTAAATCCATGAAAACTATCTCCCATACTCTTTTCAACAGAAGCTGTGCCTGGCATATTTGAGAACACATTGGCAGCAACCTTTGGTTTGTGCTTTGGCATCCTTGAAACATCAGGTTTTGTGCCATACAGGGCATGCCATTCTGGATAGCCGTGTAGGAAAAAAACATTTATCCTTAATATGGGTGTCTCGATGACAATTGTCACACCACAATTTCTTTTTCTGTGGGTTACCTCCAGAATTGTTATCACTCTGTGTATTACCCCCAGCATTGCTCCCACTCCTGTTTTTAAAAGGTTTTTGATAGGTCTTGCTTAACAAGGCTGTTGACACATCCCCCATGTTAATGTTTCCTGAGCTATGTTTTCTTTGACTCTCTTCTTGAGTCAAGAGATTTTCAGCTTTGCTTAGGCTAGGTAGGGGAATCATAAGCATAATCTGTCCCCTAATAGGAGTGAAGGTGTCATTTAATCCCATGAGAAATTGAATTAGCATTCCTTCATGCTCATAGTCTTCCTGTTTTTGTAGAACTCCACATGTACAATTACATGAACATTTAGAATGGCTCACCAGTTCATCCCATAAGGCCCGAAATTTAGTGAAGCAAGCAGACACTTCAATTTCCTTGGTGACAATCAATTAGGTTTGTCCTAATCTGGAAAATCTTGGGCAGATTATTATGAGAGAATCTGGTGTTCAAATCCTCCCAAATAGCCCTAGCAGACTCAAGGTAAATTACACTTGATTTTGAGTCTGAAGAAACAACGTCAAGAAGCCATGAGATCACCATATGGTTACATCTCTTCCATTGGCCAATATATTTTAACATTGGTCTAGGTTTCTTGTTCCTACCATTGATTAACCCTAACTTTTTCTTTGCTGATAATGCTATGAGTAAGGATCGTTTCCATTGACCAAAATTGACATTATCTGTAAGGATTTGGGATATTAAGACCATACCAGGATGATCATTAGGGTGTAGAAACAGGGGATGAAGAGGATGAAATTGTAGGTTCCTCACGATCTTCATTGTTGGTCGACATGTCTCCGGTCAGATTTCTTCAAATCCTAAGTCAATTGGTGACTTGACTTTGTTTCGAAAAAGTAATCTATCAGTGGAAGTGAAAATCATATATTTGCTTTGATACCATATTGATTTTTGAGAAAGAAAAGTTCAAGATGGAAAGAGGATCTTGGAGAGTTTGTTATTTCAATTCAATCTCGATCTTACAGTGATTCCCCCAATATATGATGAAAATAGCTAAAGAGATCCAATAACAAAAAAGATACAATCTTAAGTTCTTAACTGCCTAAATGAACAAACACCCTCAACTATTACAAGTGAACACTCGACGCCTTTAAGGTTCATAACCCAAGTTTATATTGAAGCAATAGACCACCTTACATTCTTAACAATATAAAGAATTTGACTTTAACCTTTACATTGTATATGCCAACAGACGATATATTTTCATTACAAATCAACGATCTGATCTAATCACGATTTGATGGTTGGGTTTGATGGCTAGGCTCGACAAATCCAACCGAGAATCGAACCGAACTACTCAGTTTTTTCCAAAAACTCAAACCGAATTGAACTGCTTAAGCCACAAAACCAAACCAAACTACTTGACTTCGCTCAGTTCTATTCGATTTGATGACTTAGCAGCTTCATTGACACCCTAGAGTAGAATATACAAACACAAACGGCCAAAAACAGACCACCCAAATTTCAAACTCATATTTTTCTCATATTTGTGAATTTTGTTTTGCTAAAGGGTTTGATTTTTTGAAATAAGAAGAAAATTTAATGTTCTATCTATCTCATATTCTCATTAAATTTTAGCCTTACACATGTCATTGTTATTTTACCCGACTTTATTTGGGATATGGAATGTGAAGAAAGTGGAATAGAAGATTAGTGTGAAGGAAGTAAGATAGAAGATTTCAAGTCGTATCACAACGTTGTGTTCTTAATTGTTTTGTCCCACTTGATAACTTTCTCTCTGAAAGTCCTAACCCAAAACCAAGAAAGAGGAGAGCTAATGGTTGTGAATAGTGAGATGGGTTTGGGTTTGTTCTTCTTCAATTGTGTATAAAACAAGGATCAACTATGAAAAATTCTTTGATTTTTCAAAAAAAAAACATCCACATGGAATTAATAGATTTGCGAAGCAATAAACAAAGTGCTACCGAAGGTCTCCACCACCTCTACCCAACCGCATCACCCCACCATCACCACATGATCTCAATCCCTCTAATCAGTTGTTCCTCCTTCTCAGCCGTCCTAAAAAAAACATTACTAGAATTATCACCAACGTTACCACCTTGGTACCAATTACGTTTTGAAAAAACTCACATGCACTTTATTTTTAAGACGAAGTTCTTACCATGTGGTAACCGTGGTGGAGTATTGTTAACTAAAGGAAGAGAAGAGAGAGGGGAGGTACGGCTAACATTGTTTGCGAGTTGCGAGTAACTGCTCACTTTTCTTCTCTTTATTTTTTTAGTAAAATAAAGAAAAATATCACTCAAAAAGTGCTCTCCGTGATTTAAAAAAGTTTGTCAATATTTTTTGTTTGATTTTATAAAAATATTTTTTAATTAGAAATAATTATTTATTTGTGAACTAGTTCAAAATAATAATAAAAACTTTTTTAGAGTCGGTAAAATGCAAAAGAAGGTAAGTAGATATATTAACCGAGTTGACCCTACCCCTATAGGGTCAAACCTATAGGGTTTTGACCATATAGGACTAGCCCTATTAGCTTTGAATTTAATAGGGTCGCATTTTCTCAGCCCTAACCCTTTCGATTTCGGTTTAACAGGGTCAGCCCTGCGATCCTAGTAGAAGGTTTGAAGCATAACCTTCCGATTTCGGTTTAACCATCGGCTATGGATCAATCATTCTTGGAAACCTTTGTATTGGAAAAGTATCTCTAGTAGAAGGTTTGAAGCATAACCTGTTGAGTATTTCTCAATTCTACGACAAAGGTCTCATATGTCAATTCTCATCAAACAAATGTGACATAAAAGATCTAGAGTTGTGCTCCACTTTGGTAACTGGATATAGACAAGGAAATGTCTATGTGATAGATTTGAATGACTATGAGAAGGCTGCCAATCTATGTCTTGTGGTTAACTCTGCTCAAGACAAAAGTTGGCTTTGGCACAAGCGTCTTAGTCACCTGAACTTCAAATACTTATCAAAGCTATCCAAAGAAGGCTTGGTGAGAGGAATGCCAAAAGTTTCTGCTGATCACGACAGTATATGCAAAGCTTGTCAGCTATGGAAGCTTTCAAAAGCCCCCTTCAAGAACAAACCAGGACTCGCAACAACAAGACCTTTGCAACTTCTTCACATGGATCTCTTCGGGCCTGTGACTACTATCAGCTATGGTGGTAACAGATACACTCTAGTCATAGTAGATGACTATACAAGATACACTTGGACAGAGATGATGTCTTCCAAAGATCACACATTTGACATCCTTATAGCTCTGTTTAGAAGACTACAGACACAAAAGCTCGATGACATCAGTCATCAGTGATGTTCGATCAGAAAATGAAATCGAATTCACCAACAATGGAATATCTAAGTATTGTGATGACCATGGCATTGGCCACAACGTTTCTGCTGTTAGAACTCTACAGCAGAACGATGTAGTAGAAAGAAAGAAAAGAACCCTCATTGAAGCTACTAAGACGATGCTTGCCGAAGCTAAGTTGCCCAAACACTTCTGGGTAGAAGCCATCAATACAACCTACTTTACTCAAAACAAGTCTCTGATCAACAAATTTCACGATAAAACACCATATGAACTTTGGAGAGATAAAGCCCGAAACATTGGATTTTTCAAAATTTTCGGCTGCAAATGTTTTGTAGTATATAATGGTAACGATTATAGAAACAAATCTGATACTAAAGCCAATGAAGGAGTTTTTCTGGGCTATGCCTTACATTCCAAAGCTTATAGGGTTTTCAATAAACGTTCCTTAAAAATTGTTGAGTTTATACACGTTTCATTTGATGAATTTGTTTTATTAGAGCCACATGTGGCTCCAAATGTTGCTGATGACTTTGTTAAAGTTGAGTTAGGAACATCTCAAGCCTTAATTCCTCATACTTCAAATTCCACACCAACAACTCACTTAAATATCCCCGACCATCATTTCTCAAATGAACCACTAGAAGACCTTAACTCTGCTCGCGAAAACATCAATCCAAAGCCTATATCTTCTGAACCTCAAAATCCTACTCTTCAACTCACCTATGAACCTAGTCTTGAACAACTCCCTCAACAAGAAACAATGACTTTCCTCCTAGTCCTCCCCTTGAGCCTTATCATGAAGAACCAGCAGTGAATCATATCCCCTACTATTACAAGAGAATGTAGAGATCACCCAATTTCTAGATCATTGGTGGCATTCATGTAGGTGTTCGGACTAGAAGATCTTCTAGAAATGAATGCATGTTATGTGCTGCATTTGTCTCAGAAGATGAGCCTAAAAAGATTGATGAAGCTTTAGAAGATCCAAGTTGGCTAGAAGCTATGCAAGAGTAACTTTAGTAATTCGAAAGATGTCAAGTATGGAAGCTAGTTCCAAGACCTGCTGACCATACTATCATTGGGACAAAATGGGTGTTTAGAAACAAGAAAGATGAAGACGGGAACATAATTAGGAACAAAGTCAGACTTGTTGCACAAGGATATCGCCAAGAAGAAGGAATCGACTACGATGAAACTTTTGCTCGAGTAACAAGGTTAGAAGCTATTAGAATCTTTTTGGCCTATGCTACATAGAAGGATTTTGTGGTATAGCGGATGGACGTCAAGAGCGTCTTCCTTAATAGAGATCTTCAAGAAACATTCTACATTACTCAACCTCCTCGTTTCGTGGAGAAAGGCAAAGAGACACATGTTTACAAGCTTAGGAAAATACTCTACGGTCTAAAACAAGCACCTCGTGCTTGGTATGAGATGTTGTCCAAATTCTTAATAGAACAAGGATTTGTACAAGAGAAGATTGACACTAATCTCTTCATCCTCAAGCACAAAGGATACTCTCTGCTGGTGCAAATATATGTCGATGATATCATTTTCTGCTCTACAAATGAGAAATTGTGCATAAGATTTGAGATTCTTCTGATTGGAAAGTTTCAAATGAGCATGATGGGTGAGCTCACCTTCTTCCTAGGACTTCAAATTCAACAATCCAACAAATGAATCTTTATAAGCCAATCCAAGTATACCAAGGAATTGGTCAAGAAATTTGGATTGGAATTAGCTAACACTTTTATACACCCATGGCTACAAAATGTAAATTAACGAAAGATCTTCAAGGAAAAAAAGTTGATATTACTCTATATCGAGGGATCATTGGATCTCTACTCTATCTTACCGCCAGCAGAACTGATATTATGTATGCTGTTGGGGTATGTGCTACATTTCAAGCAGCCAAGAAAATCATCAAGTATGTATCAGATACCACTAACTTAGGTATCTGGTATCCAAGAGAATCTTTTTCAACTTGGTTAGCTACTCAGACATAGATTATGTTGGCTGCCAAGTGGACAGGAAAAGCATAAGTGGGACTTGTCAATTCCTAGGAGATAGACTTGTCTCATGGGCTAGCAAGAAACAAACATCAGTTTCCAACTCCACCACTGAAACAGAATACATAGCTGCTGGAAGTTGCTGCTGTCAACTGCTTTGGATCAAACAACAACTGGTGGACTATGGTATCAAGGTTGCAGATTGCCCAATCATGTTTGACAACACCTTAGCAATCTCTATCACCTACAATCCCATGATGCACTCCAAGAAAAAGCATATCGATGTTCGATATCACTTTCTAAGGGATAATGTAGAAAAGAGAAATATAACCATGCAAGTACATTTCAACAAAACATCAATTAGAAGATATCTTCACTAAGGCACTTGAGGCCGACAGGTTTGCTTATCTAAGGAGAGTGCTTGGTATGCTCGACCCAACTGCTTAATAATAATTCAATTATTTATTTCATTTTAAATTATTGAGCAGACTTGATATTATGTTTAAGCAGACTTGACATTTGGTAAAGAAAACAACAGTACTGCTAATTAATTGAAGACGAAGGTAAGTCTTTTAACTTTTACTTTTGAAGGGTTTTTTGTGAAAATAGTGAGAGACTGATCTTAAAAATGGTTGAGATATTCTTCAAAAAGTTATTTTTTGAATGCCTTAAGCCGTCAATCATTAAGTCCTTTCAAGTGTAAGCTGTCTGAATTTAAGTCTTTTCAACCTTTCAGCCAACTGACATCACGCTTTTTCATTAGTAAACACCTCAACCGCCAATTTCAAAGTCACTTTTCCAAAAATCTTAATCTCTCAAAACTGTCTCTTTCTCTTTTCTCTCACAAAAACCCTCTCCCACTCCTCGATCCGCATATGAAATTTTGTAAAGATCGCTTCAATTCTTCTATCAGTTATCTACATTCTCTTGAATGGTAAGACAAATCTAACCTATAATCACTTATTTGGTAAAACAAATTTCATATTTATTGCTCTAATATTTAGAATTTCCTAATTTGGGGTTTACACTACAAGAAAACAGGGCAACTGCAACGGAATATTGCAACGGAATTGAATTTAGTTGCAATATAAAGTGTACCGCTCATTCCTAGACTTGAAACCCATTAGCCGCTATATTTTTTTTGGGGAAAAAATGGAGGGAAGAAGGGCGCCTAAATTGCAACAGTTATTGCAACAATTATAAATTTTTATTTTTTAAAATTACAAAACCTGATTGAAACTACGTCATTTTGACTTGCATATAGAATAGAAAAACCTTGCCTGGTTTAAATTAATTAAGCCCCAAATCAGATTTCACACCCTTCCCTTCGTTTTCTCTCGTGCTCTCCTCCGGCCTTCTCTTCAAAAACCCGTCGTCTTCTTCCAGCAGCCACACCACACTCTGTCATCCTCACTCTCGGATTTAAAGCTACGGTTCGCTCAACTGAGTTTAACGATTTCACTCTCCTCCAAACAAGGTATTCAATTCTCACTTTGTAAAGTGGAGAATCCTTCTTTTTTTGGTGATTGATGAATGCACTTAGGAAAGGGTAATAATTTTTTAAGAAGTTAATACCAAGCTCTTGCTCTTGAATTTAGCAACATAGGTTCATGTGAATTCCCCCTATGGATTTGTTTATTCTGTTGCAATTTTGTTCTTCCCCATCTAATTTATTAGGTATAGCTCTTTTGTGTGTGTGTCTATGTTTGTTTCCATTTCTCTTTATTATGTATTTTAGCAATACAAGTTCATGTGATTTCCCCGAATGGATTTTCTTATTGTGTTGCAATTTTGTTCTCTTTTAGCTATAGCTCTTGTGTGTGTGTGTGTGTGGTTTCTCTCTTTCCTTTTTGGGGTGGGGAGATTGTTTCTTATTTAACTTTGGAGTTGTGTGTGTGTGTGTTTTCTTTTTCATTTTGGGGTGGGTAGATTGATACTGTTAGTTTATTCCACCTCAAACATGGTATAAAAGATCTTGTACGTATTAAATATTTTGGTTGTATTATTCTTATGTATATATTGAATGAATGGTGTTGGTTTAGTTGTTGTCCACAAAATTATTCTGATATATTTCGACGAAGAAGAGGAGCTTGGCGTTATCGGCTGATTTTGGGCAGATGAAAACTAATTTTGTATGATATGATTCAATTCTGTTGATTTTCAGATTTTTATTTTCCTCATTTGAATTTTTATCTTTCCTAGTTTGAATCATTAGTTGATTTTAGTAAGAGGAAATTTTGAATTGAGCTATCTTGAGTTTCAGTAGCTTTCTGATGAGATGAGTAATTGGGTTTATCCTTTTTCACTACTTGAGTGATTACAACAACTATCACTTTACATCATCTATCCATGGAAACTTCACTTTCTCTTTTAAATGATTCTTATCCTAGTTAATGTTTTACATAGTTTAGGATTAAAGTGTTTGATAATGAAAGGAATAGCTAGCTTTAAGATGTAACTTTTTTTTTTACTAAGTAGGATTCTAGTTGAAACAGGAAGAAGAATGGGTAGTTTCGGTGCGTCTTAGTCTTAGACGGAAGGTCTATAGTAGAGTTGTTTTCCCGGGGATCGGAGATATATAGGCATAGTCAGTCCCTCTTCCGTGACATCCGCATCACTATAGAGAAGTCCAATCAAATCCTTCCTTATTTGTCAAAATGACATAGGAATTGGCTTATATCTTTTTATTGTTCGTTGTGCTCCAATCACTGGTACACGAGAGTAGGGGCCCATAATAGGCTTGAAAGTGGATTCTTTAGGGCTTGCAAATCTAGAGCTCCGTTGTGATACCAACGATTTCCTCCCACTTTTTCATCAGGAGCTAAGAGGCTGTTAAAGTATCCACCAACCAGGAAATATCAGAAAAGTCTTACTAAGATCAATGATTTCATTCCACGGGTCCTGTCTTTAGTCTCTTTCTTTGTAAGAAAATTCATCCCGCCCATAGCAAGCATAGGCGAAAGGCAATGTTCACAATTTTACGGCTTTTTATGAGATTCTTTATTACGCTACTGATTGCTTCATTTCCAAGAACTAGTCCTACCTTTTTTGCTATGCCATGAAGCATTCCTTTTTAGACTACAAACCTTCACTGCTTCCCCTTTGTTGCTCCTTCTATGTTCGTGGATATTTTATACTATTGGATTAACTATTACGAAAGCCTCTCGTCAGTCATTTCCGCCCCGACACGGCGGAGATCTTTGGAGATTCAAAGAAGAGTTTCAGCCTTATTTGAGACATTTTCATCGGCCTTAGGGCAATCGGTTCCTTCCTTTCCTCTTCATTGGAAACTTAGTTCGCCCTTATCCCCTTCGTGCCCCTACGATTAGTAGGTCATTCACTAACCCCAGTGCCAAGATCTTGCTTGATAAATTCATTAAGAGCTTATTAGATTTCATGCCAAACCCACTTCTCTTTAAACACTGGTATTCCAACTATGTCTAGATTTGAATAAAGGGGCCTATAAACTTCTTCAAAAGTTCTTGATTCAATAGTTAGGATTTTTTCACATCGGGTCCGAGAACAAAGATTAAGAAGGCTGGAGGAATGAGATCCTCTTCTTTATTAAATACGGTAGGACCAAGGCAAGCTGCTTCAACAATAGCTTATTTCACAACGCCTTGATCTTTCTAGCCTTTCAAAGCTTTTCTTAGTCCTTTTCCGCGTAAGAGTAAGCTTCGACTTTGTTTACCATGCTACGTCCTAGCTACGTCTTGATGTGTGAAACTTGAATCAGAATCTCCTCCTAAAAAAGATTTGTGACAACAGAGAAAAGAGCCTTCTTTTTTATCTTTCTCTATCCTGAACCCAGGTCCGGGTATTGCTCATTTATAGCACAGAGATGAAAGACCTGCTTAACAAGAGCGGAGTCCTTTAGAGCTATATTCTCTTCTTTACCTAAGCTACTGCTGATCGAGTCGAGCTAAGCGCAGGGCTTATTTCATATCCGAAGAACAGGGCAAGAGCAAGACCCGCTCAATCTGTACTTTCGAGGCTAATGCAACAACTCAAATGGTTCTAATGAATTATCGCCTAAGAATTCTTGGTTGCTTCTGGAGTCTAACTTCTTAATGGCAGCCTGCCCAGTTTTCAAAACACCATGGTATACTCTACCATATGATGCCTCTCCAATCAAAGCTTTAGTATCAAAGTTATCTGTAATTTCTTTCAATTCATCCACTTGAATAGCAGGGACAACAATAGGCTGGACATTTACAGTTTGTGTATCCTTTGGTGCAGCCTCAATCTGATCTATCTTTGTAAAACATAACAAGAGTGTAGCAAGACCAACCTGCCCTAAGAATTCTTGGTTGCTTATGGAGTCTAACTTATTAATGGCTGCAGCCTTCCAGCTTTCAAAACACCATGGTATACTCTACCATATGATCCCTCTCCAATCAAAGATTTAGTACCAAAGTTATTTGTAATTTCTTTCAATTCATCCACTTGAATAGCAGGGACGGCAATAGGCTGGACATTTACAGTCTGTGTATCCTTTGATGCAGCCTGCACAATCCGATCCATCCTTTGTAAAACATAACAAGAATGTAGCAGGACCAACACGCCTTAAGAATTCTTGGTTGCTTCTGGATTCTAACTTATTAATGGCTGCACTGCCTAGTTTTCAAAACACAATGGTATACTCTACCATATGATCCCTCTCCAATCAAAGCTTTAGTACCAAAGTTATATGTAAGTTTTTTCAATTCATCCACTTGAATAGCGAGGGACAACAATAGGTGGACATTTACAGTCTGTAATATTCCAAATAACCTAGAAGTAGCATTTCAACAGTGAGTGTTCAATGTGAGAAGGTTAACTTGGAAGTCCAGTAAGCTTGGAAGGATAACGTTTGGAACTAAAGCATGTTGTTAAACTGTGAAGTATCCTAGATAGCTATGAAGTTAAACAAGACAACAACACTTAAAATGCTTTGACACGTACTATATTTCCCAATAACTGAGTAGTTTGGAGGAGTATGATTTGGTATCAAGGTAAATCTGGAGGTAGGTGTACAAGCCAAACTACAAATAGACAAAAATTGTTAAAAGAGAATATGGTCACGTGAGAACATTAAGTTATAGTTTTGGTTTGATCTCCTCCATATCCTCTTATATTAATGTTTCCCTATAAAAAAGAGAATTTTTTTTGGTATAGCAGAATTGAGTACTACAAATTGAAAGAGATTAAGCCAAAGCTCATTTGAATAGTAGTAAAAATGAGAATTTGAAGTTTCATTTTGCAATTGTTAGGTGGCTGGTGAATTCTCATCACTGGGTTATTGCCGAATAATACCAGGTTTGGATTTCGACATGGATACGAATTGGGTTCTAAAGTTTTCAGAGAAGTTTTCAAACAGTTTGAAAACAGATACAACTTAAAGTTCGGTTTCAAGGATACAACAGAGATAGAACATAAAGTTCTGAATTCCCACCTATTTTCTTGTTTAGGTGGCTGGTGAATTCCCAGTGATGGTTTGTATAGATACTTCATTTATTTAGAGAAGTTTTCAAACAGATACAACAATTTTCTTGTTTAAGACAGAACTGCTGTTTGCCTAGCTAATTGGGGTTTTGTCAAGGTTGTCTACATAAGGGAAATTAAGTGAATATTGTGCTATGGGGATTCTGAAGTTTTTATGTTTCTTGTTCTATAAAAGTCCATTGTTGTGTTGAACTAGGAAGGACAGAAGCTATAGCTAGTTCCACTTCATCGTAGCTTGCTTTTCCAACCGAGTTATTTGTTGTTACAATTAAAATCTGCGACAATCTTGAAAATCTTTAGATGGGATTACTTTCAAAAAGTATGTGTCCTACTTACATTCTTCAAATCCTATATCCCTTTGTTCTTCATATATATTCTTTCAAGATTTCTGCAAGTTTATCTTAAGTAAATGATAACAGTTGGTTTCAGATAAGATAACTTCAACATCTTGTTTACCTATTGAGTCTATTATAATGAAAAGGCATGATTGGCTTATTTCACGTTGATACAATTCTTAAATATCTGCCCCAGTAGATATTCTTTAATAAAAATTGGCATATGTTCTTGGCATTAACAATTGGTATCTTTACTTCCTGAAGAACAGATCCAGGTATGAATATACCTTAAGAATGATGGCAAGTTATGACCCTTGTTGTCACAAATATCTCACATTCTCTTTACTTCCTGAAGAACAGATCCGTATGAATATACAAAAGAAAGTGCTTAGTATATGATATGTATGAAGATGGAAGCGTCCACTCCAAAATCAGGTAAGTTCTACCCACCTACTATCTACCTTCCTCTCCCCAAAGACAAAATGTGCTTCTTAAAATCCTTCTTGTAGTGCTTCCTTCTTTGTCATAGTAAGATAATCTAATTTCCTTTCAGGTTGGTAGTTCCTCCGCATGACGATGGTGTCAAGTTTCCTTGTGAAAGAGTAGAACAAGTGAGGGAAGATATTCAAAAACAAATACAAGCTAACAATGCTGCGGAAATGGAGAAAATCAAAGCTGATTTCAATTTTCAAGCTAATGCAAGAGGAAATTCGGTCACTTAGAGCCCAACAACCTCCACCAACATCTGTGTAGTTTGACAGTTAGACAATGCATTTTGTTAATAACTTGGAGACTCTTAACATTTTCTACACTTTCATGTAATCAGACACATCAACAATGACTTTTGAATGAAATGCTTAAACTTGAGTTGTTTTAAATGTTTGATTTTAGATTTAATTTTTTTTGTAAAATGTGAAATATGAAATGTTCAATCAGGTACGATATATATATATATATATATATATATAATGGAAAAGTTTGTTGCAAAAATGCAACGAAAAAGTCTGTTACAAGAATGCAACGAAAAAGTATGTTACAAAAAAGCAACAAAAAATGCAACGAAAAAAATCTGTTGCACGAATGCAACAAAAAAAGTCTGTTGCAAGAATGCAACGGAAAAAGTTTGTTGCAAGAATGCAACATAAAATATTAGTTGCTATTTGCAACAGACGTTAACTACCCTTAGAAACACATTTGCAACAGAAAAATTTGAAATTGCAACGCTCGATTTTCGTTGCAATATCATGCAACGGAATACATTCGGTTGCACAAAATTTGCAACGAGGGTTTTCCAAACGGAATTTGCAACAAACTTTTTCCGTTTCAATCGTCTAATTGTAACGGATTTTCATTTTTTGCAACGAAATTTTCTATTTCAATTGCTCTGTTTTCTTGTAGTGTTATGTGTTTAGTAAATCTATCATTATTAACTATTGAAGAGATATTCCTAAAAGTTTATTGTCTACTATGCACATTTCTTCTTCGAATAATCTCTCTCTCTTCATAAGGCTGTTGAAATACTACAATTTCTGGGCTCAAATTTAGTTTTTTTTTTTTTTGTATTGAAAATTTCATGTGCCCTTCAATTTTTTCCCTAATTTGTCTTTCAAATTTTAGGCTAGTACTTCATCTTCTTCAGCTGCAGCGAAATCTGCACCTGCTCAAGCTTCGGCTCCTACAGTTGAGATTCCAAAACTTTCTTTTGCTATGTATCACTCGGGAATGTGCATTAATGCACCCTCTGTGAGAGCCTACGCCACTGGTGTTAAAGTCACTGATGACCTCAATCAATCTGGGCTGCTGCCACTATTTATGCTTGGAGACACTGATTATAGCAACTTATTGGCTGACAAATTTTATCAGCGTATATCTATCAACGAGTCCAGAACCTCTATCTCTGGTATCGTTCGAACTATCTCCATCACCATCACAGCCTCTCGCATCGCTAAGATTATTGGTGTGGAATTCGATGGCCCCACCATACTTATTATTGTTGAAAAGGACTTGGCTTGGTCCTACATGCGTGGTGAGAACACACCCCTGGGAGCCTCAGGCCAAAATGAAGTGCTTGTTCTTCGAAGACGATGTCTACTACAACAGCCACCTCTTCGACAAGAGCTTAATTTTCAAGAATGGCACTCATGATGTCATGACTGCCGACCAGTTGGAGTACACTGCAGCAGTCCTTCTAAACATACACTTCAACTGGGCAGAAATCATCTTTGATCTTCTATGTGATGCTGTCGATGCTGTCAAGGCTTCCCTCTCACAGAAGAGGCCTTTCGTTAGACTCATCAACACCCTTCTTCGCAACAACCTCTCATTCATCAACAATTTGTTAAATTTTGAACTCAAGAAAGTGACAAAGGCTATCCAATTCACTAGCATCTTCATTACCCTCACCCACAAGCTGAGGAATGAGAAGCTCGCAAAACAAGGGCTTCCCCCTCAATTCCTAGTGCATACCCTCAATCCTCCACCTCTCGTGATTCTGAAGATAAATCCAGAGACTACAGTGGATTCCTTCATTGCAAAGTAGCTTAATCGAAAGCTAAAGAAGGATGTTGTTACAGAAGACTGCTCTAGCAAATATGCTGGTGAATCATTTGATGTTCCTCTTCCTCCATCCAAGAAGTCCAAACGAAAACACTCTACTGTTGAGGAGGAGCCTGCTGCAAAGAAGACGAAGAAATCTTCTTCAAGCACTACTGTGCGTGCCCCATTTTTCGACCGATCCCCCGCTTATGAAAAGCGAGTGGTTTCAAAATCTTAAAGCGTGCGGAATATGCTTGACCTCAATTGTGGACTCAAAATGTGATAAACAGAGTCGCCATCTTTATTTTAAGGAAAAACAATGAAAAACCAAATGTAACCAGATTTGCAAAAAGGGTTCGGAGGCTAAGTTATGAGGTGAGAAAGGGTTAGGCACCCAATTCGCTCTTTCGGTCTCAAAATAGTTTTTTGGCTAAAATATGCTTTTTTATATTTATTTAGCAGATGAAATAAAGTATTTAATATATATATGTATATATATATATGTATGTATATATATATATATATATATATATATATATGTATCTATATTATTACAAACTTGCAACAGCCTCCTTTCGGGAGTTATGAATACATTTATAAATATTTGGCCATAATAATGGCACTTTTTAGTGTTATTTTCTGTAGAACTTTGGGCAGCATAATTGCTTATTTGTATTACATTGGGCCGGTCTAAATATCACTTTTTAATAAATAAAACTTTAAATAGCCTATCTTTTAAAGCATGGGGGCTTTCTCTCGTACCAACTAGCTTCTAGTAGATTTTAGGCTACGCTCGCTCTATCCTTCGAGAAAGGGAGTATTTTTCCTGTTGTTTTGTTGCAGAGATTCCGGCAGAGTAACTGCTTCTGAAAGTTGCTTTCTAGCCTCGGGAACCGGGCGGAGCAACTGCTTGCTTTTTTGTTGTTGTTTGCTTGTTGACGGTGGAAATCAGGCAGAGCAACTGCTCTTTTTGGGATTTTGGAATCAGTGAAATAGGGCGGAATCCTAGCAGGGTAACTTTGTTTCACTTTGACCGGTTGGTTTTGTCTTTGGGAGAGATTTGGCGGAGCTTCGGAGCTAGAGGAAGGAATTCTCTCAAGGCGCTCCCTCAGAACTCACTACGCTGTTTCTTAACTGCGTATTCTCACTGTGTGTTGAATGAACGGTGTATGAATTCACAAGCCGGGCCTCTTTATTTATAGGCTGGGAGAGGCCTTCCTTCGTGGTTATGATTTCTCTTTCTGTGCTTCATCAACTTGTACTGCGCGCTGAGAGAATTGAACATTAGGTAAACTGCTACAGTGATATGGGCACTGTTGGGCGCCACCCATGGAAGAGGCTGGCGCGGTGCCCAGAGGATCCATGGGCGGCACCAAGAGCCTTTTTTGTTCTTCTTTTTGGCACTTAGGCTCCCTGCATTTCATTGTTTACGCATCATGCTTTTTCTTTTGCATTTTAACCTTGTAACTTGACATTTATTAGCTTTTTAACAGGTCTTGATATTTTATGTCACATTACATACCAGGGGTACGAAATTGGGGTGTCTACAGAGCCCCTCAACGATGGAGTTTACGGGTAACCCGAAGCTTACCAAGTAAACGAACATCGTTGATAAGAAATAGACTCCCAAATTTCGTGGAAATTATAATGGAGAGTAATGCAAGAGGTAGCAGTTATAATGCAACAGTTTATGATGCAGTTCAAATCTCATATGCCCTAGACATATTTAGTCGGTTATAGCAGGTTATCGTAGTTCTTAAGAAGATATGCAATAAAATGCTCTGATGGTCGCACCTACCGAATAGGCTGCCTACGTATCCATTTCTCAGGAATTAGACCAAACGTAGTTTGGCCTTAGACCGACAAGCAAGCTGCGATGTGGAAAGATAGTTGCAATATCCATTACAACCTAGTGAAAATAACACACGTCAAAATGCAATATTCATTGCATTACCACAGAATTAGATGCAATATCCATTGCATCGCCACCATACTAAATGCAATATCCATTGCATCATCGCAAAATCGGATACAATATCCATTGCATCGCCATAACACCAAATGCAATATCCATTGCATTATCGCAACACTAACTGCAATATCCATTGCATTACCACACGCAGATGCAATATTCATTGCATTATCACAATACCAAATGCAATATCCATTACATTATCATAGAAACAGATTCAATATCCATTGCATCGCAACGCTAGATGCGATATCCATCGCATTATCATAACACCAAATGCAATATCCATTGCATTATCACATAATCAGATGCAATATCCATTGCATCGCTACAACACTAAATGCAATATACATTGCATTATCACCAAATCAGATGCAATATCCATTGCATCGCTAAGACCAAATGCAATATCCATTGCATCGCCACAACACTAAATGTAATGTCAATTGTATTATTGCAAAATCAGATACAATATTCATTGCATCACAACGCTAGATATCTGATGCAATATGCATTGCATCACTATGAGAGAAACTCAAGCTAATATTCGACGCATTATCTATTGTATCACTAACAGCGAAAGTGTATGCAGATATTTGGTGCAATATCCATTGCATCACCTTGAGAAAGACATTAACTTAGAATGCAATATCCATTGCAAATTAAGCGAAAACTAAATGCAAACCTAAAATACAATATTCATTGCAAAATAAGTCAAAGCAATGCCATTTTTTCTCAAAAAAAATACAATATCCATTGCAGAATCAAAAGGTTTTTTTTTAAAGAGTTACACTACAATATCCATTCTAATGTCAAACGATATACATTTTTTCAAAGAGTCACACTACAATATCCATTGCAATGTCAAAATATTTTGTTCAAAGAGTAACACTGTAATATCCATTGCAATATCAAAAGATTTTGTTCAAAGAGTCACACTGCAATATCCATTGCAATGCCCCAAATTATTTTTTTATAAATGTCATGTTGTAATATTCATTGCAACGTCCAAAAGTTTTCGTTCATGTCACGTTGTAATATTCATTATAACGCCCAAAGTTTTTCCATGAAAGTATGATGCAATATGAATATGATAACCGAATATGATAACCAAATATGTGATGCAATGACAAGATGCAAGTTAAGATAACATGCATATGGAAAAAACTCTTCCTTTTTTTTTTCTTCTTTTTTTTCAAAAAAAATTGAATTTATGACATGGATGTGTGCCCATTGTTTTCTTAAACATGCTAAGACAAGACGGATCAAGGGATGCAGATGTGATAAGAGAGATTAGGATGTGGCTTTTGGTTATGAAGGGTTATGAGTATAGGAGTTGATGGTGATATTTGAAATGAAGGTGAGTGGAGTGTTGGGTCACTTTTCAGTCTTTTGACTAGTGCATCAATCAAGAAATGAAATCAATCACAAGATCAGTGAATCCTACTAATCGATGCCTCGGAGGGACCACTTTTTTTGTTTTATCTTTTTCTTTTTTTTCTCTTCTTTGTTGCTCTAACTTTTTCCTAGGCCGCCCTTTCAGGTTTTCAACCTAGCGAACCTTTACCTCATAGGGAGCTGGTCTTTCAATGCATGCGAAGATAAGCCGCTTCTTCTTGAGGGATCACGCTTTTGTAGCTTCTTCATTTCTTTTAGGCGGAGATGGAAAGGACAGTTGTTTCTAGAAATGATGAGCCTCTATGTATCCAATGAGTTTGGCGGGAGAAGCCCCGGGATGACTCGATGAACCAAATTTTATAAAATGGGATGGAAAGTTCCTGAAGAGATTGACTCGAGACAGCCCTAGAAAGACTCGATTGGGAGAAACTTTTGTGGGAAACAAAAATGAGTATGCTCAAAGAAAAAGAGATGACTCTAATGGACAAAAAGAGAGTCACGATCCATAGTTTATCGCCGAGTATCACAAGTTTCATGGACCTTATTTAATATTTATCTTTTGATAATTTTATATGCTTTTAGCAAGAAGTTCTGTCCTGGATCCAGATCATGTTATAACCGATTGAAACAAGGCTATAGGTGGCAACTAGGTTAGGGTATAGTGTTTTAAGTCTTTGGGGATGGATTGGCTTTAGGGTTGAGGATCTGATTGGCTTCTAGTTCAAAGGCATTTTGGGCTGTGGATTTGGGTATTTTCAGAAAGGCGATCATAAGCGATCATTGGTTGGCCTTTTAGGCTATGAGTTTGGATGGGAAGTTGGTTTCTGGACCTGGTTGTGGGTATGGTTGGGAGGTTGGCTTTTGGCTTTGGTTGTAGGTTATGGGGTTGTCCAAGAGTGATTGATTTTTTTTTGTTACGAGAGAAAGATTTTGAGGAAATCGCTCAGGAGAGGCTTTTTTTTTTCTTCTTCTCCCTTTTTTTATGCATAGGCTCCTTTTTTTTTTTTTTTTTTGAATTTTCAACCTTGCTCTTTTCTTTCTTTTTTTTAATGTTTTTTTTACTGACCCCTCGGAGCAATTTGGGAGAGTGCTTGAAGAGATATATGTCCTCTCTCTCTTGGGATATAAAAAGGTTGTCACTCTTGGTGGATATATATATATATAAGGGTGGAACAGCCCCAGTTTTGGGAAGATGGATCTTAGAGATTGTTAGGTTTTGGTATATGGTGTATTTGTTTAGGTATTTGGAAGAGGTTTGGTGTATGGTTTGAAGCCCCTAGTGTGCCATTTAATAGTTCGGTCGCAATGGGCCGAAGATGACATTTCACCAAGACAGAAGGTTGCTTTATCGAACTTATATTTTTAATGGTTTGTGGGTTCATATTTCGAAATGACTCATTATCAACCCGTGTGGTTTTATCATGTTTTTACATGGGTTGATTCATCATTTTTTTAGCAGACACTTCGTCGATAGGTGATGCTCAAAGACCAAGAAGAAGACTCGACAAGCTAATATAGGAGAAGCAAGAATTTTACCAAACTCGAATATAGATAAATACCTTTGGAAAGCTCGATTTGAGGACTTGGTTGGACTTTTGAAATAACTGAGATCAAATGGAATAGTGAGCATACTCTGCAAGGATGTACTGTAGGCATTAATATATGCAAAAGAGACACCTCTGGGTTTGAAATCCCCTAGTCCTGAATTGTTGCGTATGATCCTTGAGTTGCCTAGCTTTTCTGGATTTCTCGGCTTTCCAGACTTTTCTGCTTTCTTGACTTCTTGGCTTTCTTAGCTTTCCTTTCTTCCCTGGCTCCTTATAGGTCTTTTTTTTTTTCTCTCTTTTTTTAGAAGTGGCAAACCTTGACATCTCGAAGTAGGATTTACTAAATTTTTTTTTTTGAAATCGAGAGTGAATGATGCACTAGTCAACTAGTGATGTATTTATGAAAGGTTAAGAGGGAAGATGCATTTGGAGATGACAATTGAGTATAATGGTGAGGGAATTTCATGTCTTTACATGTTTTGGAAAACAAAAGGAAAACACATAGAAAGCGCATCCTTTATTGTTTTTGAAGAGTAAATCAAAGTATTTGACCGAACCTGAAGGCTGCCTACGTTCCTCATTTCGAGGCTCAGGTCATCGTAGTTCAACTCTGACAGAAAATTCTTCATTTTGCTATTTTTTTTTTTGAATTTGAAAGAATAGAGTTTGTTTTTCTTGCTCGGAGAGAACGAAATCATTTATATATATATATATATTAAATGATATCTATTTTTTTTTTCCGAAAAGAAACGATTATATTTTTGTAAAGGAAAAGAGAACTAAGCATTACACATAATTTTTTTAATTAGAAAACCCTTCTTTTTTTGCGATCTTTGAAATGGGATGTGACGATTATGTATCTCTAGACAATCCTATCAGGAGAGTAAGTGATAAATAATCAATTCTTTTATTTTTCAGCCCCTGCAAAATTGTTAGTGGTACCAAAGAAAAACAACAAAGATCTCAATATGTATAAACACAACACATGATTTAAAGGAACGAAAACTTTTTGTTTTTGATATTTTTTTTTTGAAAGATGGAGTAACAAGAAAAATAGATGCACCAAACGGTAAAAATGGGCGACCCAACGGATAAAATGGGCCCAACATCAGATAAAATTGTTCAAAAAAGGAACTGCCACGTAGGAAAAGGGTGGGCGCAGCCCAAAGTTTGGGTGTCGCGCCCACATTCATGTTCAGTCACTTTTGGCTTTTTGTTACTTTATTCCTTTCACCTTTTCCCTTTTTGTCATTTAGGCCCCTCTAAATTTCCTTTTAATGTTTTGGTCCACCTAACGTACTAAAATTGTTTTTTTAAGCGAATAATTTTTTTTCTCTTTTTTTAAATCTATTTTTAACATATTAAAAAAAACGAAATTACTATTATTTATATTTTTTTATGAAAAGCTATTTTTTCTTTTGTTTTAAACGAATTTTTTTAATTTTGCTTTGAGAACATGAGTTTCTTTTTACTTTTTTTTAAAAGAGATTCTCTTTTTAAAAAAAAAAAATTAGAAAATGAATTCCTCTTCTTATTTTTTGAAAGAGTAACTTTAAAAAAAAATGGAAAACGATTTTTTTTAAGACTGAAAAATTATATACACACAAGAAGCCAAAGAAATATAAAAAAGAAAAGAAAAAATAAGTATATTGCTATTAAAGGAAAGAAGATTTTTTTTCTTTTAAAAAAATGCAAACATGTATGGATGTACAAATAATATGACAGAATAAAAGAATATTTACATATTTTACGTGATATAAATAAATAAAGCAGGATAATAATAATAAAATAAAGCAAAAACTTTTTTTTTTGTTATCTTGCCTGAATTTATGTTTGTTTTTTTTTTGTTTTTTTATTCACAACGATACCCGAAACGAAGCTGCTGCAAGTTTCACAGTTATATATTTACACAAATATATATATATATATATATATATATATACAGATATATAAAAATGCAATATTTAAACCGTTAAATAAATATTAACATATTTAGCCAAAAATAAAAACTTGTTTTTCTTTTTTTTTTAATGAAAATGAGTCTAGCCTTCGTTTTTATTTTATTTCAAATAAAAACAACATCCCCAGTAGAGTCGCCACTGTGAGTGCCCCAATTTTGGACCGATCCCCCGCTGATGAAAAGCGGGTGGTTTCAAAACCTTAAAGCGCATGGAATACGCTTGGCCTCAATTGTGGACTCAAAATGTGATAAACAGAGTCGTCAGCTTTATTTTAAGGAAAAACAAAGAAAAATCAAATGTAACCAGATTTGCAAAAAGGGTTCGGAGGCTAAGTTACGAGGTAGGAAATGGTTAGGCACCCAACTCGCCATTTCGGTCTCAAAATAGTTTTTTAACTAAAATACGTTTTTTTATATTTATTTAGCAGATGAAATAAAGCATTTAAAAATATATATATGTATCTATATTATTATAAACTTGCAACAGCCTCCTTTCGGGAGTTACGAATACATTTATAAATATTTTGTCATAGTAATTGCTCTTTTTAGTGTTATTTTCTATAGAACTTCGGGCAGCATAACTGCTTATTTTTATTACATTGGACCGGTCTAAATAACACTTTTTAATAAATAAAACTTTAAATATCCTACCTTTTGAAGTGTATGGGCTTTATACCGTACCAACTAGCTTATAATAAATTTTAGGGTGCGCTCTCTTTGTCCTTCCTGGAGATGGAGTCTTTTTGCTGTTGTTTTGCTGTTGCGGAGATTCGGGCAGAGTTACTGCTTCCGAAAGTTGCTTTCTAGCCTCCGGAACCGGGCGGAGCAACTGCTTGCTTTTTTGCTGTTATTTGCTTACTGACGGCGAAAATCGGGCAAAGCAACTGTTTGCTTTTTTTGCTGATTTGGCGTTTGGATTCGGGCAGGGCAACTGCTCTTTTTGGGATTTTGGAATCGGTGGAATAGGACGGAATCCTAGTAGGGTAACTAGGTTTCACTTTGGCTGGTTAATTTTGTGTTTGGGGGAGATTTGCCAGAGCTTCGGAGCTAGAGGAAGGAATTCTCTCAAGGCGCTCTTTCAGAACTCAATGCGCTGTTTCTTAACTGCGTATTCTCACTGAGTGTTGAATGAATGGTGTGTGAATTCACAAGCCGGGTCTCTTTATTTATAGGCTGGGAGAGGCCTTCCTTTGTGGTTAAGTTTTTTCTTTTTATGCTTCATCGACTTGTACCGCGCGTTGAGAGAATTGCACACTAGGCAAACTGCTACAGTGATCTGGGCACTGTTGGGCTCCACCCATGAAGGAGGCTGGCACGGCGCCCAGAGGGTCCATGGGCGGCGCCAAGGGGCTTTTTTGTTCTTCTTTTTGGCACTTAGGCCCCCTACATTCCATTGTTTACATATCCTGTTTTTCCTTTTGCATTTTTAACCATGTAACTTGACATTTGTTAGCTTTTTAACTGGTCTTGATATTTTATGCCACGTTACACACCAGGTGTACGAAATTGGGGTGTCTACAACTACTGCTACTCAAGAAAAAGAAGCGTTCTGCTTCGACTACTCATGCTCCCGTGCCAGAAAAAACTCAAGCTGAGCCAGAACCAGCTCCCCTTCCCCCTCGTAATTGAAAGTCCAAACCTGCTCAACCCTCTGAACACTTCATTCCCTTTGATGCCCCTTCCACTTCTCTTGTTTGTTTTACCTTTCCACCTCTTTCTTCCTCTCTCACTCCCTCTTCAACAGACCCTGCTGTTGTTGGGGAGGAGCCTTCTGAACTCTCCTCTCCCATTCCTTCAACAACCCCTGATGTTGTTGAGGAGGAGCCTTTTTCACCCCCTCCTAAGAAGAAGAAATGCAGACTTCGCAAAAAGTCTATGGCTGCTAAACCTCCTTCTCATCATTCATCCTCTCCTTAACCCATCTCTTCTCTTTCCCCGATCACTCTCTAACTATCATCACCTCATCTTCATCTTCTTCATCCTACTCCATTTCAGACGAATTCTCTTTCTCTTCTCTAGACCCTTTGATCTCCTCTATCCTTTATCAAACCGCCTCTCTACCAGAACTGCACCCACCTATCACTCACTACCTCAAACCCATCTCCATTTCTTGCGACCTTTACCAAATTCTATTCCCATCCATCTCTTCTTCCACTTATAAGTTCCTCTTTGAACCTAACTCTATCACAGACCTTCTCGACCCTTCTCGTCCAAACTTTATCCTTCTACCCGAATCCATATTCCCTCAATCCTTTCTTGAACCTTCTTCTCCATCTTCCAGTGATTCCGACAATGACATGGAGCTCAACCCTAAACCCTCTACTCCTCCTCCACAACCAAACCATACTAGCCCCTCATCTCCAAAACCTTCTAACCTCTCTTCTCCACACACTTTTGATCCTTCCGCTTCAACCTCTTCTTCTCCTCCTCCTCCTAACTCTGCTGAGGACTTTATCCACATCAACCTCAATCCTAACTTCCTCACATCCAACTCTTCTAATCCTACTATACTTGACCTTTTTGGAGCCAATCAAGTTCAACTTGAGCGTCTCAATGGCACGATCTCTTCCATGGCCCAGCAGATCGAGGTCATGAACTATGGGTTAAATGCCACCCATGCCACAATTTTTTATCTTGGCAAGATCGTCGAGCATCTTGTCAACGACAATGCTCAGGCATTTACTTCCCACAAATTCCTTGTCCAAGATCAGCAAGAATCCTTGATCAGCATGTTCCACTCCCAGCAAGTCAGCATCCGCCATCTCTTCGATGAGCTGAGAAGTTCTCTAGCCCGAGCCATTATTGTCAATCATGTCGAAAGCGACTTCACTGCTGTTCGCCATGTTGATCGTGCCAACCAGAGAGCTATTGATGTCGATCAAAGACGGGCTGCTGCCATCGGGGAGGAGAGAGCTACACATTTTTTGAACCAAGCATTGATCACAGAATAGAACAGACTGAGAGAGAGAGATTGAATGACCGCATCAGAATTTGGGTTGGTGACTACTTGGAACGACATTGAACACAACCCAACCTATTCTGACTTGGTATAACTCTTCAACCTCTTCTGATCTACTTTATGGTTCAACTCTGCTTTTGAAAAAATATGTTGTTAAACAACTTGTTTAACTTACAGAAGCTACATAACTTTTTGGATCATGATTCGTTATTATTTGTTGATTTAGTTATCGTATCTATTTAGACTTCAAAATTAAATCCTTAAACTACTAACCATTTGCTATTCTGTGAAGTTTAAACTCTATTTGACTATGTACTTGTTATTCACTTCTTATCTTGTAAGTACTCAATTTAGAAATCTCTCTACTAAGACTAATGTTCTGAGAGGCATGTCTACTATCGTTTATAAAACTCTCTGTTGAGACATGCTATTATCTCAGTGTATGTTCAAGTCAAATAGTAGCTGAGATGATGACATCAACCAAATAGGAGAAGATTGTTGACCCTCACGGGTTCTAGATTTGGTTCAGTCATCCTCTAATTCTATTGTACAGTGGCTAAAAGGTCTGCGTACCGATTAGTGTGGTAACTGTCTTTAGAATCAAGGGTGTAAAAGAATAGTTTAGTGTTAGTTTCTCTAAAGGCGCGAACCAGCAGGCTTCAACAACAGCCTTGAAAGCACAGTTCACCAGCAGACTTCAAAGTCTGCTCAGCTCCAGATCGATGCTCAGTCAAACACGTGAATTTAGATTATATTATTTGATCTAGATATTTTACATCTAGTCAAATAATATTTGAATTTCATTTCATCAGATTTCCCTCTTAAGTGGTCAACTATGTCCTTGCCTGACCACAGACAGCTGTACACACTATATGTCCATCATGTTGTCTGAATTATGAAGTCTGAAAACATTACCTCTTTTGCCTAAGAATACTTTCAAGTTGTAATGCCTGCAAGCTGCAAAATTACTTTGTTTGGTATGAGGCTCTACAACACTGCATCTCTAATGACAGTCTTGTCGCACTCATTCCACAAAGCACCAATTGCATTTAATGCATTATAAGACTACTGCTCCCCCGTACATCACCGTCTCCCAAGTAACATATTACCGCTATCAGCCCCGTGCCAATTGCTTAACCCTCCTCGGCATTTTGCAACATGCCCGAGGACAACTCTATGCCCGTGACCAGCCCATCCCCAACGACTTGCCTTTTGCCCACTGACAATGTTGTGCGCGTTGCACCTGAGGACAATATTGTGCATGCATCTTCCGTTTTTATGCTCGTTGCTAACCATACCTCAACAATTGTTACCATTTCTATGAACAATATTCACAAGTCGCTCACCAAGTTCAGTCTCTCAACTCAACTAGCAGCAGACAATGAACCTACATGTGTCACTCAAACTCTTAAAGTTTTCAGGTGGCGCCATGCCATGTCTGAAGAGTATGATACTTTGGCTCACAATGGTACCTGGAAACTAGTTCCCTCAATCGGGGTTCGTAACATGGTTGGATGTAAATGTATCTTTCGCATCAAACACCATGCAGATGGCACCATTCACCGCTACAAAGCTCGCCTTGTTGCGAAGGGGTTTTACCAACAACCAAGAGTCGACTATCATGAGACTTTCAGCCCGGTGGTTAAACCTATAACAGTTCGATCAATTCTCTCCCTGGCCATATGCCAAGGATGGGATCTTCGGCAGCTCGATGTGAACAACACCTTTCTCCAAGGTACTCTATCTGATGAGGTCTTCATGGCTCAGCCTCAATTGACTAGGAAAACCATCATCATGTATGTCAACTTCACAAGGCTATCTATGGTCTCAAATAGGATCCCCGAACATGGTATAATGATGACAGTTTCTCCTTGCCTTCGAGTTAAAAAACTCTGTGGCTGATATGTCGTTGTTTATACTTAATGAAGTGGCACCATCATTTATCTCCTTATCTATGTGAATGACATCATCATCATTGGGAACCAGCCCGCTCCAATCCAGACCTTCCTCTCATTGCTCGCTACTCGCTTCTCGCTCAAGGACCATGGTAACCTTCACTATGTCCTTGGTGTTGAAGTTGTTAAGCGACCAAATGGTCCCTCCTCTCTTAGTGAGGATACATTGCCGATCTCCTTGCACGCACGGATATGATAGATGCTCGCTCGGTGGCTACTACCCTCTCCTGGCACTACTCTCACTGACCTCATAGAGTTCTGAGCTATGGTCGGGAACCTCCAGTATCGTTCTCTTACTCGCCCAGACGTCGCCTATGCGGTCAACAAACTCTCTCAGTTCATGCATAGGCTGACCATTAAGCACTGGAATGTAGCTAAGCGTATTCTTCGTTATCTTTGTGGGACCATTGATGCTAGAATTCTCCTTCATCGTCAGTTTCCTTTAGCTCTCCACATGTTCACTGACGCTGAGTGGGCAGGCAATAAAGATGACTATACTTCCATAAGTGCCTACATTGTTTATCTTGGCAACAACCCGATCTATTGAGCTGTAAAAAACAACGCCCGTTGCTCGCTCCACGACTGAAGTCGAATACCGAGCTATGGTCGCCACTGCTGCCGAGGTCCAATGGATTGTGTCTCTCCTCGGCGAGCTAGGCATCACCTGCTCAACTCAACCGGCCATATACTATGACAATGTGGGGGCCACTAACCTTTGCTCCAATCCGGTCTTCCATTCTCGGATGAAGCATGTGGCACTAGACTGTCACTTCATTCGGCAACAAGTTTAAGACGGACTCTTACGAGTTTCTCATGTCTCCTCGACTGATTAGTTAACTGATGCCCTTACCAAGCTACTTACTTGCCAACGCTTCTAGAAATTGCTTCACAAGATTGGTCTCTCCTCACGGGTGTCCATCTTGCAGGGGCATGTTATAGAATAATGTCTATTATTTATTTTATTTGTAATTAATGTATAGTGGTAGTTACCTAGTATAATTTTTTTCTTATGTAATCATTATTCAACTGTAAACCTAATTGTAACCCTACTTGTAATCATGTATAAATAGGTGGGTTGATCAATAAATGACTTATGTCATTATTCATATCAATTGTAAATTTCTACACATAGGTCCACCAACAAACATATTAGAAACCGTGGCTAGATACACTGGTGGAAATAAACCCTAGTTTATGTATTTATTTATTTATCTTATATAGATTGATTTGGCTAATCTGCAATGTATTATTATTGTATTTGTGCCAAAACAAGTGATAGGAGGATCTAGAAAGCCTTTGGACCACTCTATCCTTTTCAGTTCAACAATTTTTCCAAACGATTTCTACTTCATCTATTTTAAAAGGCTTAAATCATAATTCGGTCACTCTACTTTTCCACTTTTTGTAATAAGGTAACTGTGAGTGCCCTGGGGTTTTTTGCATTCAATCCTCCCTTATTTAGGGGAAAACGAAATTCAAGAAACACAACGTTTTTTTCATTTCATCTTCCCTTGTTTAGGGGAAAACGAAATTAAAAGGACAAAAAAAAAAGTTGTAAATAGCGCGTGGAATACACCCGGCCTCATTGTGAACTCAAAATGTGATAAACAAAGTCGACATCTTTATTTTTAAAGAAAAACAAAGAAAAACCAAATGTAACCAGATTTGAAAAAGGGTTCGGAGGCTAAGTTACGAGGTGGGAAGGTGTTAGGCACCCAACTAGCCATTTCGGTCTCAAAACAAGTTTTTTGGCTAAAATATGCTTTTATTATATTTACTTAATAGATGAAATAAAACATTTAAATATATATATATATATATATATCTGTATCTATATTATTACAAACTTGCAGTATTCTCCTTTCGAGAGTTACAAATACATTTATAAATATTTGGCCATAATAATGGCTCTTTTTAGTGCTATCTTTTTTATAGAAATCCGGGCAGCATAACTGCTTATATTTATTACATTGAGTCGGCTTAAATAACACTTTTAAATAAATAAAACTTTAAATAGCCTACCTTTTGAAGCGTGGGGGCTTTATCTCGTACCAACTAGCTTCTAGTATATTTAGGTTGTGTTCGCTCTGTCCTTCAGGGAGAGGAAGTCTTTTTACTGTTGTTTTGATGTTGCGAAGATTTGGGCAAAGTAACTGCTTCCGAAAGTTGCTTTCTGGCCTCGGGAACCGGGTGGAGCAACTGCTTGCTTTTGTGTTGTTGTTTGCTTGTTGACGGTGGAAATCGGGCAGAGCAACTACTTGCTTTTTATGGAGTTGGCGTCTGGATTTGGGCAGGGCAACTGCTCTTTTTGGGTTTTTTGGACCGGAGGAATAGGGTGGAATCCTAGCAGGGCAACTAGATTTCACTTTGACCAGTTGGTTTCGTGTTTAGGGAAGCTTTGACGGAGCTTTGGAGCTAGAGGAGGAAAACTCTCAGAGCGTACTCTCAGAACTCACTGCAGAGAGAATTTAACTACGTGATCGCGGTGTGTGAAAACTGTGTGCATAAACTGTCTTTTTTCAATGAAGCCGGGGCCTTCTATTTATAGGCTGGAGAAGGCTTTCCTTCGTCGTTAAGATTTATCATTTTGTCCTTCATCGGCTTGTACCGCGCGCTTGAGAGATTGTACTTTAGGCAAACTGCAACAGTGCACAAGGCACTATTGGGCACCACCCATGGAGGGTCTGGGCGCTGCGCCAAGAGGTGGCATGGGTGGCGCCTGGCTCCTTTTTTATCCTCATTTTTGGCACTTAGGCCCCCTGCATTTCATTGTTTGCGCATCCTATTTTTTTCTTTTGCATTTTAAACCATGTAACTTGACATTCGTTAGCGTTTTAACAGGTCTTGATATCTCATGTCATGTTACATACCAGGGGTACGAAATTGGAGTGTTTACACTAACTCTACAATTTTTTTTTTCAATTTAGTCATTATACTTCAATTGGACATTCGATAAGGTCACTCAAGTCATTTCCGTCCGTTAAGTTGGATGGAAATGGTCAAAAAGACTAAAATACCCTTTGAACAACATCAAATTGTTTTGGATTAATCGCAATTTGGTCACCCTACTTTCCCACTTTTACAATAAGGTAACGCTCTAAAAAAAATCAATTTTTTCAGCCCCTATCTACTGTAAATCCTTTTCACCCTTCATTCCACTATGGTCATCACATTGTGTTTTTTAAAGAATATTTCAAATCTAAAAATTTTAGAACAGTGAAATAGAGACTTTGCGTCTTGGTTGTGTGAAAAATTAAAGATTACAGAGAGAGAAATAGAGAGACGAAGTGGGAAGAAATGATGTTTTATAAAAATCAAGAAACCATGGTGTTTGACAAAAGTCAAGAAAATCCAACCTAATCCACCTACACCTTCCAAATATCCCCAATAAAAAGAACACCACCCCCTTTCCGGCCTCCTCTCCACCATCAAACCTAACCACCCACCTCTATCCTCCCAATTCAAAACCATTGCCAACGTCTTCATCTCCATTGTCAGTGTCGACGTCTTAGGCCTCCTCAACACCTTTAAGAAAATCGGCTGGCTCATAGGCTCCCTTATCCTCTTCTCTATCGTCGTCCTCACTTACGACTATATGATGTTGCTAATCCAAACTCGCGGCAAGCCTAACCCCCGAAAAATATATTTATTCGGCGATCTGGGTTTCTCTGTTTGCGGGTCGCCCGAACGGTTCTCAAGGAATAGATATTATAGAAAGATCTCGAGTTAGTGAGTTATCGAAGAAGAGGGAGATATATGGTGCAAAAATCAGACACTTCTTGAGTGAGGTAAATTCGAGAAGGATCTCAATGATGAATAAACAAGTCACTAAATTGAAATATTTTTTTGTAGAATCACGTTATTGCAACAAAGTGGGAAAGTAAGGTGACCAAATTGCGATTTAAGTCATCTTAAACAAATACTTCATCCTTTCCGGGCATAATATTCCTTAATTTCCATTTTGAGATATTTCACGTATAGAGTAATTTTCAAAATTATGACATAAAAGTATCATTTTATTATTAATAAATTACTAAAAGTGTCATTTTTTAAAAAGTTTGATTTTCAAAGTAGAGATTCTTTACCCGAACGGAGGGAGTATATAAATAAGTAAAAGAGTATTATTAATATATTACAGTACACGAATATACTGAATAAATACCATCAACTTTGAGCTACGTGTTGATTCTTGTGATAGAGATTTTGCTTATTCTTGTATGATTCATATAAGAAACCGCGAGTCATGGCCAACTAAGAACATGACACAAACAAAACAAAATTAATATGAATGATTTTCTATCGATTTAATTTAATTGTTACGATTGAAGGTGGAACAAACAAGATATTTTATTTAATAATATTATATATTTTTGTAAATCATTTACCTCTAGATTTTTCGTAAACAATGAATTACCTCAAGGAAAAATTTAATTGCATCTCCTTCGGTAAAATAGTATCATTTAAGAAATACTCTTTTCATTCCGGGCAAAGAGTCTCTTATATTATTTTGAGACGTTTTATATAAAAAGTTAACTTCTATAAATTATATATACAATTATCATAATATTTTAACTTTATCCTTTATATTTTATGTTAACATATTAATTATGCTTAAATCTTATCGTAATTATTAGATTTTTCAAATATAAATTTTTTTGGCTGGAAAAGAAGGAGACTATTTTTTGTCACAAAACATCACAACCCCATGGTCCCTATTTCTCTAACAACACCAATTTTTGGTAGAAAATTTTGTTAATTATTGTCTAGTATGCAATAATATAATTCTAACAATTTGATAATATATGTAAATAGATCTATGATAGTCATAATAAATAAGATTGTTATTAATCAAATGTTTCTATAAGTCACGTTTTTACTGTATACTTAGGGCTTGTTTGGTAGTCGGATAAGGATAAGCAATATTATTAATTCCAGTACTATTAGTGCCCTCGCTATTAATCCTCACTTGTATATCGGGAATAGTTTTGAGATTATAAATGTTAATCCCAATTTTTTTTAGTGAGGACGCTAATAATATCACCCTCCCCTTGGTATTAATAGTGAGGGGATAATGATTTTATCCAAATAACTCGTGCTATTAATCTCGACCACATATTGCGTATCAAATATCAAACAACTCGTCTTATTAATCGTATATAACCTTAATCCTGATTACCAAACGACACCTTAAGTTATAAATATTGTCAACTTTTTTATTTAGGTCGGCATACGCATTTGTGAAAAAAAAAAAAGGTGATCATTTGTGAAGTCAATTTGTTTTTAGAAAGACGACTTTTGATGAGTTTCGCTACCAGAAAATTTGTGAAGTCAATTTATTTTTATCCCCCATCATTTTCAACACTATTTCTTCAGCAAAATGGATAATTTATTGATTTAACTGTCAAAATCTGACCAATAATGAAAGCTACATGTGTAAATCATTCATTACGATTAGAATCCATTAATGTTTTAGTGTTAATGAGTGAAAGAGACTCTGGTGACTTAATCAACAAGTATCGGGATTCTATTACTTGTGTATAGAGAAAACTTTACTTGTGTGTAGAGAAAACTTTCTTGATTGAAATTAGGGTGTATACAATTTAATATGTGTGGGGGCAATTGACCCCACTCAACCAGTTAACCCACTGATAAAGTTCTTCTCGTACTAACAGTATCACGCAGACATGCACACTGCAAAAAGGAAAAGCCCACGCAATGGCAAACCTCTTCTTCTTCCACTCAAAATCTCCAAAATTTCGTCTTTTTGATGTGGATTTTGCTTAAGAATTCTCGCTAATAAACACACTCCCTTATACCCTCTTTATTCTATTTGAAATTAGGGCTTCTAATTTGGGGTTAAATATACCTTAAAGGGTGGTTAGAGTTTTGATTTTACAAAATGTGAGATTTTAGGTTGATCCTTCCCATGTTCCTTAGGAAAAAGGTCTATAAAAATAAATAAATAAATAAAAATTGGGAATGATAAATTTGTATAAAACCAATCTTTGAAGATTTGGTTGAGCTTATCTAGTACTTCATCCGTCCCTAAATTATCGTCTTTTTTCATTTTTTCGTCGTCCTAAAATAATTTTTTATTTTAAAACTTATTTTTTTAGAACATCATTTTTATTACTTTATTCTTACTTTTTTATTATACTTTAATTATGAATCACATATATATAGGCTTAAAATAAAACTATATATTAAATTAATATAAATAATTAAGTCAATTAATTTTTTCTTAATCCATACATCAAATTAACTAGAACGATAATTTAGAAGCGAGAGTAACAATTTAAAGGGAATATTCGCGGCCACCGAATGAATGGGGACAGTTGTTTAGGATTTGATTATATAAAAAAAGGAAGAGACGTGCCAACTAAGTACTGATTTCCATGAGGACATTTATATATAAGTTTCTCACAGAAAAAGAAAAATCTAGTTTGGAGACACTTCAATTATTTACTACATTTGACTAGACAATGAAAGCAAGAATCTAAGGCTTTTAAGGACGACTCCTAGGGTAAATTACTACATGGTAGGCCTAGTTGTATTGGCCCAATAAATGCAATAGCAATGCAGTTAGAAGTTTTAATAGGCACCAAAATTGCAGTGTAGAGTCGTTTAAATAAGAAAAAGTTTGTTTAAAATTTTGTTCGATCCATTTTTTAAAGTTTTTAAACCTAAATTTTATTTTATTTTTGTAATCGTAAAAGATAACTTTTTAAAATATTGTTTTAAAAATATCATCGTCTTCTTCCACAGCTTTAATAATACACTTTAAATTTGAAAATTACGATTATGTGCAACAAAATAGGAATCGACTTGCCCGGTTAGGTCGCGGGGGCAGCGTGTTTGGGGGCAACGCCTCCGAAAGGTAAACAAGTTTTTTAATTAATGAAATATAAAACTATAATGGATTTGTGATGGGTTGGAGGATTTTTTAATTGAGACAAAAACGGGGGAAGAGAAGAAGAAGACTTACGATAGGGGAGATGGAAGACGAAGGTGGAGAACGTAAATTGGTTATTTATGTTTTTGTATCGCAGTACAAAAATGAATTAGATAATATTTTTGCACCGCAGTTCTAAGTTTAATTTCCTAGTCTATTTTTGAACTATAGTTCATAAATTTTATTGCATTAATTTTTTGCACCGCGGTTAATAAATTTCATTGCATTAATTTTTACACCACGGTTCAAAGTTTAATTTCCTAGTCTATTTTTCAATCGTGGTTCATAAATTTCATTATATTAATTTTTGCATCATGGTTCAATAGTTTAAATCTATAGTTTAATTGTACCGCGGTTCATAAATTTAACCCGATATTTTTAAACCGTGATACAAAAACGTAGCCCGCCTCAGGCTCATTAAGGGTATCACAGTCATTTTACCATCAAAAGTATCATTTTTCGGTTGAAAAAAAAAACAAACTAGAGGGGTTATAAACTTTTAAAAGTGGATCGGCCCGTAATTATTTCAAAAAGTTAAGGTTACGTTTGAATATTTAGTCGTTCGTTTAAACGTGTACCATTTAAACCGTAACCTAGTTAAGATCGAAATTGATAGGATTGACCTGACTAATATTTTTATTGAGATTTTTTTGTTGTCTACATTAAGTTTTTTTGGTGAAGCTAACAAGACAGCTCACTTCATCATAAGAAATTATTAAATTATCGTGAATGAAAACAGAAAAAAAAATTAATTTACATTGATTTAATCTAATAGTATCTATACTATGACTATTACATAAATACCTTGATTAATAGAACTAAAGCAAATAGTGAAGCTTCAATGTCTCAATGATTTTTGTTTTGAATTTTATTAATTAGGTGTAGCCCGAAACCGATAGGATTAAGGTTAGATTTACATTTTCAACGACCTATTTAAACTGAACCATTTAATTCGTAACCTGGTAAAAATCGAAATCGGCATGACTAGATCGAAATCTGACAGGGCGACGTTCTCTCTTTACCCTCTCTATGGTGGGTTTGACGTGTCAACGCTGATTGGTCAACAGTAAGACACGTCAATTCTGGTTATTTAATGGGATTTTGATAAGAGAAGATTTGTATACTATCTGTCTATCACTTAAGTCCCTCTTTCAACCTCCAACTAACTTAATCGTGATCACTATTAAGTGTAAGCTAACTGTTTGGTCAATTTTGATGGCCAAGTGTAATCATCAAACAGTTTATCACTTAATTGGGCTTAAATGAGGGCCCGTTATGATTAATTTAAGTGACATTTTTCTCCAATTTTAAGTTGACATTTATTATATTTGGTTGGAAGTCAACACCCTCAAATAGAGATGGAAAACAAAAACGATTTAGGTTTGATTTTGACAAACCTAAGGTACAAAGTACAATACTCCCCCAAAGAGTACGTTTCAAAAGTTTTATAATTAAATGATATATTAGTGTCATTGAAATTTATCATAATACCAAAAATATTTAAATACAACCAATTCCAATAACATTAATATATTAAAGGCAAGTATTTCATTATTTTATTTTTAAAAAAATCATCTAAAAAGTTTACTTTTAAAAATAATAATAATAAATTATGGTCAACTCCTATGATATTAATAAGAAAAATGGTTAATTTTGTTACTGTATTTTAACAAATTTTTACATTTTGCCACAGTACTATTTTTCAAACAAAATTGTCATTGTACTTTTAAAATAAAATGTAAATTTGCCACTAACCTTGATTGTCATTCAATTTCTAGCGGAATTAGTTTCGCCCCAAAGGTTTTGTAAAATGTTGGAAGATTCTCAATGATCGTTGATGTTAAAAGATTGATGATTTTTTAGTTTTTAAATTATAATGGGATCTATTTTTTTTTCTTTTAGGGGTTAAAAAAGGATATTATACGAACAAAAAAAAAGAATGAATGAAATAAAAACATACAAATAAGAAAAGATATATTATCTAAATTAAAAATAAGAGAAAAATATTTAAATTAATTTATATATATTTTGTTTTAATGAATCATAAAATGAAACTATAATAATAATAATAACATAAGAAGTTTAAAATAAATCCAATCAATTAATAAATTTAAAAAAAATAATTCATTAAATCTAGTTGTTACTGTATTTGTTAACATTCATTAGTTGAATTTAAATTAATTTGTATAAAGAATGAGTCGCGCTAAACAACCTCCCTTCTTATAAGTTGACCCCCCCCCCCTATTTCCCCTTTTCCTTTAATGATAAAAATGCCCTCAAGTATAAAGACTTTTATACCCTTCTACCCGATAAGTATACCCCTTTCCTCTTTTCATAAACCTAAAAACCTATAACTATACCCCCACCTCAAACAAATATACCCCCTTCTTCCTAACTTTTCTTCCCAACAAACAAACCTCATTTTTTCTCAACTACCTTCTTCTTCATCTTCTCCATTGTTGAACATCTTCTTCTTCTTCAAATAAATATACCTTCTTATACCACGATATCTTCTTCTCCTTTATCTTCCCCTTCTTTTCTTCTAAAAACCTTTCCAAAAACCTAGGGATTCAAGATTAGACTTGAAGAAATCAAGCATGGAGAAAAAAAAAGGTCAATGTCACACAAGTGGTAGGTTTTAAAATCTTTTTTTGCTTTAAATATTATTTTAGAAAGTGTTTTTTTTCTTGAAAAATAGGTATTCGTCGTGAATTTTTTGGATCTGGGTAGCTGAAAAAATTAGACTTGTTCGAACAATAGAGGCCGAAATTCATCTAGTTGTTCGGTCAGCTAAAAAATAATAGTATTTTTGGTTGGTGGGGGCCGAACAGCTAGATGGATTTTGGCCTCTAGGGTCCGAACAAGTCTAATTTTTTGCTTGATTTTTGTGTTTTTTATGTGTTATTGTTTTTGTTAATAGGATTCAAACACGCTGTCTACAATTCCTAATGTTGTTGGTGTAACGCCCCATAATTTAGGCCCAACTATAGGGGTCCACATAATGGCCACGTCACCAATAACCTTAAAAATCATACTAAAACCCAAAATATTCGAACATAATTCCTCACTAAATTTGCTTACAATATCAAAATATATGTCTAAATAAATATCTCAAATTCCAGTTAACAATTACAAATAATAGTCCATAACATAACGAGATTTTATTCTCTTCAATTGGACCAACCCGAACCGAACCAAATTTCCATATTTCCATTCCTTACTTATATCCTGAAAGAAAAGGAGTAGGAAAAGGCTGAGCGAACAAAGCCCAGTAAATTCATATACAACCTCTCTGGTTTCTAAGGAGGGTTGACCAGGAAGAAAGTCAAACGATATATAGTATCAAAAAAAAAAACGGAGATGTCAAAGGAATTATTTTTCTGAAATCTAACAAGATTAAATATGCATTAATTAAGGAACAATTACTAAGCTCATCAGAATAAATCAGATCAATATCAACTACTATGGATGGCGTTATGATCACATAAGCAATCATTTTAGACCAAACAAAAGGTGGCTTCAAGGAACCTCAAATATCAAAGTACCTCAAAAAGGTCAAAAGCAAAATGGTATATCCGGATTACCCCACCATAGTTCCTATAGTGTAATATCGCCTTAACAGGCCAAATGGTCATTCAAATTGTCTTAGTGATCATAACTGAGTTTTTCAAAAATAATTACAATTTCAACAAAATCAAATACAAATGATAACCGAATAAAATATCACACATCGAGTTTAAACAATTTGTTAGATTCATAAAACAATTCACAATTAAGAGTAACAAAAGAATGGATACGACGGGATTTCAAATTCAAATATCAACCCAAGGTCGGCACACGTTTTCAAAGAAAGGTAAATGTCAAAGAAATAGCGGAAGCCTAACATTTTGGAATTAAGAATTCAAAATAACTTAAACGATGCATAATTCATTACCTTAGCAATACGGTGGAAAATTAGCTCGAGCACAATGCACCGCTACCTGCGCTTAGCCAAATCTAAAGTATCATAATACAAAATAAAATTCTGAATTTAGGGACATTCTAATAGCCTTAAAAAATTGATACATAAATAACAATTCCTAAATTTATAGTTAATTTAATTGTATAGGGCATATTCCCAACTTTTGTAACTCGGGGAAAATCTGAAATTATATAAAAAAAACTCATTGGTACAACCACCAAGGTTAGGGAATGAACTTATTTGAATACCCAAAGTATCACACCGAAATCATTCATGCTCACTGTTTGTCTCACTTCCTTTTTTTTTTTTTCTTTTTCCCTTTTGGTATGTGAAAGTTTGACTTTCCATCTCATTATAATATTACTTTATCAAGCCTAACTCCTTCTCTCATTCTCTTATTCTTCTCCCATCCTCCCAGTAAATATATAGCCTTCACAACCCAATTGCAGAGACCAGTTATGATCACAAATTTCATTTCCTCCGGCCATTCCAACTTCTCTTTGTTTCATCATTTCTTTTCTCTTTTTTTTAAAAAAAAACAATTTTTTCTTCTCTCCTTACAATTGTCAAAAACAAAATCAACTCAACCAGGCCACTACCGACACTTCCACCGATTCAGGATATTTGCAGATTTCCTTGATGAGTTACATAAAGTTCAATCATTTTATTCCAATTTTTTGTTCACTGAAATTACCAAATGTAAACTCACTACCAAAATCAAATTTCAAAACTGTTATTCATATTATCTCTATGGAACCCAGTTACCCATTTGATACCAAAATTCTGAAATTCAAGGATGAAGACAGATTAAACTCATCTAGCTATATAATTGAATTTCTAAAAACCACCTCAAGAATTCTATGATTCATAATGAAGTATCTTACCTCGATTCAGCTTTGCCAAACCACCGACGGCTTTCCTTCCTCTTCCGTCGTCCTCCTCTTGTTCGTCTTGTTGGTGACTTCTCTCACGAGCTCCGACTCTCTCTCTCTCTCTCTCTCTCTCTCTCTGTGTCTTGCTTGGAAAAGAACTGATTTTCTTCAGCTCTTGCCCTCTTATAACAAGGAGTGACTATATGTTATCCCTTGTCGATCGATTCGCCTCCTTCGTTTTCCATCCGCCGACACTTCTCCATGTCAGAGTTTGTGACTGCCATCTCTTGGGTTGTTTTATTTTTTTTCATTTCCTTTTTTTTAAACACCCACTTACACTATTTTAATTGCTATTTAACACTAACTACCAAATAATGGGTCAAGCCCAATTCTAAAGGATTCATACTAACCAAGTAGAAGCCCAAATAAATTAAAGTAGTAATGGCCTAATTTTGGGGATTTACCGCCTAAACAAATTAGGCCCAAATTATATTAAGGTTAGCCAAAAACAATTTACAATATTAATAATATAACTAATATTATTATTCAAAATTCGGGTATATTACACTCTTACCCCCTTAAAAAAAGTTTAGTCCTCTAAACTTTACGTCAAAGTAGCCAAAAGACTTGGAATACATATTTTATTCAAAAAGTTCAGGAAACTTCTCTCGCATATCTTCTTCCAGCTCCCATGTGGATTCTCTCTCGGTATGATTACTACACTGAATTTTGACATATGGAATAGTTCGTCTTCTCAATACCTAATCTTTCCGGTCAACAATTCGAACCGGCTCCTCATCATAACTCAGGTCTTCCCAAAATTTTAACGGTTCGTACTCAATCACATGGTTCGGATCTGAGACATACTTCTTTACCATAGATACATGAAATACATTGCGCACTCCAGATAATGTAGGTGGCAAGGCTAGTCTGTAAGCGACCTCACCAACCCGCTCGAGTATTTCAAAGAGTCCCACAAACCTTGGACTAAGCTTTCCCCGAATGCCAAACCTCATGGGCCCCTCTTGTGGGTGATATTTTAAGGAATACATGGTCCCCTGTTTCAAATTCGAGCCCGCATCGACGATTGTCTACATAAGACTTCTGTCGGCCCTGAGCTATAAGAAGTCGCTTTCGAATCGGCTACACTTTCTCCGAAAAAACTTGCACCAACTCCAGTCCTATTAGTTGCCTTTCGCCCACCTCATCCCAATAGATAGGCGATCTGCACTTCCGGCCATATAGGGCTTCATAGGGTGTCATACCAATACTTGGAATTAAGAATTCAAAATAGCGGAAGCCTAACATTTTGGAATTAAGAATTCAAAATAACCTAAACAATGCATAATCTGTTACCTTAGCAGAACGGTGGAAAATTAGCTCGAGCACAATGCACCGCTACCCGCGCTTAGCCAAATCTAAAGTATCATAATACAAAATAAAATTCTGAATTTAGGGACCTTCTAATAGCCTTAAAAACTGATACATAAATAACAATTCCTAAATTTATAGTTAATTTAATTGTATAGGGCATATTCCCAACTTTTGTAACTCGGGCAAAGTCTGAAATTATATTTAAAAAAAACTCATTGGTACAACCACCAAGGTTAGGGAATGAACTTACTTGAAAACCCAAAGTATCCCACCTAAATCATTCTTGCTCACTGTTTGTTGCTCTTCTTTTTTTTTTCTTTTCCTTTTTGGTATGTGAAAGTTTGACTTTCCATCTCATTATAATATTAGTTTATCAAGCCTAACTCCTTCTTTAATCTTATTCTTCTCTCATTCTCTTATTCTTCTCTCATCCTCCCAGTAAATATATAGCCTTCACAACCCAATTGCAGAGACCAGTTATGATCACAAATTTCATTTCCTCCGGCCATTCCAACTTCTCTCTGTTTCATCATTTCTTTTCTCTTAAAAAAAACAATTTCTTTCTTCTCCTTCAATTGTCAAAAACAAAATCAACTCAACCAGGCCATCTGACTTACTTCCACGATTCGGGATATTTGCAGATTTCCTTGGTGAGTTACATAAAGTTCAATCATTTGATTCCAATATTTTGTTCACTGAAATTACCAAATGTAAACCCACTACCAAAATCAAATTTCAAAACTGTTATTCATATTATCTCTATGGAACCCAGTTACCCATTTGATACCAAAATTCTGAAATTCAAGGATGAAGACAGATTAAACTCATCTAGCTATATAATTGAATTTCTAAAAACCACCTCAAGAATTCTATGATTTATAATGAAGTATCTTACCTCAATTCAGCTTTGCCAAACCACCGCGGCTTTCCTTCCTCTTCAATTAGTCCTCCTCTGTTCGTCTTGTTGGTGACTTCTCTCAGAGCTCCCGACTCTTTCTCTCTCTCTGTGTCTTGCTTGGAAAAGAACTGATTTTCTTCAGCTCTTGCCCTCTTATAACAAGGAGTGACTATATGTTATCCCTTGTCGATCGATATCCTCTGTCGATCGATTCGCCTCCTTTGTTTTCCATCCGCCGACACTTCTCCATGTCGAGTTTGCTGCGTCTTGGGTTGTTTTATTTTTTTTCTTTTCCTTTTTTTTAAACACCCACTTACACTATTTTAATTGCTATTTAACACTAACTACCAAATAATGGGTCAAGCCCAATTCCAAAAGATTCATACTAACCAAGTAGAAGCCCAAATAAATTAAAGTAGTAATGGCCTAATTTTGGGGATTTACCGCCTAAACAAATTAGGCCCAAATTATATTGAGGTTAGCCAAAAACAATTTACAATATTTATAATATAACTAATATTATTATTCAAAATTCGGGTATATTACACTCTTACCCCCTTAAAAAAAGTTTAGTCCTCTAAACTTTACGTCAAAGTAGCCAAAAGACTTGGAATACATATTTTATTCAAAAAGTTCAGGGAACTTCTCTCGCATATCTTCTTCCAGCTCCCATGTGGCTTCTCTCTCGGTATGATTACTCCACTGAATCTTGACATATGGAATAGTTCGTCTTCTCAATACCTGATCTTTCCGGTCAACAATTCGAACCGGCTCCTCATCATAACTCAGGTCTTCCCAATATTTTAACGGTTCGTACTCAATCACATGGTTCGGATCTGAGACATACTTCCTTAGCATAGATACATGAAATACGTTGCGCACTCCAGATAATGTAGGTGGCAAGGCTAGTCTGTAAGCGACCTCACCATCTCGCTCGAGCATTTCAAAAGGTCCCACAAACCTTGGACTAAGTTTTCCCCGAATGCCAAACCTCATGGGCCCCTCTTGTGGGTGAGATTTTAAGGAATACATGGTCCCCTATTTCAAATTCGAGCTCGCGTCGACGATTGTTTGCATAAGACTTCTGTCGGCCCTGAGCTATAAGAAGTCACTTTCAAATCAGCTTGCACTTTCTCCGAAATAACTTGCACCAACTCCGGTCCTATTAGTTGCCTTTCGCCCACCTCATCCCAATAGATAGGCGATCTGCACTTCCGGCCATATAGGGCTTCATAGGGTGCCATACCAATACTTGCATGGAAACTGTTATTGTAGGTAAACTCTACCAAAGGCAAGTGATCATCCCAATTACCTTGCAAGTCCAACACACATGCGTGAAGCATATCTTCCAAAGTTAGTATTGTCCGCTTTGACTGACCATCTGTCTGTGGGTGGAAAGTTGTACTCATACTCAAATTTGTACCCAATGCTTTCTGTAGGCTACCCCAAAACTTCGAGGTGAATCTAGCATCACGATCTAAAACTATCGAGACCATTACTCCATGCAGACCAACAATCTCATCGATGTACAACTTCGCCAACTTTTCCATCGAATCCGTAATTTTAAACGCCAGGAAATGTGCGGACTTGGTCAATCTATCCACGATGACCCAAATTGAATTATACCCTTTTAACGTTCTGGGTAACCCTACCACGAAGTCCTGATAAGCTTGTTATTTTCCTTTTATTTTCATTATTTTTCGGAATTTTATTGATTATTTTGAGCTTTGGTTAATGATTTATTGCATTTGAGATACTATTTTTATGTATTTTGTGTTTCATGTAGGTATCTCAAAAATATTCGAGGTTTTATGGCTCAATATATGCAAATCAAGGCAATTCCGGGCTTCATTGTTAAGTTTGGACACTTGCCGTTAAGTTTCGTCAAGTATTTCAAAGCACAGAAGCTAACGGTGGACTTATTTGCAAAGTCTGGGAGCAGAAGGACTTTGCTAGCCAAAATTATAAAGCTAGGGGCACCGGAGTACTATTCTGGAAGCAAGGGAAGCCGAAGTAAATATTCAAAATCTAGGGGAGGACGGCGGCATTAATGAAACCTTCATTAATGCGTTATCTCCACTAGATTCAGCCACGTCACCCGCTCCCTTTGTGCATGACCCACGCGTCCCTGCTCAGCCCGCGACCAACCTGGCCAATTCCAGCCCCATTTACCCGGGTTTCCACCCACCTTCCCTCACAGTCCAGTCTGTTTCACTCCCGGGTAACCCGCAAACTCCCCATTGGGTTGACCCTGACCCTAGCACAACCCAGCCTCTCTTTTTCTCCCTTTTTTGCCCTCAATTAATTCTTGACCTACCTAAAATACCCCTAACTTGCCTCCATTCTTTGCTACCTCCATTTTTATCATTCCAGCCGGCATTTTGAAGGCAGCAGCCATCAGGTTTTAGGGCAACAGCCCTAAAACTCTCCAATTCCATTTTATTCACCTCTCCATCTCTCCACCAAAATTAAAAATGCACCCATTTTGAAGGCTTGGAGCATCAAATCAAGGGTCAATAGAGCAAGATTAAGTGAAGTCAACCAAGATTGCAACATTAATTGGTTTAATTCTTTTACCTTTTTATTTATTTTAATGTTGTATTTTTTGGAGAAACTTTACATTTATCTGGATTCCTTGATGATGAGCTAAATATATTTTTTGATTGTGATTTTTATATATGTTGAATGTGATGTTTTAATTTAATTTCTCTCTATTTGATTATTACTCATATATATTTGGTCATTATCATTGTGTGCTTAATGCTTTTAATGAAGTCATGAATCATTAAATGAACTCTAGAATGATAGGATACGAAGCGAAGCCCTTCCTATTATTTCGAAAATCGTGATAATTGTTTACGTCTCTAAAGCACACCGATTGTCAAAGGTCGTAGATAGTCATTGCGATGATATGAGCCCGTAGCAAGAATGAGTGATAGCTAGGTTTTCTCTACGTAGCGAAAGTCCGTAAAAAATATTAGTGTGCACCCGACTACCAAAAATTTGAGTTAAGAAATATATAGTGTTAAATTAAACATTGGCTAGACTAGAAATATCACAATCCTACCTTTTTAACCTTGATTTGATGTTGCCGCCGTTTCATCGTCGCGTTAATTTAGTTTACTTTATTGCTTTTATTTTGTTTATTTTAGTTTTATTTTAAATCTAATTTCCGTTAGCTTAGATAAAATTAGGTGTGCCTAATTTTAGTACTTAGGATTTATTTCTAGCTCTATCCTTGTGGGATCGACTCGTACTTCGAACTTTATTACTTGATACGACCGGGTAATCTTGCCCGTGTTGCGTTTGCGCACATCAAGTCCATAATGATATGCTCCCACTTCCACTCAGGTATCGGCAAGGACTGCAATAAGCCACCAGGTTTCTGATGCTCTGTCTTCACTTGCTGACATATAAGACACTTACTCACAAACTCAGCTATCTCTTTTTTCATATTCTCCCACCAAAAGGTGTCACGCACGTCCCGATACATCTTTGTGCTACCTGGGTGTATGGCAAACCTCGAGTTGTGCGCGTCTTCTAAAATCTACCTTTTCAATTCTGGTCTGATGGAACACAAATTCTTGACCCAAAACGAAGGACGTCGTCATTATCCTGCCGAAAATCTTTCCGATCCCCATCTTCGAACCCCAAGGAAATCTTTACTAACTCTGGATCCACTGCCTGTGTCGCTTTAATCTTTTCTAACAAGGATGGCTGTACACTTAAGTGTGCCAAAAAGCCATCGCCACTGCTAACCCTAACTTCAATTCCCATCGAGTCAAGATCGTCCAATATCCTCTTTTCCTTAGTTATCAAAGCCGCCAAACTTCCCTTATTCTTCCGACTCAAGGCATTAGCCACTACATTGGCCTTTCCAGGGTGATACAATATCATGCAATCATAATCTTTCAACATTTCCAACCATCTCCGTTGCCGCATGTTCAACTCCTTCTGAGTGAATATGTACTTCAAACTCTTATGATCCGTGTAAATTTCGCACGTCTCGCCATACAAATAGTGCCTCCAGATTTTCAATGCAAAGACCACTGCTACCAGTTCTAAGTCATGTGTTGGGTAGTTCCGTTCATAGTTCTTCAACTGTCGGGAAGCGTAAGCAATTACTTTCCCATTCTGCATTAGCACACAACCTAGACCTTTTTGCGATGCATCACTATAAACTACAAATCTTCCCGTCCCTGACGGTAAAGCAAGGATCGGGGCTAACACTAGCCGATTCTTCAACTCTTGAAAGTTGGTCTCACACTCAGATGTCCACACAAACTTCATGTTTTTCTGCGTAAGTCGAGACAACGGCCCTGCTATCTTTGAAAACCCCTCAACAAACCAACGATAATACCTTGCTAAACCTATGAAACTTCGAACCTCAGTAACAGTTGTGGGTCTCTCCCAATTTACTACGTCTTTAATTTTGGCTGGGTCCACTGAAATACCCTCATTTGAGACCACATGTCCTAAGAAGGCTACCTTCTCCAACCAGAATTCACATTTTTTGAACTTAGCATACAACTTCTATTCCCTTAAAATTTGCAGTACTGTTCTCAAATGTTGCTCATGCTCCTCCCGAGTCTTCGAGTAGATCAAGATGTCATCAATGAATACTATTACACACCGATCTAGAAACTGCTTGAACACCCTATTCATCAAATCCATAAATGCAGCTGGGGGATTCGTCAGCTCGAATGGCATAACCAAAAACTCTGTAGTGCCCATACCTTGTCCTAAAGGCTATTTTTTGAAATATCTTATCTTCTGACCCTCAGTTGGTGATAGCCTGAACGAAGGTCTATCTTGGAGAAATAACGAGCACCCTGTAACTGATCAAACATATCGTCAATGCGAGGCAACGGGTACTTATTTTTCACCGTGACCCGATTCAACTCGCGGTAATCAATACACAGCCTCATAGATCCATCCTTCTTCTTCACGAACAACACTGGAGCGCCCCAAGCCGATACACTTGGCCTGATCAACTCCATTTCCAACAACTCTTATAACTGCTCCTTTAATTCCTTTAATTCTGTTGGTGCCATCCTATATGGTGCCTTAGAGATGGGTGTCGTCCCGGGCACCAAATCAATCCCAAACTCTACTTCTTGGTCTGGAGGAAGGCCGGGTAGGTCTTTTGGGAAAACATCCGAAAATTCCCTAACCACTGAAAGTGATTCTAAGGTGACCCTTTCTTTACCGGTGTCGATGATGGAGGCTAAGTAACCCTGGTATCCTTTTCTCAAGAATCGCCTTGCCCTTAATGACGAAATGAAGCCCGACAAAACCACTGGTTTAGACCCCTTAAACTTGAACTCTGATTCACTCGGAATACAAAACATCACTTCTTTTTCAAAACAGTTGACCCTAGCGTGATAAGAGGCTAACCAATCCATCCCTAAAATCAAATCAAAATCTTGCATATCTAAAGGGATCAAATCAATAAGCATTTCTCTACGCTCTACTTTCAAAGAACATGATCTAAATACTTATGTGATATGGATGGATTCTTTCGTCGAGGTGTCAATAATTAAAACCTCATCTATATTCTTGGGTGACAATTTCATTTGACGTACAAGCGAAACAAATATAAAAGAGTGGGTTGCACCAGGATCAATCAAAACATAAGCATCACTAGAGTATAATTGTAAGGTACCTATCACTGCATCATTTGTTACCCGAGCATCCTTAGCAGTCATAGCATACACACGTCCCTGTCCCTTAGGTTTCTCCTTGTCTCCACTAGTGGCTCCTTTGACAAAGGTGTTCTTGTTTGGCTCTGGGCAATCTTTAACCAAGTGCCCCATCTTCCCACAATTGAAGCACGCCCCAGAGTTCCGATAACAAGAATGTGTCTGGTGCTTACCCCCACAAGTACGACATAAGGGGTTCGTGTCTCGGTTCCAGTTCTGGCCTTGATTCAACTGACTCTGATTATGCGGCTGGTTTCTAAATGACTGAGCTCCACTCCTAAAACGGTTGTCTTCAAGAGTCTTCGCTTATTCCCATTGCTTATATTCCTCGACCACTTGGTTGACTACGCAACTTACCCGAATTGTCATCGGCTCCCCTCTTGTGCTCATCTCTTTTCCTCTGGTAAGCTTCCGAATCACGCTCAATCACTTTGGCACGGTCCACCACTTCTGCATAAGTTTCTAGTTGTAGTGGTACCAACTGATAACTAATCTTACCATTAAGACCCCTTTCGAATTTTCTTGCCTTCTGGTAATCGTTCTTGAAAAGGTCCGGGGCCTACCTTGAGAGCTCGGTGAACTTTGCGGCATATTTGTCCAAGGTCATCTTTCCCTGTTCCAAGCTCATAAACTCCACTATTTTCCTATCACGTACACTTGGCGGAAAGTACTTCTTGTTGAAGGCTTCCAAGAATATCTCCCAAGTATAATCTCCTGTCTCATCTGCCTCAGCAGTCCTCATTACTGACTGCCACCACTGATCGGCTTCCCCTACGAATTTAAATGTGGCAAGGTTAACCTTATGCTCACTAGTGAGGGTCATTGTCTCTTCTTCATGCTTTCAATCCAATCCTCAGGCTTCTCAGTACCTAGAGCGCCTGAGAAAGGTTTAGGATCTCTCTTCTGAAAAATGTCCAATGGGTCTTTTACCATTGGCCCAGGTTGATGTGCTGCAGGCTGTGGTTGTGGAGTAACAGTCTCTACAGATGTTGCCGGCGTTGCATGTGGCGCAGGTATTTCTGGTGCTCCTGGTGTTGGATTATCCTAGTTCCTATTCCCCACCAGGGCTTGTGCTATAGTTTAAAGCAAAGAGAGTGGGGTCTCGGCGTTGGTCCAAAGAAATTGCATTAAACTGGGTTGCTGTATGTTCTGGTCCATTGGTGTTTACGTTTGGCGCAGACACACTATTTTCCCCCACATCCTCTGAAGTGAAGTTCAACATGACCCTAGCAGCTCGAGTACCCCTACCACGTCCACGACCACGAGCTCCAGCGCGACCTCCACGTGCCATCAGGTACTGAGATAGAATGTTGAGACGTCAGTAAGGTTTTAGGGTCACTACTCTTATAGTGGCATAGTTCAATCAGTATGACATCATAAACCAATTTGGTATATATAGTCAAGTTCTAAGGAGTATCCTATACAAAATCCATCCCTAAAATCAAATCAAAATCTTGCATATCTAAAGGGATCAAATCAATAGGCATTTCTCAACGCTCTACTTTCAAAGAACATGATCTAAATACTGATGTGATATGGATGGATTCTTTCGTCGAGGTGTCAATAATTAAAACCTCATCTATATTCTTGGGTGACAATTTCATTTGACGTACAAGCGAAACAAATATAAAAGAGTGGGTTGCACCAGGATCAATCAAAACATAAGCATCACTAGAGTATAATTGTAAGGTACCTGTCACTGCATCATTTGTTACCCGAGCGTCCTTAGCAGTCATAGCATACACACGTCCCTGTCCCTTAGGTTTCTCCTTGTCTCCACTAGTGGCTCCTTTGACAAAGGTGTTCTTGTTTGGCTCTGGGCAATCTTTAACCAAGTGCCCCATCTTCCCACAATTGAAGCACGCCCCAGAGTTCCGATAACAAGAATGTGTCTGGTGCTTACCCCCACAAGTACGACATAAGGGGTTCGTGTCTCGGTTCCAGTTCTGGCCTTGATTCAACTGACTCTGATTATGCGGCTGGTTTCTAAATGACTGAGCTCTACTCCTAAAACGGTTGTCTTCAGTAGCCCTTCGTTTATTCCCATTGCTTATATTCCCTTGACCACTTGGTTGACTACGCAACTTACCCGAATTGTCATCGGCTCCCCTCTTGTGCTCATCTCTTTTCCTCTGGTAAGCTTCCGAATCACGCTCAATCACTTTGGCACGGTCCACCACTTCTGCATAAGTTTCTAGTTGTAGTGGTACCAACTGATTACTAATCTTACCATTAAGACCCCTTTCGAATTTTCTTGCCTTCTGGTAATCGTTCTTGAAAAGGTCCGGGGCCTACCTTGAGAGCTCGGTGAACTTTGCGGCATATTTGTCCAAGGTCATCTTTCCCTGTTCAAAGCTCATAAACTCCACTATTTTCCTATCACGTACACTTGGCGGAAAGTACTTCTTGTTGAAGGCTTCCAAGAATATCTCCCAAGTATAATCTCCTGTCTCATCTGCCTCAGCAGTCCTCATTACTGACTGCCACCACTGATCGGCTTCCCCTACGAATTTAAATGTGGCAAGGTTAACCTTCTGCTCACTAGTGAGGGTCATTGTCTCTTCTTCATGCTTTCAATCCAATCCTTAGGCTTCTCAGTACCTAGAGCGCCTGAGAAAGGTTTAGGATCTCTCTTCTGAAAAATGTCCAATGGGTCTTTTACCATTGGCCCAGTTGATGTGCTGCATGCTGTGGTTGTGGAATAACAGTCTCTACAGATGTTGCTTGGCGTTGCATGTGGCGAGGTATTTCGGTGCTCCCGGTATTGGATTATCCTAGTTCCTATTCCCACCGGGGCTTGTGCTATAGTTTAAAGCAAAGAAAGAGTGGGGTCTCGGCGTTGGTCCAAAGGTTGCATTAGGCGGGTTGTTTGTATGTTCTGGTCCATTGGTGTTTACGTTTGGCACAGACACACTATTTTCCCCCACATCCTCTGAAGTGAAGTTCAACATGACCCTAGCAGCTCGAGTACCCCTACCACGTCCACGACCACGAGCTCCAGCGCGACCTCCACGTGCCATCAGGTACTGAGATAGAATGTTGAGACGTCAGTAAGGTTTTAGGGTCACTACTCTTATAGTGGCATAGTTCAATCAGTATGACATCATAAACCAATTTGGTATATATAGTCAAGTTCTAAGGAGTATCCTATACAAAATCCATCCCTAAAATCAAATCAAAATCTTGCATATCTAAAGGGATCAAATCAATAGGCATTTCTCTACGCTCTTCTTTCAAAGAACATGATCTAAATACTGATGTGATATGGATGGATTCTTTCGTCGAGGTGTCAATAATTAAAACCTCATCTATATTCTTGGGTGACAATTTCATTTGACGTACAAGCGAAACAAATATAAAAGAGTGGGTTGCACCAGGATCAATCAAAACATAAGCATCACTAGAGTATAATTGTAAGGTACCTGTCACTGCATCATTTGTTACCCGAGCGTCCTTAGCAGTCATAGCATACACACGTCCCTGTCCCTTAGGTTTCTCCTTGTCTCCACTAGTGGCTCCTTTGACAAAGGTGTTCTTGTTTGGCTCTGGGCAATCTTTAACCAAGTGCCCCATCTTCCCACAATTGAAGCACGCCCCAGAGTTCCGATAACAAGAATGTGTCTGGTGCTTACCCCCACAAGTACGACATAAGGGGTTCGTGTCTCGGTTCGATTCGGCCTTGATTCAGCCGACTCGATTATGCGGTGGTTTCTAAATGGTGAGCTCTACTCCTAAAAGCGGTTGTCTTCGGTAGCCCTTCGTTTATTCCCATTGCTTATATTCCTCTTGACCACTTGGTTGACTACGCAACTTACCCGAATTGTCATCGGCTCCCCTCTTGTGCTCATCTCTTTTCCTCGGTAAGCTTCGAATCACGCTCAATCACTTTGGCACGGTCCACCACTTCGCATAAGTTTCTAGTTGTAGTGGTACCAGCGATTACTAATCTTACCATTAAGACCCCTTTCGAATTTTCTTGCCTTCTGGTAATCGTTCTTGAAAAGGTCCGGGGCCTACCTTGAGAGCTCGGTGAACTTTGCGGCATATTTGTCCAAGGTCATCTTTCCCTGTTCAAAGCTCATAAACTCCACTATTTTCCTATCACGTACACTTGGCGGAAAGTACTTCTTGTTGAAGGCTTCCAAGAATATCTCCCAAGTATAATCTCCTGTCTCATCTGCCTCAGCAGTCCTCATTCTTGGCGCCACCACCGATCGGCTTCCCCTACGAATTTAAATGTGGCAAGGTTAACCTTCTGCTCACTAGTGAGGGTCATTGTCTCTTCTTCATGCTTTCAATCCAATCCTTAGGCTTCTCAGTACCTAGAGCGCCTGAGAAAGGTTTAGGATCTCTCTTCTGAAAAATGTCCAATGGGTCTTTTACCATTGGCCCAGGTTGATGTGCTGCAGGCTGTGGTTGTGGAATAACAGTCTCTACAGATGTTGCCGGCGTTGCATGTGGCGCAGGTATTTCTGGTGCTCCTGGTATTGGATTATCCTAGTTCCTATTCCCCACCAGGGCTTGTGCTATAGTTTAAAGCAGTGCAAAGAGAGTGGGGTCTACTGGCGTTGGTCCAGCAGCCGTTGCATTAGACTGGGTTGCTGTATGTTCTGGTCCATTGGTGTTTACGTTTGGCACAGACACACTATTTTCCCCCACATCCTCTGAAGTGAAGTTCAACATGACCCTAGCAGCTCGAGTACCCCTACCACGTCCATGACCACGAGCTCAGTAGCGACCTCCACGTGCCATCAGTGCGAGATAGAATGTTGAGGCGTCAGGAAGGTTTTAGGGTCACTACTCTTATAGTGGCATAGTTCAATCAGTATGACATCATAAACCAATTTGGTATATATAGTCAAGTTCTAAGGAGTATCCTATACAAAATCCATCCCTAAAATCAAATCAAAATCTTGCATATCTAAAGGGATCAAATCAATAGGCATTTCTCTACGCTCTTCTTTCAAAGAACATGATCTAAATACTGATGTGATATGGATGGATTCTTTCGTCGAGGTGTCAATAATTAAAACCTCATCTATATTCTTGGGTGACAATTTCATTTGACGTACAAGCGAAACAAATATAAAAGAGTGGGTTGCACCAGGATCAATCAAAACATAAGCATCACTAGAGTATAATTGTAAGGTACACATCCTTTGCATCATTTGTTACCGGCGAGCCCTCCTTAGCGGTCATAGCATACGCGTCCGTCCCTTAGGTTTCTCCTTGTCTCCACTAGTGGCTCCTTTGACAAAGGTGTTCTTGTTTGGCTCTGGGCAATCTTTAACCAAGTGCCCCATCTTCCCACAATTGAAGCACGCCCCAGAGTTCCGATAACAAGAATGTGTCTCGTGCTTACCCCCACAAGTACGACATAAGGGGTTCGTGTCTCGGTTCCAGTTCTGGCCTTGATTCAACTGACTCTGATTATGCGGCTGGTTTCTAAATGACTGAGCTCTACTCCTAAAGCGGTTGTCTTGATAGCCCTTCGTTTATTCCCATTGCTTATATTCCCTTGACCACTTGGTTGACTACGCAACTTACCCGAATTGTCATCGGCTCCCCTCTTGTGCTCATCTCTTTTCCTCTGGTAAGCTTCCGAATCACGCTCAATCACTTTGGCACGGTCCACCACTTCTGCATAAGTTTCTAGTTGTAGTGGTACCAACGATTACTAATCTTACCATTAAGACCCCTTTCGAATTTTCTTGCCTTAATCGTTCTTGAAAAGGTCAGGGGCCTACCTTGAGCTCGGTGAACTTTGCGGCATATTTGTCCAAGGTCATCTTTCCCTGTTCAAAGCTCATAAACTCCACTATTTTCCTATCACGTACACTTGGCGGAAAGTACTTCTTGTTGAAGGCTTCCAAGAATATCTCCCAAGTATAATCTCCTGTCTCATCTGCCTCAGCAGTCCTCATTACTGACTGCCACCAGATCGGCTTCCCCTACGAATTTAAATGTGGCAAGGTTAACCTTCTGCTCACTAGTGAGGGTCATTGTCTCTTCTTCATGCTTTCAATCCAATCCTTAGGCTTCTCAGTACCTAGAGCGCCTGAGAAAGGTTTAGGATCTCTCTTACGAAAAATGTCCAATGGGTCTTTTACCATTGGCCCAGTTGATGTCTTTGCGCAGGCGTGGTGGTTGTGGAATAACGGTCTCACAGGATGTTGCCGTGGCGTGGCGCGGTATTTCGTGCTCCCGGTGTTGGATTATCCTAGTTCCTATTCCCACCGTGGCTTGTGCTATAGTTTAAAGCAAAGGCAAAGAGAGTGGGGTTCACATCCAGGCGTTGGTCCAAAGGTTGGTGTTTATTAGACGCAGTATTTTCCCCCACGTCCATTCAGTGAAGTCCATGACATGACTCAGCATAGCGAGTACCCCTCCACGCCATCGACCTCGAGATAGAATGTTGAGACGTCGAGATAGGTTTTAGGGTCACTACTCTTATAGTGGCATAGTTCAATCGATGACATCATAAACCAATTTGGTATATATAGTCAAGTTCTAAGGAGTATCCTATACAAAATCCATCCCTAAAATCAAATCAAAATCTTGCATATCTAAAGGGATCAAATCAATAGGCATTTCTCTACGCTCTACTTTCAAAGAACATGATCTAAATACTGATGTGATATGGATGGATTCTTTCGTCGAGGTGTCAATAATTAAAACCTCATCTATATTCTTGGGTGACAATTTCATTTGACGTACAAGCGAAACAAATATAAAAGAGTGGGTTGCACCAGGATCAATCAAAACATAAGCATCACTAGAGTATAATTGTAAGGTACACATCCTTTGCATCATTTGTTACCCGAGCTCCTTAGCGATCATAGCATACACACGTCCACGTCCCTTAGGTTTCTCCTTGTCTCCACTAGTGGCTCCTTTGACAAAGGTGTTCTTGTTTGGCTCACGGGCAATCTTTAACCAAGTGCCCCATCTTCCCACAATTGAAGCACGCCCGAGTTCCGATAACAAGAATGTAATGCGGTGCTTACCCCCACAAATGCGACATAAGGGGTTCGTGTCTCGGTTCGATTCGGCCTTGATTCAGCGGCTACGATTATGCGGTGGTTTCTAAATGGTGAGCTCTACTCTAAAACGGTTGTCTTCAGTAGCCCTTCGTTTATTCCCATTGCTTATATTCCCTTGACCACTTGGTTGACTACGCAACTTACCCGAATTGTCATCGGCTCCCCTCTTGTGCTCATCTCTTTTCCTCTGGTAAGCTTCCGAATCACGCTCAATCACTTTGGCACGGTCCACCACTTCTGCATAAGTTTCTAGTTGTAGTGGTACCAACTGATAACTAATCTTACCATTAAGACCCTTTCGAATTTTCTTGCCTTACATTGTCGTTCTTGAAAAGGTCAGGCTACCTTGAGAGCTCGGTGAACTTTGCGGCATATTTGTCCAAGGTCATCTTTCCCTGTTCCAAGCTCATAAACTCCACTATTTTCCTATCACGTACACTTGGCGGAAAGTACTTCTTGTTGAAGGCTTCCAAGAATATCTCCCAAGTATAATCTCTGTCTCATACGCCTCGGCGATCCTCATTCTTACTTGCCACCACTGATCGGCTTCCCCTACGAATTTAAATGTGGCAAGGTTAACCTTCTGCTCACTAGTGAGGGTCATTGTCTCTTCTTCATGCTTTCAATCCAATCCTCAGGCTTCTCAGTACCTAGAGCGCCTGAGAAAGGTTTAGGATCTCTCTTCTGAAAAATGTCCAATGGGTCTTTTACCATTGGCCCAGGTTGATGTGCTGCAGGCTGTGGTTGTGGAATAACAGTCTCTACAGATGTTGCTTGCATGTGGCGCGAGTATTTACGGTGCTCCGGTGTTGGATTATCCTAGTTCCTATTCCCCACCGGGGCTTGTGCTATAGTTTAAGCGGTGCAAAGATAGTGGGGTCTCTTGGCGTTGGTCAGCCGCCGTTGGGCGGGTTCTGTTTGTTCTGGTCCATTGGTGTTTACGTTTGGCGCAGACACACTATTTTCCCCCACATCCTCTGAAGTGAAGTTCAACATGACCCTAGCAGCTCGAGTACCCCTACCACGTCCACGACCACGAGCTCCAGCGCGACCTCCACATGCCATCAGGTACTGAGATAGAATGTTGAGACGTCAGTAAGGTTTTAGGGTCACTACTCTTATAGTGGCATAGTTCAATCAGTATGACATCATAAACCAATTTGGTATATATAGTCAAGTTCTAAGGAGTATCCTATACAAAATTACTCATTCATACACAAAAAAATAAATACCAAACATTTCTTCATTTATTTCAAATTTTATTTAATTGTCTAATAAACAAACTCGAAGCATAAAATGCGCTCCATTGTTCAAAGAACAAAAGCAACAAACAAAATGTCCCCCAAATTCCACCTTAGGCGGCCATTTTTATCTAACCTAAATCAATCATTCCGAAAAAATTTCCTATTTAATTATCTTTTGCCTGGGTGTCTTCGTCCTCACTTGGATCAGATTCTTCATCCCTTTGATCCCCAATGTTAACTACTGGATTGACATCCGCCTCGATGTCCACTACTCTTCGTCTTCCTCCTCCTCCTCCTCTAGATCTTCTGGATCTTCTTCCACGACTGATCCATTGTCTATGGCCATTTGGACCGCATCCCAAGCATTCTTAACCAAGAATTTAGTGTTGCTCATCCTCACTTCGACTTCCGCGTTGGCTCTCCTAGCATCATCTATTTCATCAAAGGGTCTAAACAGGGCATTTTTTGCTAGTTTCATTGCCTTCGTCATCTCTTTGGCTTGTTCTAGAAGGGATTTGTTCTCATTCGCTAGCAGCTAATCATTCCTTAACAATTGATTTTCCTGCACCAATACTTGGTTCATCCCCTCGAGCTCGACTATTCTAGCATGCATTGTACTCAATCTCATTCTAACAGCTATCCTAGGTGGAGAGACCAATGTCCTACCTGTGTTGTTATATGCCATTTCCTACAAATTCAAAGAAAGTATATCCGTTGTGTTGACAACACTATTATCTCTCTAAGTACGCCATGCACCTAATTAATGATATTGGATAACCTTAAGTGCAAAATCGTTCAACTCTTACCCTACGACTAAATCTTATGTATTTTACTTTCTAACCCATGCGGATGAAATCTAAGCTCGATACCAAGCTTGCCCCAGAATTTAGGCCCAACTATAGGGGCCCACATAATGGCCATGTCACCAATAACCTCAAAAATCATACTAAAACCCAAAATGTAATTAATATATCTTCCACGTAAACATCAAATATTCGAACATAATTCCGCACTAAATTTGCTTACAATATCAAAATATATGTCTAAATAAATATCTAAAATTCCAGTTAACGATTACAAATAATAGTCCATAACATAACGAGATTTTATTCTCTTCAATTGGACCAATCCGAACCGAACCAAATTTCCATATTTTCATTCCTTACTTATATCCTGAAAGAAAAGGAGTAGGAAAAGGGTGAGTGAACAAAGCCCAGTAAGCTCATATACAACCCCTCCGGTTTCTAAGGAGGAGTTGACCAGGAAGAAAGTCAAACGATATATAGTGTCAAAAAAAAAAACGGAGATGTCAAAGGAATTATTTTTCTGAAATCTAACAAGATTAAATATTCATTAATCGAGGAACAATTACTACGCTCATCAGAATAAATCAGATCAATATCAAATACTACGGATGGCGTTATGATCACATAAGCGATCATTTTAGACCAAACAAAAGGTGGCTCCAAGGAACCTCAAATATCAAAGTACCCCAAAAGGGTCAAAAACAAAATGGTATATCCGGATTACCCCACCATAGTTCCTATGGTATAATGTCGCCTTAACAGGCCAAATGGTCATTCAAATTGTGTTAGTGATCATAACAGAATTTTTCAAAAATAATTACAATTTCAACAAAATCAAATACAAATGATAACCGAATAAAATATCACACATCGAGTTTAAATAATTTGTGAGATTCATAAAGCAATTCACAATTAAGAGTAACGAAGGAACAGATACGACGGGATTTCAAATTCAAATACCAACCCAAGGTTGGCACACGTTTTCAAACAAAGGTAAATGCCAAAAAAATAGCGGAAGCCTAACATTTTGGAATTAAGAATTCAAAATAATCTAAACAATGCATAATCCGTTACCTTGGCAGTAGCTCGAGCACAATGCACCGCTACCCCCGCTTAGCCAAATCTAAAGTATCATAATACAAATTAAAATTCGGAATTTAGGGACCTTCTAATAGCCTAAAAATTTGATACATAAATAACAATTCCTAAATTTATAGTTAATTTAATTGTATAGGGCATATTCCCAACTTTTGTAACTCGGGGAAAATCTGAAATTATATAAAAAAAAAAAACTCATTGGTACAACCACCAAGGTTAGGGAATGAACTTATTTGAAAACCCAAAGTATCCCAAGAAATCATTCACTCTCCTTTGTTTGTTTCTCTTCCTTTTTTTCCCTTTGGTATGTGAAAGTTTGACTTTCCATCTCATTATAATATTACTTTATCAAACCTAACTCCTTCTTTAATCCTATTCTTCTCTCATTCTCTTATTCTTCTCTCATCCTCCCAGAAAATATATAGCCTTCACAACTCAATTGCGAGGACCGATTATGATCACAAATTTCATTTCCTCGGCCATTCCAACTTCTCTGTTTCATCATTTATTTTCTCTTTTTAAAAAAAAGCAATTTCTTTCTTCTCTCCTTCAATTGTCAAAAACAAAATCAACTCAACCGGAGGCCACTACCGAGCACTTCCACCGATTCGAGGATGTTTGCGATTTCCTTGGTGAGTTACATAAAGTTCAATCATTTGATTCCAATTTTTGTTCACTAAAAATTACAAATGTAAACCCTTTACCAAAATCAAATTTCAAAAGCTATTCATATTATCTCTATGGAACCCGTTACCCATTGATACCAAAATTACGAGACTCAAGTATGAAGACAGATTAAACTCATCTAGCTATATAATTGAATTTCTAAAACCACCTCAAGAATTCTATGATTCATAATGAAGTATCTTACCTCGATTGACTTTGACCAAACCACTTAAGGCTTTTTCCTCTCAATTCTCCTGCTGTTAGATCTTGTTGGTGACTTTCTCCAGAGCTCCGACTCTCTCTCTCTCTCTCACCTTTTCTTGGAAAAAGAACTGATTTTCTTCGGCTCTTTGCCCTCTTATAACAAGGAGTGACTATATGTTATCCCTTGATCGATATCCTCTGTGGATCGATTAGCCTCCTGTTTTCCATCCGCCGACACTTCTCCATGTCGAGTTTGTGACCCCGCCATCTCTTGGGTTGTTTTATTTTTTCTTTTCTCTTTTTTTTTTAAACACCCCT
>CM028379.1:69974321-69978086 GCA_013146195.2 Codonopsis lanceolata | reverse complement strand
GCCTTTCGCCTAGCTTAGCATGATCCATTCGCCTACAGACATTTAGATGGGCTAACTTCCCATCTGGGCCAACAAGGAGTGGTGTGCGAGGTCTCAGTGCACGGCGACCATATTTAATACGAATCTCACGATTCGTATAAAGCGATGTATCGCCCCACCTTATTATAAAAACCAAATCCATATAATTGCCACTGGGCTTTTATGAAGTGCACAAGTAGATAATTACTCTCATGCTCAAACAAGAACCAAGACCGATCATAGCGGACTTATCAAATCAAGTAGGACATAAAGTTCTACACACCAATTTAACAATGCACATATTGTACACACTTAACAAATCCAACCAACTTATCCTTTAGTCCAAGAACCACCTATTGAGGTATTCATAACCCTCAAGTCACAACTCAATCAAACGTAGCATATAAGCTCAAGAAATCACAACGTGAGGTCTACTATAGCCCTCTACTCTAGATTAAACCAAAGACTATTATTTAGTCTAAAAACAATCATAAATCCATACTTAGCATTTATCCTCACTTAAAGGTACACCGGACTCAACCATAGTCCCAACAGTCACCTATGTTCGACTTCTTCAAAGCCAAACTCACGGGTATCAAACTAAGCCATAGCCATAAACTCGCAAGTGTTTTCATGTGCACACGACTCAATTCCCTAAAAGAGAACTCATTCAAATAATCATTTCTTAAAGAAATACGAGATCATAGGTTGATCTAATGTGCCTCGGCCCTAACGAGCACGCCCCTAAACAAATCTCCAACCAACCTCTATAGCGTGGGTGTCGCCAAATGGGACACAACTCAAAATGCTCTGATACTCATAATCAAGACCAACCCAAACCCGAACATCGTGAACCTCCTACCAACATGATATTGAATCCTAAATCAACTCTATTGAGTCTTATTTGTCACACAACATTAAATGCCTAGTTCATAAATCCCCAAATCAACATATCATTCGCAGATTACAACAATTTCCTCACACAAGTCGCTTTGGGCTAGATTCCTAGATTAAAATCCATAGAACTTAACAAGATCTCATACCCATTTTAGAAATCACATACTTTCAATTGAATGGTCATTTACATTTTGCCTAGTGAGATTACACCTCTAAATTCCCAATCTCATGCCTACTATCAAAATAAACTCAAATAAAAGGTAAACATGATTTCTAGCAAGTTCACAACCCTAGAAACACAAGATGAAAGGTAACAATATACTTCAATAATCATAGATTCATCCTACACATGCTCTTAACAAGTTCACATGCTCAAATCACAAGTTAAAATCATAGCAAGCGTATGTGTACTCATTGACCTCAAATAGCATAGAGTTTGTTTTCCTTAGGATCAATGAGTACAAAATCAAAAGAAGAAGAAGAAGATGAAGAAGGTAACTTACAAGTTATACACCAAAGAAAGAAAAGAAGAAACTATTCGGATGGAAATGCTCCCTCATGAGCTCTTCAACTTTAATGAATGAGTCTTGGGCAAATGATGAATGGATGGTTGAAGATGATGATGGAGACCTCAAGGAACCATGGAAGAACTAGAGAGAAGGTGGAATTCGTTTTTAGAAGAAGCTCTCAAAGAAATGAAGAGGAAGAGAGCCGATTTGGGTTTATATTGGTCAAAATGGTGAGGGGACAAGTGTCAAGCCAATGGTCCCTTTCTTGGCTGATTTGGTGGCTTAATTGGTCACTAATGTGATCTTAATCCATTAAAAACTAGTTAGGGATGTTAGACTTAAGTAGGAAGGGTTAGGGAGGTTTAAGATAGGTTTAGATGGGGTTATGGTGCAAGCCGCCCATTCGAAACAGCAAAAATCCCGCAAGCCCCCGGGGTTGAGGCGGGCGCCAACTCCATCCCCACATGGCCGCCGCCACTGGCACAAAAGGATACTCAAGACTTGAGGCGGGCGCATCACTCCATGCGAGGCGGCGCCTCGGCTCTCCCGAACCTTCAAAACTTGGTCTAAACTTGTCCTAAATGGTCCCAAACCCATGGGCAACCATTCTAGGGTCTAACCCAACTCAAAACAAGTCTAAAACACACCCGAACAACTCCCGAAACAACTCGGAGCGAAACCGGGAAGGGGTGCAACAACGTGCAACCGAAACGACGAACGAACTCGAAATCAAACGAGCAATGAAAGGAGACTTTTAAGGCAAGTCTAAGGGCTAATGAAGAAGCTTAAATACTTCTAGGAAGTTGAATAACAACTAGGGAAATAAGAATCCCAAAGGAGAGGCGATTACGCGACTCGATTCCCGAACTACGCGATAGAGACGAACGCTATCTCCAAAACTTCCAAACCATCGATTGACTTAAGGAACACCTCCAACTTGAAGTCTAATACATCTAAACGTGTTAACAAACCATCTTAAAGAGGTCTAGGACCTAAACCGAGGTCACGAACACAAAACGCAAGCAATCCTTCAATCAAGCATTCGACTATCGTCGGGTCACGACTTGTGACTTTAGCAAGTCAACAACTATATGGAGTCTCTAAATAATGTTTTGGTCTTAATATGGTCTCTCAAACATATCTAGACCCTCTCGCAAACCAAACATACCATCGACAAGGGAAGAAGTGCAATATAGCACGCAAACCGAGACAACGAAGGAGCGGGGCGTCACAGTCCCATACCAGCCAGTAATAACCGAATATCAAAATATTTATTTAGATCACATAAGGGTCTATTGACCAAGAACCAAATCCCCCGAAGGGTACACAAATCCCCCGTAGGGTACACGAATCCCCCGAAGGGTACACAAATTAAGGTATATCCGGATAACCGCACTCACAGGCCAAGTGGTGCAAATTTCAATTATTTCAAATGTTGTCACGAAAATCCCCGTGACGGGTTGTTCATACTTAGTGATCATAAATAATTTCGAAACATAAATAGTACTGTTAATGTACTATTATCAAAACATAAATAATATCAAAGTTCGTCATTTTCAATATCAAATAGCATACCGACAAAATTTACGAATACAAATAAAATTTCTCAATAACAAGGTGTTTCACAAAAATCAGAGCAGACATGAAAATTCGCGAAAACGAAAGTATGACGAAGATATTCAATAAAGCAACCGACGAAGTCAAAGCAACTACCGATACGAAGTCGGGCATGGCAAATGAAGGAACAAAATTCAAGAATAGCGGAACCTAACATAAAAAGTATTTTTATACTTTTTCAAAGAACCTAAAAGAAACGTAATCCCTTACCTTGTTAAGATGTGCTCACAACAAAAGTCTCGAACCGCAAATTGAAGCCTTAATTCGTCTCGTCCAAATCTAATTAAAATATAACACAATCACTAAACTAAAAGTACTAACCAAAACCTATTAATTAAAATAACAACGAATTTAGTAATACTTTATTAAATAAATTACTGTTATTATTATTATCTTATTTTATTTATTTTTGTGATTATTTAATTTAACTCAAACACATACACTGAACACGCACCAAACACACACACACAACATACAATTGTAAAAGTCAAAAAGAAAATCTATATACCTATACATCTATTTAGTGATCTAAGGATACAACTCAACATCATTCTGCGCTCACTGCCATCCCTAAACAAATCAGTTCACCGATTTTTTTCTTTTTATTTATTTATTTATTTATTTTTATTTCTCTCTCCTCTGCACACACACACCTTTTACACTAAAGAAAACACACACATGCCTATACATATAATAGTAAAAGTCTAAAAACCTATCTACCTAT
>CM028379.1:69929321-69971821 GCA_013146195.2 Codonopsis lanceolata | reverse complement strand
GATATATGTCCACGTTGTTTTTTTAAAAAGTTGGTGATGTATCCAAAATAAATTAGATACATTGGGCTAAGATGATAGATATCCACCTTTCAAACTATACCTTCCTCGAGGCCAGCCAGCACTAAACGTGAACTAGGTAGGGGTGTGAGTGCCCCGGAATTTCGGCCGATTCCCCAATGCGTGAAAAAGCGGGTGGTTTTAAAACCTTTAAGCGCGTGGAATACGCTTGGCCTCAATTGTGGACTCAAAATGTGATCAACAGAGTCGTCATCTTTATTTTAAGGAAAAACAAAGAAAAACTAAATGTAACCAGATTTGTAAAGGGTTCGGAGGCTAAGTTACGAGGTGGGAAGGGGTTAGGCACACAACTCGCCATTTTGGTCTCAAAACAATTTTTTGGCTAAAATATGTTTTTTTATATTTATTTAACAGATGAAATAAAGCATTTAAATATATACATTTCTGTATCTATATTATTACAAACTTGCAACAGTCTCCTTCCTGGAGTTACAAATACATTTATAAAATTTTGGCCATAATAATGGCTCTTTTTAATGTTATTTCTTATAGAAATTCGGGCAGAGCAACACTTGTTTTTTTGCTGTTGTTTGCTTGCTGACGGCGGAAATCGGGCAGAGCAATTGCTTGCTTTTTGCAGATTTGGCCTGGATTTGGGCAGGGTAACTGCTCTTTTTGAGATTTTTGGACCGGTGGAATAGGGCGGAATACTAGCAGGGTAACTAGGTTTCACTTTGGTCGGCTGGTTTTAGTGTTTGGGGGAGATTTGGCGGAGCTTTGTAGCTAGAGGAATAAATCTCTCGGCGTTCTCTCGGGAGAGCGATCACTCACTGTGCGGTGAAAAGGTATGTTTTATGAGTGCCAGATGCCTTTATTTATAGGCGAAAATCCTGGCTTTCTTCGTTGTTAAGTTTCATTCATTGAGCTTCATCGGCTTGTAGCGCGCTGAGAAAATTGCACCGAAGACAAAATGATACAGTGCAGAGGGAACTGTTGGGCGCCACCCACAATGGAAGTGGGGGCGACTCCCAAAGATGCTATGGGTGGTGCAAGGGGGTCCTGGGCAACTCCCAGGGGCTTTTTTCATTTTGATTTTTGGCACTTTGGCCCCTGCAATTAACTGTTTACACATACTTTCATTTCTTTTGCATTTTTTTGCAATCTAAGCCATGTAACTTGATATTTGTTAGCTTTTTAACAGGTCTTGATATTTCATGTCATGTTACATACTAGAGGTACGAAATTGGGGTGTCTACAGAGCCCCTCAACGATGGATTTACGGGTAAACCGAAACATACCAAGTAAACGAACATCGTTGATAATAAATAGACTCCCAAATTTCGTGGAAATTATAATGGGGAGAGATGCAATATGCGGCAGTTTATAGATGTGACAGTTTAGGGTGCAGTTCAAATCTCATGTGCCCTAGACATATTTAGTCGGCTATAGCTGGTTATCGTAGTTTTTAAGCTGATGTGCAAATTAAATGCTCTGTTGGTTGCACCTACCGAAATAAGCTGCCTACGTATCCCTTTCTCAGGAATCAGACCAAATATAGTTTAGCCTCAGCAAACAAACAACAACCACTGGGTGGAATAGATGGTGCGATTCGCCCAACGTAGGCAAAACTGGTGGGACCTCTGGTGCGTTTCGCCCAGCATAGTCAAAACGATGTAACTTTTCAAAACGTGTTTTCCCCAGCATAGGGAAAGCGATGCAATTTTTCAAACAAGCTTTCCCTAGCATAGGAAAAGTGATGGAACCTTTTTTAAAAAAACACTTTCCCCAGCTAGGGAAAGCGATGAAACCTTTTTAAAAAAATGCTCTCCCTAGCATAGGGAAAGCGATGAAACCTTTTAAAATGGGCTTTCCCCAGCATATGGAAAGTGATGTCACTTTTGAAAACGCGTTTTCCCCAGCATAGGGACAGCGATGCCACTTTTCAAAACGCGTTTTTCCCAGCATAGGGAAAGCGATGCCACTTTTCAAAACGCGTTTTTCCTAGCATAGGGAAAATGATGGAATCTTTTAAAACACGTTTTCCCCAACATAGGGAAAACGATGTGACTTTTTAAAACGGGCTTTCCCCAGTATAGGGAAAACTTGTGGGACCTTTAAAAACGCGTTTTCCCCAGCATATGGAAAACGATGCCACTTTTAAAACGTGTTTCCCCCAGCATATGGAAAACGACGCAACCTTTTAAAAAACACGCTTCAAAGATAGAAAGCGATCCAACTTTTTTTTAAAAAAAGGGCTTTCCCCAGTATAGGGAAAGCGATGCAACTTTTTAAAACGGGCTTTCCCCAGCATAGGGAAAGCGATGCGGGAATGATGTAACACCCCGCTCCTTGGTTAGCTTGATTTGCGTGCAATACTCGCACTTCTCCCTTTGTTAACTGCATGTTTGGTTTGCGAGAGAGTCTAGATGTGTATGAGAGACCACATTAAGACCAAAACACTATTAAGAGATGCCATATAGTTGTTGACTTGCTAAAGTCACAAGTCGAACTCGATGATAGTCAGAATGCGACGCGATTGAGAGTTTGCTTGTGTATTGTGTTCGTGAGCTCGGTTTGATCCTAGATCTTTACATGCTGATTGGTTAACATGTTTAGATGTATTATACTTCAAGTTGGAGGTGTTACTTAAGTCTATTGATGATTTGGAAGCTTTGGAGATATCATTCGTCTCTATCGCGTAGTTCGAGGTTGAGTCGGGTAATCGTCTCTTCTTTGGAGTTCTTATTCTCCTAGTTGTTATTCAACTTTCTAGAAGTATTCAAGATTTTTCATTGGCCTCTTAACTTGCTTTAAGTCTCTTGTTATTGCTCATTTGATTGTTAATTCATTCGTCGATTCGTTAGCGGGTTGTTGTGCCTTGCCCCGGTTTCACTCTGAGTTGTTTCAGGAGTTGTTTGTGGGTGTTCTGTGGGAGATCTAGACCCACTTTGGATGGGTTTTGAACCTTGTTTGATTTGGTTATGTGTTTGAGGTCATTTTAGGTTGAATTCTAGACCTTTTGAGCACTGGAGGGCTTGCGGCCGCAAGGGGGAAAGATCTTGCCCCCGCAAGGTAAGCAGAGAATTGGATGGGAAGAAACCATCGAGCATGCGCTCGCATGGTCCCCCGATCAGCCTTGCCCTGTTTTGGTGAATTTGAATGTTTTACCCATTCCACCCTTACTAAAACCTATCCTAAACCCTCCCTAACCTTCCTAATTAGTTCTAATTGAATCCTAAAGTGTTGGGTTAGTTTTATTGAGCATCATTAGCCTAAACTAAGTTGCAATCAATCCTAAATATTCACTAAGTGTACCAATGCAATGCCTATTCTACCCTCTTTAATTGTGGGTGTTATAACCACAAACCCCCAACCATTTTCAGCCATTTCTTCCTTCATTTCATCCTCCCCAATTTGTGAGTTAGAGAGAGAGAGAGAGTCCAAGGGAGATTCAAGAAACCCTAGCCCTTCTCTCTTCGATCCATGAAGATCCAACCGTAGGATTGCCTTTAAACTTCGGATTCTTGAAGCCCTCGACGAGTAAAACAACTTCACAGATCCGATTTTCGTTCTTTGGAGTTTTCATCCGAGCTAGGTAAGTTACTTTCTTTTGATTTTGGTTCATTGGCCCTAAGAAAAACAATCTATGTGCTACTTGTGGGCAATGAACACTTGGTATGCTATGCATGCCTATTTTGGGGATTTTTGGAAGTGTGAACTTGTTAATATCATGAATATGATGATTTGAATGATATTGTGTGTTGTAAGAAATGAGTTAAGATTTATGTTGAGTTTTGTGAATTTTAGGGCTTGAGAATTAAGCCCGAATTATTGGGGAATTTGTTATAAATTGAAGTGGGTGTTAATGTTGGGTTTAATGAAATGGGTAAAGAATGAAACTTAGTATTAAGACTCGACGGAGTCATTATAAGTTCAATAATGTGTTAATGAACTTGGGTTGAAATCCTACGATGTTTGGGTTTCGTTTGATTATGATTGTGGAGCACTTAGTTTCTAAACTCTAAGTGGGATTATGATTACGATGAGTTCTTGGATTTTTAGGCTTGGGAATCAAGCTCGAATGTATTTTGGGGAATTATGAAATGTGTAAATAATGAAATGTAGTATTAAGACTCAACGGAGTCGTTACAAGTTCAATAATATGTTAATGAACGTTGGGTTGAATTCCTACGATGTTCGGGTTTTGGTTGGTTATGATTGTGAGCACCCGAGCATCCCGATTTGTGTCCAATTGAGACACCTACGTTATAGAGATTTATTGGAGGATTTATTTAGAGCGTGCTCGTGAGTGCACGGTACATTAGAGACCAACATATGGTCTCGAGTATGGTTGAGTAATAACTATTGATTGAGTTCTCACTTTTAGGGAATTTGGTCGCGTGCACATGAAGGCACTTGCGAGGTTATGACTACGGGGTAGTCTTTGGTTTGATTTCGAGTAGAGGACCATTATAGACCTCATAATATGGATTTTGGTGAGTTATATGCTATTCTTGATTTAATTGGTGACTTGAGAACATTTACGATCATTTGGATGCGAGTAATGAATTTGCCTTGACTTGATTTATGGTAGTAAATGATAACCTACTTGGTCGGACGAGTTCGCTCTTGTCGAATTCGTTCCTTATTTGTTTATGTTGAGTAAATACCTACTTGAGCATTTGGTCGGACGGGTTCACTCTTGTTGAAATTCGATCCTTATCTAGTCTTGACGAGTAAATATCTACTTGTGCATGCATTGCATTGAGTCAAGCTGGCATTATTTTGTATGATTTTTATGTCAGGGTGGGACGATACATCGCCTATACGAATTGTAAGATTCGTATTCGCTATGGATCGCCGTACCTGGGACCTCACACACCCCTCCATTGTTGGCCGTAATGGGGAAGTAACCCCTTTGCCGTATCAATACGTGCGTCAAAGGTTGCTATTAGCCGGCGGAGTTCGGTATATCGATACGAAGACACGAGCATCATAGTCACGATATTGGGTTAACAGTGTTTTTGTTGCAGAAGCTACGAAGCGGCCGAGTCCATAACATATCCTTTTGTATGGTTTATTACTCACACTTATGTGAATAACGTGATAAGTGCAAATTTGTGATCATTGAGGGTTGGACCCATGTTGTGATCATTTGAGGGCTGAACCCATGGTTTAATTATTGAGGGCTGGGCCCGTATTCTGAATGTACATGATTATTGTTGGTATATTATTATTATGGTGCCACGATTGTATTTATACTGGTGTATTATGCCATGCCATGCCATGTTATGCCATACAGTTACATTTAGTAGCTTACTGGGTCATTATGACTCATTTCGTGTGTTTGTTTTCCTTAGTTTGTGTAGTGAGCTCGTTAGTACGCGTTGCGGTTGCGGACTAGTGATTTCTAGCAGGTGGTCTTCCCGGCAATAACTTGGATTTATTATTGTATTTATTCATCTTGTGAGATACAGATGTAAAGTTATGTAAACTTTACTTGGGTACTTTATGTTCGTATTTTATTATCATTTTATTTTGGGAGTCGACTTGTTTGGTCGAGCTGTTGTATTTATTTAAAAGTTATTCTATCGTCTTCCCGAGCAAGGTTTTAGCTCGCATATTCTAGTATTGTGTTATGGTTGTTTCTATCTCCGTCAACTTTAGTCGTGAGATTTTGGTTTAGTTGTCTAATATTTAATCTCTTATTCTTTTAGTTGATTTGTCCCTCCAGCATGTTATAGCCGTTGAGTGGTTGTTTATCAGGTTGGGACCCTGTTGGTTCGCCGGCCTTTGGTTCGTTGCCGCAATGCGCAATGCGTCGTAGATTTGTCGAGAGATAGTTGTCTCTCAACCTCGCGTTCCTTGGTTTAGGATTAAAGGCTTGGGTTACACTTTTGATTTGCTTCCGCAGATTTTAGTTTTTGTTATTCCGTATTGCCGTTATGGCCTTACATACCTGTTTAGAGCTTGTTGACTCAACTGTTGACTCGCACCATTATGCTTAGCATGTGCTTGTCCGTCTTTTTAGCTTGTCTTGACGGCACGACCTTGGGATTTCGCATTGGAGTCCGGTTCAGGTCGCCACAAATGATGATATGGTCAGTAATATGTGGGAAAAGTTTCGAGATCAGATATAATGGCGCGAAACAATGTTGCTGAATTACTTACTATATCATTTTGTAATTTAGTTTACATGCAAACTCTAGTTGATAGTACATGTACGCGATTGACCCTATTTTAAGCAAAACTAAATTATCTTTTATAAACACACTGTACTTCTCGGTTGGTGAGTGAAATGGCTGAGGTTGTTTTTGTTGAGGTTTACTCGAAGCTTTGGCCACAATCGTAAGAGGTGTGATATATATAAGTTTGTTTGGTTTTTGGTATCTAGTGGGGTTTTCTCAGTGAAGAAATTTAATGGAGGGCTTTCGTTTCTTTCTTTTGATTTGATAACAAAATATCATGGTTTTTGCAAAGAAATTAAGAAGGGGTTTCAAAAACCGGGCACATGGGACGAGATAACATGGCGGTTAATCAACAAGATCTCATGGAACTTAGAGAAACCGGCGCGACGCCAAAGCGAGACAAAGAGTTCAACCTTGTAAGTGAAGTTCCAAACTTTTGGTATTCTGGACAGATCGGTAGACAACTAGTCTGGCATCAACAGGAGGTAGGGGCAAAGTGTATTCGAAATAAAACCCCCCGGTTTGCAGGAATCATGAAGGACATTATAGTAGTGTATCAGTTCTGCAACAGGTTATATGTGATAACCTTGGATTTCAGATAAGGATTGGGCATAATAAGTGATCTTGTCATCTGATCCTAAGAAGTCCTTGCCCAATAAGGCTGAGACAGAACGTTTTTGGTTGGTATGTGTAATATCCCTAATTTTGATAATATTATAGTTTTTATTTTTTTTAGTGTAATTGGACCTATGTTAGTTTAGTCATTTTGGACCGACATTTATGGTTTGACCAAATTTAAAAGAAATTAATATGTGGGCCCATTAGTGAATCAGCAGTGAGCCCATTTAATTTTAGTACACAATTGAGTTATTTATTTGTGATTGGGCTTGAACCCAAATTGATGGGCCATTTGATATGTATAACAATAATCATAAATAATAAAACAATAACAATAATCATCATAACAATAATAATAAAGGAATAATAATAATAATAATAATAATAATAATAACAATTATAAATGTAATTAAACAACTGCCATTATGATTAGTAATTTGGGGGAGGCCGTGGGTTGCTGTTGTCGCCGTTTTGGAGAAACGGGCAATAACTCGTAGTAATGAAGAAGAGGAAGAGGGCTGCCATGGTGGGTATAAAAGGGGAGCAATGGTCCCTTGTTCATCTACTCACAAAGCAAGGGAAATCGGCTGAGAAAGTATATTGGGAGAGTGCACTGAGGAAGACCCTTCGAAATCTCGGGGTGAAGGTAGCCGGCGGAGCTCCGATCCATTGGTAGACGAAGTCGCGAGAGGGAGGTGTCGATTTGAGGTATTATATTGACCTTTGTTTATTTCTTCCTGAAATTGTAAATTTTTACAGTAGGCTAGGAGATTTGGATGACTTATTGTGCGTCGGAAAACTTGTCGGAACAAAAGAAATAAGAATAAAAGAAAGAGGTGGAGTGGTTGGCAAAGTGAACTTAAAAAAAAAAAAAAAAAAGAGAAGAAGAAGGTTTGGTGTTGTTGGCGGAAGGTGGAAATGGAAGAGAGGGAAAAGAAATGAGGGAGAAGTAGATAGAGACAGTAATATTAAGGAAGAAGAAGGTTTGGTGTACGGGTGTATGGGGGGGAATTCACAAAAAAGGTTTTTCTTTTATAAAAAGGGTGATAGGGATGGGTGATGGTGATGTGAGGGAATTGTCTTATCATAAAAAAAGGGGGGGGGAAGGTGGTGAGGTGTCGGGTGGATGGAATAATTAAAGAAAGTGGGATGCTTTATACTTTGGTTAGTGTACTATCACTAATAGGCAAATATCTTTTTTTTTTAAAGAAAAAAAAAGAAGGGGTTATTAGAATTCAGTTTATTTACTCAGGAATTAGAAAAATATTATTTAAGATAATTTATTTTTATTTTTTTGTATTGAATGTTAGATTTGGGCAAGAACGAGCAGTGGTGACATACACATACAAGCTAACTGTTCACTTCTTTTTGGTAAGAGATTATACTCCTTTAAAGTTATTTGATCATCATATTTGATTCGGTAGGCTTCCGTTATAATTTTATTGGCTTAACACTTTCTTTGTAAACCCATGTTCGATATTCGCCGATATTTGCTTTGGACTCCGTCGAACCTATTTTGTTCATAATCTGAATTTTGAAACTTTTGTAACTCATGTTTGACTTCTTGAAATATCAATCCGTTGGAAAAATGGATTACATATATTTTTGGACGTTGACTTTATTTGGAACTCTTCTATGATCACTAAGTAAATTAAGTTGTTACGTGAAAAATGTAACATTTTGTGAACTTTGAATTATTTGACACCACTGGACATGTGGTGAGGTTGTCCGGATACACATTTAGGCCCGTTGCGGGTTTAGGCCCGTTGGGCTCAGGCCCATTGGAGCAGTTAGTCAGGTCGAATTGACCACTTAAGTGATCATGGAATCTGCGGGTGTTCTTTGTTTCCAACTGGAATGGGACGGTTGACGACAATTGAATATCTCGTATTTGTTTTGAGCTTTATCTTTCATTTGGAACTCCTATTAGCACTGTATTCGATTTTATTGTTTATTTATCCGATAAATGAAATTTTTTATTTTGATATAATTGTTTGACCCTGGCAAAATTTATTTTTGTGGTCAACTCCTCCTTAGGAACCGGAGGGGTTGTATATGAACTTGCTGGGCATTGTTCGCTCACCATTTTTCTATTTTCTTCAGGTCGTAAGTAAAATTTGAAATCTTTTTGGGATCAGGTGGATCATTTGAAGGGTGGCGCGGACAAGATTAATTTTCCTAGATTTGACAGTTTTTTTTAAAGGAATAAACATTTGTTCGGGATTTATGGTGGTTATTATATTTCGGAATTTGTATTAGACCGATATGTATTTTGGATGGAAAATTTGAATGTTTTATTTTGAATATTTTGTGAGTTAGTATTTAGAATTGGTGACGTGGCCAAATTGTGGGACCGCGGTGTCGGTACCGAGTTTGGGGCGTTACAGTATGTGTTTCCAAAATGCCTCTTTTCAAAATGACCAACAATTCATTACTCAAGGAATATGGGATAGGAGACTGCATGGACAAGACTCATGAGTTTAGTGGGAAAAGCCCCATGGTAACTCAATCAACAATTTTTTTTCAAAATGGGATAGAGAGCCCCTAGCATACTCAAGTGATACGTTTTAATAGATATAAATTGAGAATAACCCCAGAAGTGAACGGAGGGAAAGCCCCTAGGTGGACTTTTTTTTCGGAGCATCATCATAGAAGTTGGGGAATGTCATCTCTCTCTTTTGGGATAAAGGATAATCATTCTTGGTAGATATAAAAAGGCGATACAGCCCCGGTTTTGGAAAGTTGGATCATGGGGATAGTTGTTTGGCTGGGGATTTTTGGAAGGTCTTAATTTCAGTAGGGGGTTTCGACACACGGTGGATTTAAAAAGGGTTTCAGGTTTTTGGAGGGGTTTTGGTGTTTACGGTAGGAAGCCTCAGTATGCTACTAACTGCTCGGTCGCAATGGGTCGAAGGTGATTCCGGTCAAGATGACTTGCCTGCTTTGGATTTCATGCGTTCTTAATAGTTTGCGGGTCCATATCTTCTAGATGAATCATTATCAACTCGTGTAGATTTAGGTGCTTTTAAGTGAATCAATTTATCATCTTTAAAAGAAAACCTCTCCAGGGATACTCGAAAATAGGTGACCTGAAAAAGATAGATATATATATGGAAATTCTACGAAAACTGACGCTGAGTTTGGAAAAAATTGTTTCCTGAAGATTTTATTTGGTAAGAGAAGATTCAAAGGTAAAAATGGTTTTTGGAGGCGTATACAAAGGGTATTCTAGGGTTCAATGAGTCTCAAAGGCTTTCCTTTGTCCTTCCCTGAGTGATCAACAATTTCTTGTACTGACGTTCTGCCCTTATTCAAGTTTTTCTCAGGCGATGCTCGATCACTATTCAGCATGCTACTTTTTGCATACAACTTTTCTTTTCTTGAAGATGGAGGGATGATCATATAGTGGCATCATTTTTCTTAAACTAGTCCGGTTGACTGACCTCTTCATGGAATTTGATCATGCTGATTTTAGGGATGTGGCTTCTCAATGACTTGGCCATCAATAAGATCTTGGATGTCACTTTTGAGCTTTTAACACTTATCAGTGGGTTGGCCACTACTACGATGATACTCAGAATACTGAGAGTGGTTCCATGTGTCTGATAGTTGTTTTGGAGGTTTGTAATTTTTCATTGGTTTCAAGACCCCTTGTGTCATTAAACCTTGTAATATTAGGGACATTGAGGCATGCAATTAATCATAATGCCTTATGTTTCCTTTGTAAGGTCATATGAAGCTTCTGTTAGTACCACTGCTTCCCTCAACAGAATTGGCAGATTTATTTGTCCCATATAACCATGGCACATTACTGTACTTACCAGTTGGAATTCTTTCGACAACTTTGACTTCTTCCGTAGATTCTTCCTCTGATTCAGAATAGCAGAATGAACTGGGAGGTGTATCAATTTCTAGGGACCCTCTACGTATATCTTCGTCAATACGATTTCCTATTTCAACAATGGTATTGAAATCACCGTAGGGAAGATACCTCACGCGTTCAAGATAAATTGGCTGGAGGTTTTTTATAAACAACTGGGCTGATTCAGATGGATCAGGTCTGTCTAAAGTCTGGGCAACTTTCCTATTCCATCTGGCTGCAAAGTCTGCAAAGGTTTCATTTTCCTTTTGGGTGCATGCCTCAAGTTCTCTCATATTCTCAGAGGTGGTATTGTCTTTGTACCGCTTTAGGAACTCTTCGGCCATTTGATCCCAAGTAGCAATCGTACTGTTATATGTTAACATGAGCCATTGTTTAACAGCCCCTACCAAGGTCAGATGGAAGTTAGAGGCCATTGCCTCAAAGCTAACTCCTCTTGATTGCATTGCGGTAGAGTAAGATTTTAAGTGAGAGATAGGGCATCCAGTCCCATCGAATTTTTCTATGTCGGTCATTTTTAATTTTGAGGGTAGTATAGCTGAAGGTTGTAATGTTAATGCCCGTGTAGAAAATTCCCCTTTATTTAGGACTTCGAGCATCATTCCTTTTAAGTTCTCTATGTCTGCCTCCTGTATGGTGGGAGGTGGTGTTGGATTTTGGTATATATTATAAGGGTTGTGTATAAAGAGGTTTATTCCTTGCTGAGGTATTTGGTAGGGATTTTTGAGAGATGGGTTATTGGTAGGAGCTGGGTTCTGGTATATATTGGAGGAGTTGGGGGCAACTAGGCTTATTCCTTGCGGAGGCATTTAGTAGGGATTTTGGAAAGATGGGTTATTTGTAGCTTCGACTTGATGACCAGGATCATTGAAAGGTAAGTAGGTCGTTACTTGTCCTTGTTGGGTATAGCTTCTGGGGTCCATATGTGAGTTGTTTTGGAGTGAGTTGGTGATGGGAAATTGGAGGTCATTTGGATTTTGGGGTATATTGGTGTTGGGAAAAGGATATGGTGGGTTTGGTGAGAAAGGGTTAATATTTGGATAATAAGGGCTTAGTGGGAAATTTGAGTTTGGGGTATTGGTGTTTGGTGGTAAGCTAGTGTTTGGCTGAGGGTTTGGGTTTAGAGGAGCATGAGAAGTAGATGCTTCAGGAGGGGTTGTGGGGAAAGAGGTCCCTCACCACTAGGCCTTGGACCTTGTATGAGGTTTGCTATTTGGTTTAATAAACGATCATTTTGTGCATCCAAAATTTGATCTAGCCACTGCTGCATAGCTGATCGTGTCTTATTTTAATTAATTCCTTACAAGTGAATAAGACTATTGTAGAACAGCTTGGGAAGCAAGGGTCGAACCACAAAGATAAGTAGAATACTAGCAGCAAGTAAATCAGTAGCTATTTAAACTAAGGGAGGTTTTTTATTTGTTTTATTAAAACTAATTTATTCTACTAAAGCAGTAAATCTAATTAACTAAGCAGCAATCACAGTTGTAAAAATCTGTATGGAGGAGGGAAATCTAGGATTAAGATTTCACTTGCATCTACTTTATTGCTTATTTAAATATAGTATCATTCAATAACTTGAGTTCGTTCACGAAAGATAGATATAGACTATCAAATTATAGTTCAGTCTTCATCCCAAATAATTCATCCATTCTATATCCTAAGAATAAGAACATATGGATTCTATCTGTCACTTAGGTCATATATATGAACCTGGCCCTAACTCATCACTCTCGTGTATCGTTAGGTTCAATTTATCATGATGGTGAGCCAGTGTACGACGTATGCATTTGGCCGTGTAGCTATCCGCACCTCTAGGTCTTTATTACTTGTGATTCCATTCATTTGGTCAAAGCTAGACAATAAAGGGGTTGATAAACATCATGATCAACAAGAATTGAATGAATAAAAATATATTAAGCAATAGATTCGATACAAGTTACCTCCCAATTCCTAGATTAATGGATGGTTAGTTCATCCTTGAAGATGAATTGAACAACGGGATGAAGGAATACATGAATCGATCTTCAAAACTGTAATTACAATGACTAAATTATGTAATACAAGCTAAAATCTATGCTAGAACTGTTTTCTAACAATTTCTGGACGTCCTTTAGCTTTGGCTACCGTCTTTTATTTATATCAGGGTGTTTGAGGGGAATAGGAGATTCAATCCAGGTGAAAGACCCCATAAAGGCGGTTATGGGGACCTTGCGGCCGCATTAGGATTACACCTTGCGTCCACAAGGGTCTTGAACGGGCTAAGCAACTTTCGGCCTACCTTGCAAGGGCAAGGCCTTTTAGGCTTGCGGCCGCAAGGTGACCAGTTTGTCTCTTCTGCATCTTTTCCAATGTTGCACTTTGCACCCTTCCTTGAAATCTTCACTAAAAGCTTCATAAATCTCATAAGTTCACCTAAAACCCCGAAACTCACAATAGCTAAAAAAACACATATTAGTAATCAAAAGCCTCGTGGAATTGCTATTTCTAAGTCATAAAAGTATCCGATAAAGACGTATAAAATATGTTTATCAAATACCCACAAACTTAGACTTTGCTCGTCCATGAGTAAACAATACTTATAAATACAAAAACGATTAAATAAATACAAAAATTAAGAAAATCTTTTTGGAGGGTGACACTATTTACACTCCTCTAGAAACCCACAAACTCAAGGAGACTCTAACGAGCGACTCGACTATGCAGATAAATACAAAAACTAATAAATACAAAAGCAAGAAAAAAAAATCTTTTTGGCTTCCATCTCAAATCACAAAAGCATGGCATAACATAGTTGTCTCAGTAAGATGCTCACCACATATGTGTAACTAATTCACATAACGAACTGACTTATACTCAAACTGCAACCGGTCTCAATTTCTCTGTGTGTGTGTGATAACCAGTCATAGATAATATCTTAACTTAAACAGTTTTATTAAGCTAAACACAAAATTCATTCTAAGAATCAAAATTTTCAATAAAACCAATGCAACATAGCGTATGAGATCTACCACCCAAACCCGGTCTATTACAGAAAGAGAGATCACCAAGGATTTCAAATACTTATACATCCATCCCATGCACTTCCTATGTATGACATACAATGCTTTCATGTCTCAATTACTTGCAATAGCTAAGATTATGCTAACACATTGAGCTTGCAAATAATATGAATATATGAAGCGGGGATCAATTTACATGTATTACCATCAAATCAACAAACACAAGCATTGGCAAGAAGATCAATAGGTCTTTAATAAGCTTGTAATGTAAGGCCAATGTGTTGGGGGATATGATGGAAAGGGAATAGAATACAAAGTGAGAGAGCAAGACTACCCTTTATCCCAAATACTTCCAAGCAAAAGGAAGTTTTTCCCAATTAGGCTAGGACCTACAAAGACCACAAGTGAGGACTTTTCCCCCAAACTTGTTTTGTACAATATATCAAGCTAAAAATATCTAGTGTTCTATTTTTCAAAAGAACTTTTCTATCATATTTTTCTGATGAAATATATGCTTTCATTTGAATCTTCTTGCACTCTTCTTCTTCAGTTTCATTTTTTGTCGACTTTTTTTTTTTTTTTTGGAATATCGACGGGGAAGAAGAAGTCTTCGGAAAAATTTTCTAACTGAAAATTGGTCCCATATAATTAATTTCTCACCCACATCATACTCTCTCAAAGGGTAGGCTAAAGTTTATAGGTTTTAGGGTTAAGTAAATGTGGGTTAAAGAAACGAAGTCGAATGGGGGTTCAATGTGTGCTTAGCAGGGCCGTTCCTGAACTTTTGGGGGCCAAGGGCAAAAATGATAAAATGAGCCCCTATAGATATAAAAAATAAATTTTTGAAATAAATAAATTTTTAATTTTTCATCGTTCAAAGTATTCAATTGGTATAACATCTACGAGCATACTAATATATAAGTATATGAAATAATTATTTAAAATTATTTCGTTTACATATTCCGGTACAATAGTTATGTTCTATCTTGATTTGATAATTTTCTTATATATTAAAATATACAAAATGTCTATAAAGCATATCTATAAGATATTTTAGATTTATTCACTCTTTTAAGATCTTTCTCAACTATATCATTAAATTATATCACCTTCTCTCATTTTTTGGCTCATTCGTTACATGTTCATTTGGTTTTTTTGTTGATTATTTGATTATTGTAACCCATTAATCCATATTTTAAGATAATTAGGTTTTTTGTTGATTAGGCGTGCCATTTTATTATTAATGAACTACTAAAAAGGTCATTTTTTTTAAAAAGCTTGACTTTCAAACGGGAACTCTTTACCCGAAACGGAGGGAGGGAGTATATAATACTTGATAATTCACAGCTAAAAAATAAAATAAATTTTACATAACTTTCAAACAGTTCAAAAGTAAATGAAATTAACATGACTTTCAAAGAGTCGAACCCATAACCTCTCAACTAAATCAAAACACCTCATCCAATGGGCCACTAAATCATACATTAAACTTAAGTGATAGTATAATATTTATATCTATATATAGTTGTATTATAAGTTTGGGCCACTTAAAATTGGGGGCCCAGGGCGGTCGCCCTTCCAGACTACCCTAAGGACCGGCCCTGGTGCTTAGCGCACTCCATTCTTTTTAATAAAGCTCAAAGGGGACACTAAGGATATTTTTAGTAAGGTCAGGAAATATTTAGGCTCAAACGATCAAAAGATGACCTATATCATATCTTAATGTCAAATACTCATGCAGTTTTTAAGAAAGTAAAACACATAAAATATCATATTCATTATGAAAGTTGTGGAATTGAAGATTTAGCATCACTGGGTTTCACATAAGCATTCGCTAGAACAGATGGTAGGGGCAATCAAGACTAACATGCAGACACGGTTCAAAAGTGTGCTTGAAATATATTAGTAAGAAAAATCCAAGGGATCTAACTTATCATGCAATTGACCCTAAGTTACAATTCAATGCAACAATTATGTTAGGACGGCTATACATCATATTCTTGTGCATATCTTGTTGCTAAAATGAAATGTGTGCTATAAACTTTATAAAAATATTCAAATCAATCCATAATTATGACTGGTATGAGTGCACAAAGATTTGGAGAGAATCAAGAATTTTGCAGAATCAAGTAAATTCTAGAATGATCTATGGAAAAGTTATGTGGTTCATTGCATTAACTCCTCATCGATCGAAATGACCATACCAGGACTCGAGAATGAAAATTTTGAATTAAAACATTTTTTATTTTTTTCATTTTTGAAATTTTTTATAAAAAGAAAATGGAGATGGGCGATGACGATGACTCTTTTGATGGATCCCCGAGGGAACCAAATATTAGTGTATTCTGGTCAAGGCAACATCTCCGAAAATAAGAAAATATAAAAAAAACAAGAAAATAGAGTGAGGTTGAAACACGATAGAGGGACAAAAAATTTTCCCTCACCCTAAAAACATAGTCCAACTCCACTCTCCTTAAGCTGGAACCTGCAAAGGCCCTGGGCTTAGAATTCCCCCCCCCCCCCAAACTTAAATTTTATTTTGTCCTCAAAATTGAGGAATATTCTATGAGAGGGTTGATGGAGGAGAAATATCAAAAGGGCATAGATGGTCCGCCTAACGAAAGAGGAAGAAACTTGGGCTTCGACTCATGGTGAGTCGGGACAGAATAACGAAGGAGGACGAAACTCGAGGATCGTGCCAGGTGGCATCCCATAGAGTGTGGAGACATTTTGCCCCACCTGGTTGACCCAGCCAAAGAAATAAGTCTTGTCGGTGCGCATTTGCGCCAACTGCTGACTCATCATCTCATTTTGTAACATAATCTTCTCCTGCCTATTGGAGATCCTCTCCAAGGGGTCCTCCTCTTGAGGCTCTTCACGTGGGCCTCTCTCACGTGGTTGGCGAGGGTGCGCAAACATAAGCGCCCTAGTGATGTCGGGGACTGCCCGAACTCTCTTCGAATCTGGAGTCCAAACCACTCCAGCCCCACTACACAGTCCGGTAATCAAACTCGGGAATGCGAATCCCGAGTTTGTCGTACCTCTAATAAGGGTCTGAATCTAGGTGTTGATTAGACGCCCAACATCAACAGACCCACCGGTCAAGATGGTGTAGATCAAAATGACTTTATGCCAATACACCGTGTGCTGGTAGCTCGAAGGCATGAGGCGTGCTAGATAAATTTGAACACGGCCTTGGTCGTGTTCGTGAGATGGGTCTCGTCCATGGTGCGGGGGCCGAACGGTGGACCTTGATGGAAGGTCCAAACCGCGCCAGGTGTTGCGATTTCCGCATTTAACGCCGAGAGAGGGAACAGGGTTGGCGATGTGGATACTGTACTGGTCAGTACCACTCGCAAAGTTGGGAGTGCCAAAATAATGGTTAATGCTTTGGGGCGAAAAATCGACATCCCTACCCCTAACAGCTGTACGGTCAACTACCTCGTCAGAAATATAAATACGCCCGTTGGCGTAGAATTCACGAACTAAGGCCACGCCCAGAGATGCACAAAGATTGCCCACCTTCGTTGGGCGAAATGGGCAGGGAAAGCAAAATCCTTAGCTTTAAATCCCCTCTCAGGGATTATACTTTTGGAGAGCTTCCTAGTGTAGCTCTCTGATGCCTCGTATGATATGAATCTAGTGGGGTCATAATGGTGCTCCTCCTCTTCGGAGCGAGACGAGGACGGGCCAGTGTTTCTATGCTTAGGGGCCATTATATTGAGCAAAAAGAATAAATAAAATCTACTCTCTCTAAAAACTTTAAATTTAACCAACCTAACTAAAACAAATAAAGCATGCACGTAGACAACAACAAATTAATTCTAACACCCTATCATGCAAAATTTTTACGAAACCAAATTTTAATGAGAAAGGGGTAGAAGATACGTGGATTGTGGTGCTTTAATTGCAATGATCGTTTGGTCGAAATTCCGAAGCTTCATGTCGGCACAAATGGTGGCTTCCTTCTTCGAAGCTTGAATGGAGGGAGATGGAGGATGGATGATGAAGGGGCTTGAAGGAGAGGAGAGCTTGAACTTTTAACTTGGCCGGAATAGAGAACCTTGCCGGAATTATTGAGAAGGAGAGAGAGATAGATTGCTGGATGCTTGAGAGAGACTGAAACTGTGATTTCTGATGCTGCACTGCTCGGCTTATAAAGAGGGCCTTGCGGCTGCAAGGTATTTATGCCTTGCGTCCGTAAGGTACCCAGTCAAAGGGGCACTAATGTTGATGCACGCTTGCGGGGGCAAGGGTATTTTGGGCTTACAGCCGCATGCTTCACACGTTTTGTCATTATTAGGGCCTTACGGCCGCAAGGTATTTTAGGCCTTGCGTCCGCAAGGTCCACAGATTGATCAACCTTGGGAGCTGCTTTACAGATTTTGGCAGTTTTCGTTTTAGTCCTTTCGTTACGTTCCGTTAAGTCCGTTTCTTTCATGCACTTTGAAAATTCTACACACTTCTAAACTAAAATATTAGAAACATATAGATACAACACTAAGATGCTTTTCTCCCCCAAACTTGAATTATGCATATACTGGAAAACATTTAAATTAAATGTTCATAATCAAATAAGATGGAGAACATCATATTTAAATTACACTACGAAAGCAAGTAAAATTTCATCATAGTGGGTTGCCTCCCACCTAGCGCACTTGTTTAATGTCTTTGGCTCGACCCAACTACAAACCTATTCTCTCGAGGGTTCGGTGTCAAAAAGAAGAATAAGTTCGATTGTTCTCTCAACTGACATGGGTTTAAGGTATGGTTTGAGTCGGTGATCATTAACTTTAAATATCTCATTGGCCTTTGGATTCTTAATATCGATTGCTCCATCTGGATAAATTCGAACGATAATTAAATGACCAGACCATTTTGATTTTAACTTACCCAAAAATAATCTAAGTTTAGAATTAAAAAGAAGCACCTTCAATCCTGGACGTAACATCTTGTTAGCCAGACCCATATCATGGTATTTCTTGGTCTTTTCTTTATAGATTTTTGCATTCTCATACAAATTTAACCTATGCTCTTCTAATTCATTTAACTGAAAGAGTCTTTCTTCACCAGCCAAAGTTAGGTCAAAATTAAGAGCTTTAATGGCCCAATAGGCCCCGTGTTCAATTTCTACTGGAAAATGACAAGCTTTGCCATACACCATTCGATATGGACTCATACGTATTAGGGTTTTATATGCAGTTCGATATGCCCAAAGAGCATCTTTAAGTTTTGGTTCCCAATCCTTACGAATTGGTCTAACAGTCTTTTCCAAGACTGCTTTTATCTGCCTATTGCTAACTTTTACTTGGCTAGAAGTTTGAGGATGATATGGTGTAGCTAGCTTGTAAGCTACACCATGTTTTCTAAGGCTCGAATTTAACAATCTATTAGTGAAATGTGTTCCTTGATAACTAATTACAACCTTCGGTACTCTATACCGAGCAAATATATCATCCAAAAACTTGACAACAGTTTGGCCATCATTATTCCGAGTAGCAATGGCTTCTATCCTTTTAGACACATAATCAACAACAACTAAAATATATTCACAACCATTAGAGACTGGAAAAGGACCCATAAAGTCAATACCCCAAACATCAAAAATTTCAACAACTATATTATTATGCAAGGGCATCTCATTCCTTTTACTAATTCCGTCAGTTCTTTGGCATTTATCACATGTTTTGCAAAATATGTCAGAGTCTCTAAAAACAGTAGGCCAATATAATCCCGATTGCATGATTTTCCTAGCAGTTTTGCAACCACTAAAATGACCACCACAAGAGTATTCATGACAGAATGTCATAATACTCTGTTGATCTTGTTCTGGAATACATCTCCTAATTATAGAGTCTGAACATATTTTGAATAAATGTGGTTCTTCCCAAAAATACTGTTTTACATCAGTTAAAAATTTCTTTCTTTGATAAAAATCAAAATCAGGATTGATGATATTAGCTACATGATAATTAACAAGATCAACATACCAAGGTTCAAAATTTTTAACTGCTAATAATTGTTCATCAGGGAAATCTTCATTCATAGGATTTTGTTATCAAGAAATTGACGTTCAAGTAAAGGTAAAAATTTCAACCTAGACAAATGGTCGGCTACAACGTTTTCTGTTCCCTTTTTATCTTTAATAGTAATGTCAAATTCTTGCAGTAATAACATTCATCTTATGAGTCTAGGCTTTGTCTCCTTCTTACTCAAAAGATATTTTAGGGCTGCATGATCAGAGAATATGATAACTTTTGAACCTAACAAGTAGGACCTAAATTTTTCTAGTGCATACACACAACTGCTAAAAAATCTTTTTCTGTGGTTTTATAATTGAGTTGTGCATCATTCAATGTTCTACTCGCATAATGAATCACATGAGGTTTCTTGTCTATCATTTGTCCTAACACAGCTCAAATTGCGAAATCCGAAGCATCGCACATGATTTCGAAAGGGAGAGACCAATCAGGGCTGGTTAAAATAGGGGCTGATGTTAATTGTTCTTTTAACAAATTAAATACATTTAAGCATTCTTGGTTAAAAATAAATTTGGTATCTTTTGCCAAAAGATTACATAAAGGTTTACGGATTTTTGAAAAGTCTTTTATAAATCTTCTGTAGAAACCTGCATGTCCTAAAAAACTTCTAACACCCTTGACTGAAGTTGGGGGAGGTAATTGTGATATAACTTCAATTTTAGCTTTATCAACTTCGATTCCTTTGTTAGACACAACATGACCCAAAACTATCACATGTTTAACCATGAAATGGTTTTTCTCCCAACTTAGAGTCAAATTTGTTTCACAACATCTTTTAAGAACTGATGTTAGATTTTCTAGGCAATGATCGAAAGAATTTTTGAATACTGAGAAGTCATCCATAAATACTTCCACACATCTTTTAACTAGATCAGAAAATATAAAAATCATGCATCTTTGAAAAGTAGCTGGGGCATTACTGTGGGTTCCCGGTAAATTGCTCCCGCGCCCCCCGCGCCCTTTGATAGGGGTGCGCGTACGTGCGGATGCGGTGACATCCACTGCTCCCGTTCCACCCTCCCTTGTTTAGGGAGGGCGAAATCAAAAGTGCGGAGGAGTTGTCTTTGTCGAATAGTGCGTTGGAATGCGCCTCGGTTGCCTTTAGTGGATTTTGATCCAATATGGGAGCTTTGGGTTTCCCGCATCAAGTTATCCCTTGTTTAGGGGATACCAGGATATGGGAATGCATCACCCTTCTATTCTCATTTTCCTTTGTTTAGGGGAAAACGTGAAAGTGCAAGGAAGGAATGTTGCTGCGCCCCCACTATGGATTTTATGAAAATAGCCTTATGGCCTATCTCAGATCACTATGGGTGCTTTGGGTTTTCTACATCAAGTTATCCCTTGTTTAGGGGATACCAGTACATAGGAATACATCACCTTTCCATTCACATTCTCCCTTTTTTAGGGGAGAACGTGAAAGTGCAAAGAAAGATGTTGCGAGGCCCCACCGATCCAAAATGTTTTAGAGTCGCCATCTTTATTTTAAGGAATAAATAAAGCAAAACCAAAAAGAAAACCGAGATAATGAAAACGGTTCGGAGGCTAAGTTACGAGTTGGGAAGGTGCTAGGCACCCAACTCGCCCTTTCGGTCTCAAAACGGTTTTTGGCTAAAGTATGCTTTTTGTTATATTTATTTAACAGATAAATAAAGCATTAACTGCCTACAAATACATCCGTTACATCTATATTATTTATAGACTTGCAACCGTCTCTTTTACAAATAATCACAAATATATTTTGAAAATATTTGGCCATAATAACGGCTACATTTAGTATTATTTCCTAACTAAATTTGTGGCAAAGATAACGCTTATATATTTACATTGGACCGGATTTGGAAATAATACTTTTATAAGTAAAGACTTTAATGAATAAATAAAGCAAATAATTACAAATATATCCGAAAATATTTGACCATAATAACGTTATATTTAGTACTATTTCCTAACTAAATCCGGGCAGACAACCGCTATATATCTACATTGGGCCGGATTGGAAATAATACTTTTTACAAAATGAAAGACTTTAAAATAAAACTTACAGACCTAGTGTGCTCGCCTCGTCCTCTATAGAGAGAGTCTTTTTTTTGTTGTTGTTGTTGTTGTGTGAATTTGGGCAATATGGATCGCTTCTCGAAAGTTACTTTTGGCCTAGGGATTTGGCGTAGTAATTGTTTGTGTTTGGTTGTTTGTTGGCTTGAGGTAGGTCAAATCGGCGTAATCGGCTTATTTCTCGGCTGATTTGGTCTTTTAAATCGGGCAGAGCAACTGCTCTTTCCACGATTTTTGGACCGGGGAAAAAGGGTGGATACCTAGCTGGGGGGCTAAGGTACACTTCTATCGGTTGGTTTTGTGTTTGGCGGAGGTTTGGCAGGGTTTCGAGGCTTTTTGAGGTGATCACTCACTATCTCACATCGCTCTCTAATTCTCCAGCGTAACGTTAACGCGGAGAAGCTTGCTGAATGAAATCGTGCTGAAATGAGAAGCCGGGTGCCTCTATTTATAGGAGGAAGCTGGGACATCGGAGGAATTAAAATTTCTTCTCTACGCATCGTTTGGTTGTACACCGCGCTGAAAAATTTGTGAATTACGGCAACAAACTTGATGAACAGTGGCAGAGGAGGAAAATTGGGCGCCATGCCCATCCATTTTGGGCGCCATGCCCAAACATTATGGGAGCCACGCCCATTTTCAAAATATGTCATTTTTTGAACACTTTAGTCCCCGCAATTGGCCCTTGCGCATCGATCATGCTTTGTCCTTTTGCACTTTTGACCCTCAGAATTTGACATTTGTTAATGTTTTAACAGGTCTTGATATTTTATGTCATGTCACATACCAGGGGTACGAAATTGGGGTGTCTACAATTACATAGTCCGAAGGGCATTCTCCTAAACGTAAAGGTACCAAAGGGATATGTAAATGCGATTTTCTATTGATCTTCTGGTGCCACTGGAATTTGATTATAACCAGAAAAATCATCAAGAAAATAATAATACTCATGGCCAGCTAATCTTTCAAGGATTTGGTCAATAAAAGGCAAGGAAAAGTGATCATTCCTTGTTTCCGCATTTAATTTCCTCAAATCTATGCATATCCTATAGCCAGTGATAGTTCGTGTGGGAACTAACTCATCTTTCTCATTTTTAACGACAGTAATTCCTGATTTCTTTGGAACTACTTGGACTGGACTAACCCATTTACTATCGGATATCGGGTAAATTATGCCCGCATCAAGAAGTTTAAGCACTTCTTTTCTAACTGCTTCTTCCATATGAAGGTTAAGTCTTCTTTGTCTTTCTCTAGAAGGTTTACTACCTTCTTCTAGATGAATTCTATGCATACACATAGAAGGACTAATTCCTTTCAAATCCGCTAAAGACCAACCTATAGCTTCTCTATCTGTCCTAGAACTTTTAACAGACTTGATTCTTATTCTTCTGTTAAATCCACAGCAATTATAACGGGTAAAGTTTTACCTTCCCCTAAAAATGCATATTTTAAATGGGACGGTAATGGCTTTAATTCTACTTCAGGAGGGGATTTAACAGATGTTATAAACTTAGGAATTTCTGATTTCAATGTTTCTTCTTTATCTTCCTCCTTAGAGTTCTCTTCTTTTTGTTTATCCATTTTTGTTTCATCAAGATCAGATTTTTTATTTTCTAATTCTTCTTTATCATTTTCACCAATTTCTATTTTATCAAAACTAATTTCTGATTTGGGACCTTTCTACTTCTTTCTTATCTTCACTTTCATTCTTGAGAGCTTCTAATCTTTCCTTCTCTTTCCTAGCATCTGTCTCTCGGAGTTCTCTTTTTAACTCTTCTATGTCTGTTTTTATATGGGAGAAGGTTCTATCATCATCTTCTACATACATATCTCTCTCTAACTCGTCATCATTTAAATTTGCTTCAAAGCTTTGGGCTGTAAGATTTTCAATTTCATCAATTGAGAAACATGCATTCATGTCACTTGGTCTATTTAACGCATTAAAAACTGAAATTTCTACAGTTTCACCCATAACTGACATTTAAAGTTTACCATTCTCAACATTAATCATTGTGTTAGCAGTGGCCATAAAAGGTCTTCCTAACGGAATATGGACTTCATTGTTAGTGCATATTTTTCTTTCCATCTCTAGAACCACAAAATCGACTGGGATGATTAACTTATCAACTTGTACTAGAATGTCCTCTACTATACCCAAAGGATGTTTGACTGAACGATCAGCTAACTGTAAAGACATAGTAGTTGGTTTTAATTCACCAGGTCCTAATTGTTTATAGACAGCGAAAGGCATTAAGTTGATACTTGCTCCTAAGTCTAGCATAGCTATCATCTTTTTAGAATTACCCATGGAGACTTGGATATTAAAACTACCTGGATCTTTTAATTTAGGAGGAAGTTTAGGTTGTAATACCGCACTAACGTTTTCAGAAACAATTATTTTTTCATTATTTTCAAATTTGTGTTTCCTTGAGTAGAGATCTTTGAAAAATTTAGCATAAGACGGAATATTTTTAATAACATTAAGCAGAGGGAGATTAATGTTCACTTTTGACAACATATTATAAATTTCCATAAATTGCTTATCAATCTTGTTTTTCATGAGTCTACCAGGGAATGGTATTGGAGGAACATATGGTGGAGGTGCCACATATGGTTCCTCAAGAGATTTGCCTCCTTTTTTTTTCTTGAGTGACTTTTTCTTTATCTGAAATTTCTTTATTTGAATTTTCTTTTTCTACCTCTTTATCTTTTGTTTGAATATTTTCACTTTTATCTTTTTCAACTTCTTTATCAGAGGTATCTATTTTATCAGGCATATCAGTTGATTGAGTAGGGTAACTTACCTATTCTCCAATTATTCTACCACTTCACAGAGTAGTGATAGACTTTGCTTGTTCTGTCTGACTAGGGAACTTTCCTTCTTCTCTTTCTTGATATTTGGCAAGATCTTTCTGCAATTTTTCCACAATTTCTAGCAAATATTTGTTAAGAGCAGTTTGTCCACTGTTTGATCCTTCTGACTTTGGAGCTTCTTCAATCTGCAACTATCCTTGCTTAGGGAATTGTTGAGGTTTTTCCTCCCCATGAAAAGTTAGGTGATTCCTCCAACCAGGATTATATACGTTGGAATAGGGATCATTCCTTTATTTTTGAGGGTACATGTTCATTGCATTAACCTGTTCAGGATACACAACACTAGATGGACACAAATTAGTAGCATGAGATGTTAATCCACACATAGAACATGCTTCTTGAATTTGTGATTGCCAAAGTTCAATTTAAGCTTTCATTTGGGCTAATGTATCTTATTTTTCTTGGACTTGAAACAAACTTCTACTACTTTTACCTCTTGTAATTTTATGTTGGGAATTTGCACTTAACATTTCAAGCAAGTCTTCTAATTCAGCTGGTGTCATTCTATTAATAGAACCACCGGCTGATCTATCAACCATAGTTTGCAATGCAGGCGAAAGAGCATGATAAAATTGAGTTACGAACACATCTTGAGATAGATTATGATGGGGACACATGATAAGTAAATTTTTAAATCTATCCCATGCTTCATGGAATGTTTCTCCCGGTTTAGTTTGAAAAGACATAATTTGTTTCCTAAATTCTGAAAGGGATGCATGTTGATAAAATTTACCCATAAACAAATCATATAGTTAAGCCCATGTAAAAACACTTCTAGGTGCTAGATTCATAAACCACCTTCTCGCTGCATCTTTTAACGCACATTGAAAGTATTTCATTTTTATTTGATTTTCAGTCAAACCTCCTAACTAAAAATTTTCAGTCATAAAATCATATTCCTTAACAAGAAGTTACTGGATCTTCAGATGGCAATCCATGAAATGAAGGCAACATATTATAAAAGTGACCTTTCAGTTCAAAATTTATTACCGCTTCTAGTAAAACTAAACATGATGGTGTTGCATTCAACATGGGTCGACCATAATCATTTATAGTTCTTTGATTGATTACTACTTCCATATTTCTATCAGTAGGTTCTTCCCTTCTTTAATTTAGATTTACCAGAGGAACCGGATTTTCAGGATTTTGATTATTGATATTATTCATTGGAGGATCAACCAGAGGATCCTCTCTATTCAACTGTTTTTGATTAACAGGCTAGTTTTCTAAATTATCAGGGTCTTCCTGATTCTTACCAAGATTATTTATATTTTGATTTAATTCTGCCAGCTTGGGATTTAAAGATCTACGACCGTGCATAAATTAACTAAAAGCAAATAAAAGACAAATAAAAACTAGAAACTATAAATAAAAATCTTTTTGTATTTTTTATTTTTATAAAAACTGAAATTAAAACGACGCTACCAACAAACTAACTAAGCAAACTAGCTTGTCCCCGGCAACGGCGCCAAAAACTTGATCGTGTCTTATTTTAATTAATTTCTTGCAAGTGAACAAGACTATTGTAGAACAGTTTGGGAAGCAAGCTTTGAACCACAGAGACAAGAAGAATACTAGCAGCAAGTAAATCAATAGCAATTTAAACTAAGGGGGTTTTTTATTTGTTTTATTAAAACTAATTTATTCTACTAAAGCAGTAAATCTAATTAACTAAGCAACAATCACAGTTGTAAAAATCTGTATGGAGGAAGGAAATCTAGGATTAATATTTCACTTGCATCTACTCTATTGCTTATTTAAATATAGTATCATTCAATAACTTGGGTTCGTTCACGAAAGATAGATATAGACTGTCAAATTATAGTTCAGTCTTCATCCCAAATAATTCATTCCATTCTATATCCTAAGAATAAGAACATATGGATCCTATCTGTCACTTAGGTCATATATATGAACATGACCATAACTTATCACTCTTGTGCATCGATAGGTTCAATTTATCATGATGGTAAGCCAGTGTACGACATATGCATTTGGCCGTGCAGCTATCCATACCTCTAGACCTTTATTACTTGCGATTCCATTCATTTGGTCAAAGCTAGACAATAAAGGGGTTGATAAACATCATGATCAACAAGAATTGAATGAATAAAAATATATTAAACAATAGATTCGATACAAATTACCTCCCAATTCCTAGATTAATGGATGGTTAGTTCATCCTTGAAGATGAATTGAACAATGGGATGAAGGAATACATGAATCGATCTTCAAAACTGTAATTACAATGACTAAATTATGTAATACAAACTAAAATCTATGCTAGAATTGTTTCCTAACAATTTCTGGACGTCCTATAGCTTTGGCTACCGTCTTTTATTTATACCAGGGTGTTTGAGGGGAATAGAAGATTCAATCCAGGTGAAAGACCATGTAAAGGCGGTTCTTGGGACCTTGCGGCCGCATTAGGATTATACCTTGCGTCCGTAAGGGTCTTGAACGGGCTAAGCAACTTTCTACCTACCTTGCGAGGGCAAGGCCTTTTAGGCTTGCGGCCGCAAGGTGACCAGTTTGTCTCTTCTGCATCTTTTCCAATGTTGCACTTTGCACCCTTCCTTGAAATCTTCACTAAAAGCTTTATAAATCCTATAAGTTCACCTAAAATCCTAAAACTCACAATATAGCTCAAAAACACATATTAGTAGCCAAAAGCCTCGTGGAATTGTTATTTCTATTTCTAAGTCATAAAAGTATCCGATAAAGATGTATAAATTACGTCTATCAATAGCCGGAGTTGGAGCGTACTTTGGATCCCCTGTATCAGTACCTACTGTAGAATGCTCATTTTCGGTGGCCATTCTGCTCAAATATGTACCCTCTGAACTGATTCTGACACTTTCTGATATGCCCATGATATTTTCTTATCTGACCCATGTGCATGTATCTCGTATCAATCGACCGATACTATTTCTTCCTTTCCAAATTCGGGCCAGGTTTCTGAGGAAAGGGGGTTGAAGGTATCAGGAGGGAAGGTTTCAGGCTTTTGGATTCAAGTACAATGTGCCTTTATTATTAATATATTTTTTATTAATCAATTTTTCCTAAGATTGATCGGACAAGTACCTACTTTGTTTTGACAGTCTCGAGACTATTTCTGGAATAGTGGATTCTTTCTCCAGAGTATAAGACCTTTCATATTCCACCTCTTTTGACCCCCAAGATTGGACTGATCTCAGGCGAAGGGCCTATACTCTTTCCAGGATTCACTATTCAAATGGTCTAGGTCGAATATTATAAAAATTATTGGTCAGTCCCCTGTGCATATTTCCTTTATATTTTTTTCTTCTCTTTTTTTTTTTTTTTTGCAACAGGGATTGGTCAATGATTTAGAGATATAAAAACCGATCGGTCCATGAAGTGTCCTGAGAATCTATATGCAATTAACGTTGGCTGATGCATGGGGTAGGCTGACCATGGTGTAGGATAACAGTTCGAAATATTTCTACGTGCGTGCACGTGTGTGAGGTATCTAAAAAACAATAAAATCTTCTTTTTTCAGATATAAAGCAGTAAATAAGTAATTAATGGTCTGTCTTTCTATTTTTTGTGTATTTTCTCGGCTGATTAGTTTGAGTCCTTGAAAGGACGGCGTGAGCAAGCATAACGGACATTCCGATCAATAAATAGAAAGAAAAGTGGGGAATCTATCTATTCCTATTAATTACATATTGGTCCTAATCTCCAAAATAAAATGACGGAACAATAAATTTTTTTTACATATTATACGCGAGATAAGTAAATAAAGCAGAATAATAATAGAAAGATAAAACATAATAAAGCAATAATAAGCCCCAGTTTTTTTGTTATTCTGCCCGAACTTCTATTTTTGATTCCTTTTTTTTGTATTCGCAACGGTGCCCGGAATGAAGCTGCTGCAAGTTTCATGATTATTTGTACAAATATATATACAGATATATAAAAATGCGATATTTAAATTGTTAAATAAATATAATAAACATATTTAGCCAAAAGAAAGAAAAACTTGTTTTTTTAATGAAAAATGAGTCTAGCCCTCGTTTTTATTTTCTTTAAAATAAAAACAACGTCCCCAGCAGAGTCGCCACTATGAGTGCCCCGGAATTTCGATCGATCCCTCGTTGTGTGAGAAAGGGGGTGGTTTTAAAACCTTTAAGCGCGTGGAATACGCTTGACCTCAATTGTGGACTCAAAATGTGATCAACAGAGTCGACATCTTTATTTTAAGGAAAAACAAAGAAAAACCAAATGTAATCATATTTGTAAAGGGTTCGGAGGCTAAGTTACGAGGTGGGAATGGGTTAGGCACCCAACTCGTCCTTTCGGTCTCAAAACAATTTTTTGGCTAAAATATGCTTTTTATATTTATTTAACAAATGAAATAAATCATTTAAATATACATATTTGTATCTATATTATTACAAACTTGCAACAGTGTCCTTCCTGGAGTTACAAATATATTTATAAAATTTTGGCCATAATAATGGCTATTTTTAGTGTTATTTCTTATAGAAATTCGGGTAGAGCAACTGCTTGTCTTTTTGCTGTTGTTTGCTGTTGACGGCGGATATCAGACAGAGCAACTGCTTGTTTTTTGTTGATTTGGCGTCTGGATTCGGGTAGGGTAACTGCTCTTTTTGGGATTTTTGGACCGGTGGAATAGGGTGGAATTCTAGTAGGGTAACTAGGTTTCACTTTGACCGGCTGGTTTTAGTGTTTGGGGGAGATTTGGCGGAGCTTCGGAGTTAGAGGAATAAATCTCTCGGCGTTCTCTCGGGAGAGAGATCACTCACTGCGCGATGAAAAGGTATGTATTCTGAGTGCCAGATACCTTTATTTATAGGCAAAAATCCTGGATTTCTTCGTTGTTAAGTTTCGTTCACTAAGCTTCATTAGCTTGTACCGCGCGTTGAGAAAATTGCACCGAAGATAAAATGCTACAGTGCAGGGGGAACTGTTGGGCGCCACCCACAATGGAAGTGGGGGCGGCTCCCAAAGATGTTATGGGTGGCGCCAGGGGGGTCCTGGGCAACTCCCAGGGCTTTTTTCGTTTTGATTTTTGGCACTTTGGCCCCCTGTAATTCACTGTTTACGCATCCTTTCATTTCTTTTGCCTTTTTTTTGCAATCTAAACCCTGTAACTTGACATTTGTTAGCTTTTTAACAGGTCTTGATATTTCATGTCATGTTACATACCAATGGTACGAAATTGGGGTGTCTACAAGGGGTCTTCCCTACAAATGCACTATGATGTGAAAATTAGTTAACACACAAATGCAATATCAATTTGACAGAGTTTCAGCCTATTAAAAAGTGAGCGTACCTTCCTTCTTCCATCAGAGAGGTTTATATAGCCAGCACTGAAGGCTGGAAACTGAACATTAATTACACGAGCGTGAAAGGCAAACACGTTTATGGCCATGTTCGGAACGTGGGGGCAGATCTCCCAACATTAACTCCCCACGTTCAAGACGTTTGTTTTCGCATAATTGAACGGGCTAGTTGTGCTCGCTGAATCATCTGCCTGCTCGCTACACTTTTGGCCCCCAGACGACAAGCAAGAGTCTGCTCGCTCGGTATGCCTGAGCAGCCGGAGATCTGTCCCTGCTTGCTTATAAGTTAAGCTCAGACCATGTTGAATGCACGTGACTTATTCATGGCCCTGATGACGACGTGCTTATCATGTGACCAATGCTTGGGCCTTTTGGGCCAGGCAATTCAGTTGGATTTTAAAGTCTTTAGACTAAAAATTTTTACTCTTATTACAAGAGATGTATCTCATATTAATTACAAAATATTCTACTATTATTACCAATAGAAGAAATGTATCCCACATTTGATAGAAATTGATGTTGATTTAAAAATACTATTATTAATTACAAATAGAAGAGATGTATCATACAATGGTTATAAAGTGATGTTGGTTTTCAAAGTCTTTTGATTAAAAAAAACTTTTAACATTATTACCAATAGAAGATATATATCTCACATTGGTTACAAAATGATGTTGATTTTAAATTATTTTATATTAGATAAAGGATATTTACTATTATTAGAAGAGATATATCTCACATTTATTATAAATTGATGTTGGTTTTAAATTACTATTATTTTATTACCAATAAAAGAGATACATCTTACATTGGTTAAAAAATGATGTTGATTTTAAAAGTCTTTAGTTAAAAATAAACTTTTATCATCAATAGAATAGAAGAGAAAAGATGTATCTCATTATATAGAAAGAGATGTTGGTTTTAGATTTTTTTTTAAAATAAAAACTTCTAATATTATTACCTAATGATGAGATGTATTCCGCATTGGTTAGAGAGCGATGTAGGTATTAAAAATCTTTTTTATAAAAATCTTATAATCAATAGAAAAGATGTATTTCACATTAGTTAGGGAAGTGATATTGGTTTAAAATGTTGTTAGATAATGTATCTCACATTGGTTACAAAGAAATGTATCCCACATTATTTAGAAAGGAATATTGGTTATAAAAGTCTTTATATAAAAGAATTTTTATGTTATTAACAATAGAAAAGATGTATCACACATTGTTTAGAAAAAGATGTTGGTTTCAAAACTCTTTAGATAAAAGACTACTATTATAATTATTTTTATGTTATAACAAATAAAAGAGATGTATCTTACATTGTTTAGAAAATACTAAATTCTAAGCTCGTGCCTATGGTACGACACCAGTTTGGGACTTGATTAATATATGGAGCACGCAATGTGGGACCTGGATTCATGAGTATATTTTTCTTTAACCATATAAATTTAAATTCACATAATTTCGTAAGTTAAAAGGCTGAAATAACATATAAATCCTATAAATTTCTTTCATTATGTAGAATTCATATAAATTGATTGCATAGTGGACCAAACATAAAAGTAAAAGATGACTCAATGAGAAAGGAAGAAAGAAAAGATAAACTTACATACTTGATATGGGAAAAAAATCAAAATTCAGAAATTATTCTGGAAAAAATTGATATAGCAACCAAACTCGAATACATGTTTGGCAATTATTCTAGTATTATTCGGCAATACATTAAAATTTTTAAATTAGAATGGAAAATTAATTAATTACTACAGTGGCTATCTACAAAAATTTAAAATGAAGAGATTCATTTTTCTTAGAGGCCAAACATCAAACACATCATAGGCAACATAACAAAGTTGATTATGTAAACACACTTACGTATCTTTCAAAGTTCTCTAAGAAAGTCACAAAGCATAAATCAATAATGCCAGTCAAAGCTCTGACCTTCTGGTCAAATTCAAACAACAGGATGCATGAATTGACGACCAATTAGATAGCAATTGGCCTTCCCATAGTTTCCCAAATACATCTCCAAGTCATTTATAAACTAATTTGGAAATTAGTTTTATGATAAAAGTTGACTAGCAGTAACTAGCAGGATGCATGAATTGACGACCATTAACCAGGCAAATGAAAAACAAAATATGAGTTAGATTGAAACAATCATCAAAATTCTATTGAACAGAGCAGAGCCATTAAACCTGCTTTACTTGTGGTTTGGAATGTTGGACAACCAAGAAATATGTTCATAAAATCAGTCCAATCGAGGCTCTATTTCTATCATGGGAAATGACTTTCCGGAAAACATTTTCAGCATTTTTCGGAGTTTGGTAACAATTGGAAAATCTGGTCTACGAAAATCTCTATCTCTTTCTCTCTCTCTCTCTCTCTCTTTCTTCTCTCCATAGTTGGGTCGTCTTCCTCCCAAGACAAACTTGTTACCTTGCCATCACTGGCTGCCATCTCATAATTTCTTTTGATTAGCTAGGTATGAGTGGAGATGCAAATTAAGGGTTTGAGTGGAGACTAGGAAACACTTTATCTGCACCAGATTTCCATGGTGACATGCTTGTATCACAATCATAACCATTGGAACCAATTCTACTTCAGCCTAACTATAACATGCAAATCATTCATTCGTGTCTAATGGCTTGGGTCAATAGGGATGATGATGCTGGCGGAAGTCAAGGAGGCGATGCAGGGGATTCCCGCCGTTTTCTTAATTTTCCTATATTCTTGTTTTTTCAATTACTTAATATAGACTTCCTTGCACATTTTCATTTGTGCCAACCAAACACCCTAATGTTGTTTTCAGCCACACTATCAGAGGGCTTAGTAACAGCTGTAAATAAAATAATTTCATCTTTTGGAAATGGTTTTCAGGAAATCATTTTTTCAAAACTATTTTCCTTGAAACAAATGGAGCAGACATTGAGAATGTTAATATATCGGACATATGACAACACTAAGAAATGTAAATGCGTAATGAGAGCAATCTGCATAAAATGGTTTGGACATAAATAATGTAGACCAATAAGTGTGCCATTTAGAAAGAGTAATAATAATAATAATAACAATATGAACCAATGCCACATGGAAGATCAAAACAAATGTACACCTCAAGAGGATATAATCCTGCATCGATTTAATTGAATCTAATTTGGATAGAAATGAATCACAATAAAAGAGACTTCTAGTGGACCTCGAGTAGTTGAGACTGGAACTATAACTTCTTTAAGTAAAAATGTATGCTTAGCATCTTTTGTCTCTTACTTGTGTTCTATTGGGTATTGATATATTTAGTTTTGAATAAATAGTTGTCATATAGTTTATGCACTTTGTTCTTTCTTATAATTTGGAATTCTTTTTAAAATTTAATCATCCCAACGATCTTCGATCATATTTGAAGTAAAAACTAGCATGCCTGTACCACAAGACCCATTATGGCAAAAGTGGCACAATGCTTATTACCTGCTGCGATTAAGTTAACAATTATGTGCACAACTCCTTCGTTGAAATGACCATCCTGGATACTCTCCACATCTTTATCTCTCTCCTTCCTATACTCAATGTCCCTTTTTCTCTTCTTTTAATTCTCAATCCCACTTCTTCTCCCTGCTAATATTTTGTTTTTACTATCTCTTCACAATCAAAATTATGTTGAGTTCAAAATAAAAAAGTACCCTTCCGAGAAACCTTATCTTGGATGTAATCCAACTTACAATTTTCAGTTCCCCATAAAACTTATATTTTTTCATAATTTAGCTATGGTTAATGCGAATTACAATTCAAAAGTTCAAATTTTAGGGCACTCATTCGCTTTGTTCGTAAATCACAAGTTCACCAGTACATGAAGAAAAATAGTGCCTAATATTTAACAGTAGTACAGCTGTAGCACACAACACAAATACATACATCCGACAAAGAGTGGGGGTGGGGGCATACCTTAAGAGAGTTGTTGAGTCAGCGGTATAGTGAGAGGTAGACGATGACTGAAAATTGAGGGGATGTAGCGATGACGAGAGAACATTATAGGTATGCTGCAATTATGTACGAAGGAGAAGCAAATTGAAGAGAGACAAACAAGAAATAGGGAGAGAGAGAGAGAGAGCGAAAGAGAAATACCTGTGTGGATAGAAGCAACGAGAGACGGGAATCGCTTCACAAATCTGTAGCAAAGAAGGAACAACAGAGAGAGAGAGAGAGAACGAGAGAGTGCGTGGAGACTAAATTTTGGGATACCTAGCCGGGGGGAATTTGGGGGAAAACTTATATACGATGGTGGAAATTTTGGGGGAAATCGCGGGAGAGTGAAATATCGCGGGAAATAAATTTAATTAATATATTAATATATTGAGACATGGAACCAAAGAGAAAATTTAGTGCGGGGGCTGCACAAGCATCCCAAAACAACATGTATTTGGGAAGGCTATTACACAACCGTCCCAAATACTAAGTAATTGTGACTGCTAATTTTCCCTTCCCAAACAATGGTATTTGGGACCCTTTTTTAGCCTTCCCAAATAATAGGGGTCACAAATAGTCATTTTTCTTGTAGTGTCAACACATTAGCTATTTTCTATTCACCTCTAACCAAATCTGATGTCAAAATTAATTTTATACGAAGAAAAACAAAAAGGAAGAGAAAGATGATAAGCTAACATAGACAAAAAGAATCATAGAACTTCAACGTCCCCCGTCCCCGCCCCACCCCCAAACACACTTAAAGTAAAGCAAACTTTTACAATGATTGAAACATATAGAGGATGAAAGAGAAAAATGAAAATATTGATTATTAAAGTCTTCTTGTATTTATTCCTACAATTGGAGAAATGATAAAAGAAAAATTAATTCACCCTTTTAAAAAGCGCAATGCAAAGAGAGATGTCGGATAATGATGGGTTCCGGTCTCCAACTATTGACTCTAGTCGGCGCTCATCACCGGTGGCAATTCACTACTCGTCTATGCGGTAGAGATAGCGGCTAGGAGCTTTCTGTGAAAAACCACGGTAGAGAGAGGGAAGGAAATAGGGTTTGAGAATAAAAGTGGATCCAAACCGAATTCTAACATTATAAGGAAACACAGAGTGAGGCAAATTAAAGAATAAAAACAAACCGTTTCCAGTGGAGAGGACGGCGAGCTTCGAAGAAGAAAGAGACGAATAAAAGCGGTAGAGACATTGGCAACTAGGAGCTTTTTGTGAAAAACCACGGTAGAGAGAGGGGGGTTTGAGAATAAAAAGGGATCCAAACTTAATTCTAACAATATAAGGAAACTCATTACAAATGGCTAACGAAGAAGGAGAATAGGCAGAAAATTAGGCGCGTATAAACACAAATAAATCAGAGGGAAGAGGAGGTTGTTTGCACGCTTGAAAACTATGTAAGGGTAAAATAGGGTCGTTCTATTTTCCTCAATTGAATTTATAGTTGTGCCCTTTTTCGGTCCAAAAGATATTGAAAGTATTTACCATATTTACTACTTTCTTGGTCCTAAAGTCTTTGTATATATTTGGAAACAAAATCTTGGTAATATTTTGGTTTTCTTGGTCCTAAAGTTTTGGTATATATTTGGAAACAAAATCTTAGTAATATTTTGGTTTTTTTGGTCCTAAAGTTTTGGTATATATTTGGAAACAAAATCTTGGTCATAATCCCTTCCTAAATCTTCTCTAAGAGTCCTTATATATTTGGTATCAAAATCTAGGTAATTAAGGTGGTTTATTTGGTTATTAAAACTAACTCCTAATCCTTTAGATACTTGGAGTCTTTTGTTATGGTATTGTAGGTCTCATCCATTGTATAAATAAAGAGCACGACATAGAGGCAAAATACACAAGAGCAGAGAGAACAGAGCTGTGAAAAGCTTAGAGCATACAAAATACAATTAGAGAGAAAATTCAGAAAAGTGATGCTGCTGGAATTTGGATGAAGCTTGGAGTGCAGCTTAATCCTGAACTACATTGGACCTACTATGGTTGTTTGCTTTCCTAGGTTTCTAGGAGCTTGTTTTTTAATCCCATGTTTTCTATACCTTGTTTGTGGGCATTGCTCTCCAAGACTTGTTGTTTTGTGAGAGTCTTTCACTTATTGGTTTGTAAAAACACTTCATCTTTTTAGTGAAATCTTTTTTGCCATAAGGTTGGATCTACAAGCATAGGCTTGTAGATTGTTTGGTAAACATTTATGTTTAATTTTTGCTTTAAATTAGAAGTTTTATGTTGTTTTTTATTTTCTGACCAATGCACTTCCTGGTGTAGCTACAGTAACAAGCTACATCGCGAACTGCATTGACAGTTTTTGTGAATCGTAGCTACTGTTGATTCTTACAATTTATATCAAAGCTAATGAGACCGTGGAAAAATGGAATTCAAGTCAATACAAAATGGATGATATGCTGAAGTTCGGGAATAATGGTAAGTCTGGTCTTGGATTCTTGCCAAAGACATTTGTTAAAGAAGGTGAAGGTACATCTTCTGAACCAAAACAGTTTACACAAAATTTTCAAGAACCAAATTTCTTTGAAAAACCAAAAACTAGAAAAAGAAACTTTGTGTGTCATTACTGTCACAAACCTGGACATATTCAACCCTTTTGTTACCTGGAAAAAGTAGTCTATGATGAGGAGGTTAGGCAAACATACCTGGTCCTAAACCAGGTGCAGCACCAAATGCAGCAGCATCCGAAGCTACATCCAAAGCTACATCGGCCAAAAATGTTCAGAAAAGTTTGGGTTCCTTAAAGACAGTCAGACTTTATTCCAGAATCACATAATTCAGAAGTTGAAAAAATCTGAAAATTCAGTAAATACGGATGCAGCTCCGGATGTAGCTGCATCAGAAGATGCATTGGTCAAAACTTTTGCAAAAGCTGAAACTGAATCCCAAAATGCTAAAATTGCTCCCACTGTGACTGGTCCAAGCCACGATATTCCTAGTCGTATACAGAAAAATTATCCAATCTCTTACGTGATAGGTGATATTCGTGATGACATATCCACAAGGAGAAAAGGTAAGGTTGATTCTCAAAAATTAGTGTGCTTATCAAAATATTTTTGAGAGAAGTCTTGTTACTTTTAGTAGTTAGTTTTAGTAATTAGTTTAATTTAGTTTTTTTTTAATCAGAAAATTTTTCTAGAGTCCATTTTTTTTGCTTTTATTACTTGCTTTTTAGATATGACTATTCAACTTTTATGGATGCACCAAATGATCAAAGATTATGGGCTACACATTGATGTGTTAACCATGTATTGTGATAACACCTATGCAATTAGTATAGCACAAAAATCTAGTTCATCATTCTCGAATAAAGCACATTGATATAAGACACCACTTTATTGGAGACTTGGCTCAACAAGGAATTGTTTGCATTGAACATGCTAGGGACTGAAAATCAACTTGCTGATATTTTCACTAAGAGTCTAGACTTTGAGAGGTTTATTAATCTTAGGAAATCTCTTGGTATGTGTGTCATGCAACCCTACATTTGCTATTAAAAAAAATAGGCATCCTTGCATGTGTATTTAAGGGGCACACTAGATTAACTCACATGTTTGTGTCTTTTTGTTGCCTGAGATTTATATTCAAAATCAATTGTGACTTCCTTGTTTTGATTCTCTACTCTCTCCAATTTTTTGTTTTGCAAGTTTAAAGTCTACAAAGGAAAGAGCTACCTTTAAAAAACAAGGGTTATAGCACTTTATCTTGTACTATGGAACTTGGGTTCTCATAGGTTGATCTTAAGAAAAATGAATACCATTGGAAAAAGTGTGAAAGCTACCTAACAGAAAAGAGCTACCTATGAACAAGGTTTGTGGAAATTTTCTTTTGGGACTATGAATCTTTGGATTTCATGGGTGGATCAAAAGTAAAATGGCTTCCCTTGGTAAATAGTGTGAAAGGTTCCAAGTGGCATGGCGTGTATATGCTTGAAATAAAGTAGAAATATACTCCTAGGGAAATAAAGTACATATGAAATTTATGGGGATGAGTATAGTTGTTGTATGCAAAAAATGAAAAAGTAAACATAAAATCACAATTTTGACGAATGCATCTCCCAATGCAGCTTCATCCGGAACTACATCAAGATGATCTAGACATTTCTCACTTATGTGTGATTGCATTTTTTATTCTTTTGCCTAACTTTTTGTAATCATGTTTTACGCATAAAATTTTAGGACATGCATTGTTGGTAAGGATATCAGTCTGTTGAATTTTTATCCTAATATCAAACTATGCAAATCAATTTCCAAAAAAAATTCATGTTGAAAAATATTTAGTGGATGTCTAATTTTTGTGGGAAACTAAGAGGTATTGAATCTGGATATGAGGTGCTCAGTCATTACTAGGGGTGTGATCAAGTCATGGTGAACACTTAATTGTGTTTTTCAAAATCTTGGATTTTTGAGAATTCATAAAGATTGTTTCTCCCTCTTCCTTCTCTGGTCAAATGGGAGGAGAGAGGTCAAGTGTTCCTATTTCTGGTGATGATGATGAATCTGCTTCTTTGTAGATTCATCATTGTGATTGTTTCTCTCATAACATGTTTCATGTTTGTTTTGTATGCATGTGATTGCATTATTGATATATTCTGATTTGTGCTTAGTAAATGATTTATGATTTTATACCTTGCACAAATTCAGGGGGAGATGAGATTTTCTAACCAATGCAGGTTAGATGATTTGATTTACACTTGTCATTTGATTTGACTAGAAAGGTTCAACAAAGGGGAGATTGTAAGGGTAAAATAGGATCGTCCTATTTTCCTCCATTGAATTTATTGTTGTGCCCTTTCTTGGTCCAAAAGATATTGGAAGTATTTACCATATTTACTACTTTCTTGGTCCTAAAGTCTTGGTATATATTTGGAAACAAAATCTTGGTAATATTTTGGTTTTCTTGGTCCTAAACTTTTGGTATATATTTGGAAACAAAATCTTGGTAATAGTCTCTTCATAAATCTTCTCTAAGAGTCCTTATATATTTGGTATCAAAATCTAGGTAATTAAGGTGGTTTATTTGGCTATTAAAACTAACTCCTAATCCTTTAGATACTTAGAGTCTTTTGTTTTGGTATTGTATGTCTCCTCCATTATATAAATAAGGAGCACGACATAGAGGCAGAATACACAAGAGCAAAGAGAACAGAGCATATGAAAAGCTTAGAGCATACAAAATACAATTAGAGAGAAAATTCAGAAAAGTGTTGCTACTGGAATTTGGATGAAGCTTGGAATGCAGCTTCATCCCGAACTACATTCCGAACTACCTGCTGTGGTTGTTTGCTTTCCTAGGTTTTTAGGAAGCTTGTTTTTTGATCACACGTTTTCTATACCTTGTTGTTTGTGGGTTTTGCTCTCCAAGACTTGTCGTCTTGTGAGAGTCTTTGGTTTGGTGATTTCACTTATTGGTTTGTAAAAACACTTCATCTTTTTAGTGAAACCTTTTTAGCCATAAGGTTGGATCTACAAGCATAAACTTTTAGATCGTTTGGTAAACATCTGTGTTTAATTTTTGTTTTAAATTAAAAGTCTTCCGTAGTTTTTGATTTTTTGACCAATGCACTTCCTCGTGTAGTTACAGTAACAAGCTACATCGCGAATTACATTGACTGTTTTTGTGAATTCTAGGTACTGTTGATTCTTACAAACCCAAATAAATCACAGCCGTAAGATATCATTAAAAAATTAAATCATGACCTCTGAATAGCTTTAGTCAATTGCACATGTGTGAACCTAACTGTTTTATAATATAGATTCCTACAGTTGGATAAATGATAAAAGAAAAATTAATTCACCCTTTTAAAAAGCGCATTGCGAAGAGAGATGCCAGATAATGATGGGTTTGCGGTCTCCAGTTGTTGACTCTAGTCGGCGCTCGTCACCAGTAACAATTCACTAATCGTCTATACGGTAGAGATAGCAGTAGCTAGGAGCTTCTATGAAAAACCACGGTAGAGAGAGAGTGGGGGGATGAAAAAGAGGTTGAAAATAAAAGGAGATCCAAACCCAATTCTAACAGTATAAAGAAACATAGAGTGAGGCAAATTAAAAAATAAAAACATATCGTTTCCAGCAGAGAGGACGTCGAGCTTCGAAAACCATTGGAAGAAAGAGACGAAGAAAAGTGGTCGAGACAGCAGCGACTGGGAGCTTTCTGTGAAAAACCACGGTAGAGAGAGGGAGGGAGGAAGAAAAAAGAGTTTGAGAATAAAAGAGGATCCAAACTCAATTCTAACAGTATAAGAAAACTCATTCCAAATGGGTAACAAAGAAGGCAAATAGGCGAAAAATTAGGCGCGTATAAACCCAAATAAATCAGAAGGAAGAGAAGGTTGTCCGCATGCTTGAAAACCTAAAAAATCATAGCCGTGAGATATCATTAAAAAATTAAATCCTGACCTCTGAATAGCCATAGTCAATTGCACATGTGCGAACCTATATATATATATATATATATATATATATATATATATATATATATATGAACTGCCCGGCCCAATAGGCCCAAGTCATGAGTCACGTGCCAAGCATTTGGATTTCATCCGAGCAAGCGAGCAAAGCCTTGGCCTTTATCAGGTGAGTTGCCTGCGAGCTGGGGGCTTAACCAACGAGCGGGACTTACAATGCTCGCTAGTTCCAGATGCTATCAGTTGAGGACAGTTACGTCCGGGCAAGATTAAGTTGATTCGGATGCCGATTATGTCAGGAAACTCTCCATTTAAAACGTTATCATTAATGGGCCAGTTAATGTGCCCGCCATTGAAGGCCACGACCACTCATGGGTAGTTAATAACAATTATGGGCAGTTATTAACAGTTACTAGCAGTTATGCCCTCCGGCAGGTATAAAAACCTAGGGAAATGAAGGAGAAAGGTACGCGCAATCATATTCTCTAGCTGAAACTCTGCTAAATTGTTTTCCCATTTGTGAATCTTGTACTGATTCTTACGCCGGAGGGCCTTTGCAGGGAGTGCCCCTGCCTAGTTCACGGTTGTTCATTCTTATTGCAGAATTTGGTTTTGAGAATTTAAGGACACGTTGAAAGCCAGGTGTTCAGATTGGGCTTCTACAGTGCATCCGGAATATTTTGGACGCATCAGTTGGTTCCGTTGCCGGGAAACGAAAGTTTTTTCGGTAGTAGATTTGGTAAACTTGATAATTGTTCTCTACGGAAGCGTCAATGGCCGAAAATGGAATGCTGGCGCAGGGTAGTCGTAGGGAGGAGGTGCATCTGAATCCTAGTCTCAATCAAGTAGCTGGGAATAATGTTCCTCCGCCTCATGATGCACGCCACCAACTCAATCAGAGGCGCGGAGTTGATTCGTTGGCTCGGAGTGCTGAAGCAGCAGTCGGGTTAGCCCATGAATTTCGAGAGGAGGCTCTGCGTCAACGAGCCATTTATTTGGGTCAGATGCATCAGCTTAACTTACAATTGATTGCAATGGGTAAACCACCATTGCCCATCGAGCTGGATCCCTTACCAGCTTTGTCAGCTCCGAGCCAGGCGGCGTGTTCTGGGGCGGTATCGGATGAATCCCGCGTTGTTCACTCTCGCCACGAGAGGGATCTAGAGGCGCGGCCGAGGGCGATAAAGCTAGCCATAAAGTTATGCCTAGTGTTCATTCAAGGTTGGGACCACGAGTTGGAGAGGATTCGGCCCAATCTCGTCGTCGTCGACGGTCGCCTTCACCGCCAAGGTCACATGCTCGCAGGTTTCGTTCGCCTTCACCACGACGATCTAGGGCTCATAGTCGCCGCTCGCGATCACCAAGGGGTTCTTATGTACACCGGCGAAGAACTCCTTCTCCTAGGCGATCTCATGGGCGCTTATCTCACCATTCTCAAGGGAAAAAGGAGTTGCATCAGTCAATTGAACCAGCTGCTCAGCTCGCTGGGGTGCCTCAGGTCCAGGTGGCGCAGGCCGTGGGGGTTACTCAAGCCGTTGGGGCAATGGGTCCTCTACAGGCCCCTCCTATGCCTGTGGTGCAGCCTCAGCTCGGGGGTGGTTTGCCTACAACCATAAACATGCAGGACTTTGAGGAATTGAAACGCCGAATGGAAGCCTGGGAACAAGGTAAGGCTCTAGATGGGAATTTTTTGGGCACGTCAGCCAGCCTGCTAGCCCCATGGATCGAGAATGCTCCACCAGCACAGGGGCTTATATTTCCGAATATAAAGGAATATACAGGCAAGACCAAGGCCAGGGATTGGTTGATGTCATTTGAGTCACAGATCGGCTTGGTAACTTCGGATGAGGCTCTGAAAATTAGAGCTTTTGTTGGCGCCAGTGCGGGAAAGCTTTAGCCTAGACGGGGCACCGCCACTGCCGATCAATTAACAACAATCGGCTCGATTCGCAGCAAAGTTCTTAGCGTACTTTGGAACCAAGCAGTACCTTGGCTAAAACAAGGGCCGACTTGTCGGAAGGTTAAACAAGGGTGCATGAGTCACAAATGAAGTTATCTCGAATCTGCTCACTAAGGTGCTAGAGCCAGTTC
>CM028379.1:69855828-69929221 GCA_013146195.2 Codonopsis lanceolata | reverse complement strand
CCATGGTTCCTTGAGGTCTCCATCATCATCTTCAACCATCCATTCATCATTTGCCCAAGACTTCATTCATTAAAGTTGAAGAGCTCATCAGGGAGCATTTCCATCGAATAGTTTCTTCATTTCTTTCTTTGGTGTATAACTTGTAAGTTACCTTCATCTTCTTCTTCTTCTTCTTTTGATTTTGTACTCATTGATCCTAAGGAAAACAAACTCTATGCTATTTGAGGTCAATGAGTACACATACTTTACCTTGTATGATTTTAACTTGTGATTTGAGCATGTGAACTTGTTAAGAGCATGTAGGATGAATCTATGATTATTGAAGTATATTATTTATTGCCTTTCATCTTGTGTTTCTAGGGTTGTGAACTTGCTAGAAATCATGTTTACATTTTATTTGGGTTTATTTTGATAGTAGGCATGAGATTGGGAATTTAGAGGTGTAATCTCACTAGGCAATATGTAAATGACCATTCAATTGAAAGTATGTGATTTCTAAAATGAGTATGAGATCTTGTTAAGTTCCATGGATTTTAATCTAGGAATCTAGCCCAAATGATTTGTGAGGAAATTGTTGTAAAGGTGAATGATATGTTGATTTGGGGATTTATGAACTAGGCATTTTATGTTGTGTGATAATTACGACTCAATGGAGTTGTTTTAGGTTCAATATCATATTGTTGAGCATTAGGTCAAAATCCTACGATGTTCGGGTTTGGTTGGTTTTGTTTGTGAGTATCCGAGGCATCTTGAATTGTGTCCCATTTGTGACACCCACGCTATAGAGGTTGATTGGAGATTTGTTTAGGGCGTGCTCGTTAGGGCACGAGCATTAGAGATCAACCTATGATCTCGTATTTCTTTAAGAAATGATTATTTGAATGAGTTCTCTTTTTAGGATTGGGTTGTGTGCACATGAAAAGCACTTGCGAGGTTATGACTACGGCTTAGTTTGATACCCGTGAGTTTGGCTTTGAAGAAGTCGAACATATATGACCGTTGGGACTATGGTTGAGTCCGGTGTACCTTTAAGTGAGGATAAATGCTAAGTATGGATTTATGATTGTTTTTAGACTAAATAATAGTCTTTGGTTTAATCAGAGTAGAGGGCTATAGTAGACCTCACGTTGTGATTTCTTGAGCTTATATGCTACGTTTGATTGAGTTGTGACTTGAGGGTTATGAATACCTCAATAGGTGGTTCTTGGACTAAAGGATAGGTTGGTTGGATTTGTTAAGTGTGTACAATATGTGCATTGTTAAATTGGTGTGTAGAACTTTATGTCCTACTTGATTTGATAAGTCGCTATGATCGGTCTTGGTTCTTGTTTGAGCATGAGAGTAATTATCTACTTGTGCACTTCATAAAAGCCAGGTGGCAATTATATGGATTTGGTTTTTATGTCGGGGTGGACGATACATCGCCTATCGAATCGTGAGATTCGTATTCGCTATGGATCGCCGTACTGGACCTCACACACACCCTCCCTTTGTTGGCCCATGGGGAAGTTAGCCCATCTCGTGTCTGTAGAGCGAATGGATCATGCTAAGCTAGGCGAAAGAAATGGCTGCCCTTGCGGTGTAGCCGCTCGGTATGTCGATGTAATCACGAGCATCGATGGTACAACCGGTTATTATGTGCATTGCGGGAGAGCGAACGACATTATTTGGGTATCTTCTCTATCCCTTATGTGGCTTACTATGAGCACTTATATGAAAGATAATGTGCTAAGTGGTTTATGAAGTTTATGTTACTTGATGACTTAATACAAGTTATTGTTGGTATATGATAAAGATGCCATGATTTTATATATGCTTGTGCATTATGCCATGCCACGCCATGCTATGCCATACATTGCATTTAGTAACTTCTTGGGTCATTATGACTCATTTCGTGTGTTTGTTTTCCTTAGTTTTTGCAGTAAGCTCGTTAGTACGCGTTGAAGCTTCGGGCGCTTGATCGATAACAGGTGGTCTTCCGGGCGATAGCTTGGGGTTATTAGTATTGTTGTATTTTGTATTTTGTGAGATACGGTTGTGAAGTTATGTAAACTTTACTTGGGTAGTTGATAGTATTCTATTGTCGTTTATTTTGGTAGCCGACTTGTCAAGTTGAGTCATTTGTTGTATTTATTAGAAGTTATTCCGTTGTCTTTCAGAGCAAGGTTTTAGCTCGCTTGTTCTAGTATTATGTTATTGCTTATTTACGTCCCCGACAACTTTAGTCGAGACATTGGTTTAGTAGTTAGTATTTCATCCTTTACTCTTTTTTTAGTTAATGTATTCCTCCGGCATGTTATAGCCGTAGAGTTGTTGTTTATTAGGTTGGGTTCTTGTTGCTTCGCCGGCCTTAGGTTGCCGATGGTTTGTTGTCCGTGCGCAATGTTGCGTCACGCGAGTCGTAGATTTGTCGAGAGATAGTCGTCTCTCAGCCTTGTATTCCTTAGTTTATAATTATAGGCTTTGGTCCCACTTATGATTTGCTTCCGCAGATTTTTAGTTTTTAGTTGTTCCGTTTCGCCGTTATGGCTTTACATTCCTGTTTAGAGTTTGTGGGTTCAACTCTTGACTCGCACCACTACGCTTAGCGGGTGCTTGTCCGTCTTTTAGCTTGTCTTGATGGCACGACCTTGGGATTCCGCATTGGAGTCGGGTTCGGTCGTCACCGATTAATATCGAGCTATAGGTTAGCTATTTCGCCAGGATAGGTTCCTTGGCCTAGTTGGGTTGGGTTTATTGTTGAGTTATTAACGCTGAGTGTTCTTTGTAGGCGTACTATGTCGGGAACTTGGCGTGGAGCTAGTTCTATTATACCTGGTTCGAGTACAGCTCGTGGCGACGAGAGGGGAGAGAATGTTAGTGATCCGCGTGTGACTCCTCAACGGATGTGTGGACTGGAAGATGATTCTTCTGTTCTTGCGAAATTCTTGAAGTTTAAACCGGAAAGTTTCGATGGAGAGCCTGATACTATTGAGGCGAAACATTGGCTAGAAAGCATGGAGAAGATCTTTGCGGTTTTGGGTAGTACATCAGAGGAAATGGTTACTTTAGCGGTGTTTGGATTGGATGGTGCGGCCGAGCAATGGTGGCTTGAAATACGAGATCGTTGGAGACGGCATGGAGTGCCTCGAGTGTGGGAAAACTTTGTCAAGGAGTTTATGGTACGGTTTGGTCCGGTAGTAACTCGAGAAAGAGGAGATGGAATTCTAATGTTAGAACAAGGAGATATGACCGTGGCTCAGTATTCAACAAAGTTTATGGAGTTGGCTCGTTACTGTAGTTACTTGGTGCCGGATGAGGCTAAGAAGACCGAGAGGTTTGTGAAAGGCCTGAAGACGAATTATCGTAGGCAGCTTATTCCGTTACTACTTACGGATTACCAAGGGGCTGTGGATCGTGCATGTGCGATAGAGTTAGACATCGAGGAGTACGCTCGAAAGAAATTATCAAAGACTAATAGGGGCCCTGAGGATAAGAGAAGGCAGTCAGCACCTCAAACAGTTAGTCAAGGAAAGGTGCGTTCGAGTGGCCGGAGTGGTGTTACTACTTCTACTCGGAAAGGACGCGGTGGCGAGTTGACATGTAACTTTTGTAAGAGGACAGGACACACCGAGGATAGGTGCTGGGGTACAACAGGAAAATGCTTTGTTTGTGGTGGTGGCGATCATGTTCGTAAAGATTGCCCGAAGAGGAAAGTTAGCCAGTCTGAGAGTACTAGTCAACAATTCAGTGGCTCCAAGAGGGATTGTGACGGTCAGCCTAGAGTTTGAAGCAGTGCACGCGTGGAGGTTAGCTATCACGGAGTTTTGAGACCTATCCGAAATAGGAAGGTATATTCTTATATATATACGTAAATTATACCGTTGCTACTATTACCGTTATTATGAGCGCGCTTTTAATCGTTAGCTCATGTGCATTCATACATACATTATATGGTGTATTGTGTATTATTGGTTATTTGCTCGATCGGGAATAATACCCCAATGTGAGATCGATATATGATATGGTTTGTTTTGTAAATTACCGGAAGGTAATCGCACGTGGTATATGAATTCTTGTTTAGTATATATATATATATGACTATGCTATATATAGAGTTATGGTTTTGTGTGGTTATATTTATAGGCCATAGTATGTATATATATATGAAGTATGAATTGTTTATTGATACTTATCGGTTTGGTATGATGTTGTATATTCTATGAGAATATGTTTTATGTAATGGGTAATATTACGCTATATTGTTGTTAAGGGTTATTATGCGAGTAAGATATACACTCGACTTGTAAGAAGGTTGAAGGTTGCGATTTAGAGGATAATCACGGTTGCACGGGAGAGATAGGCGCTTCACCGTGAGTATTGGGACGTTATCGTTGTGATAGGATGCTTAGTGTATGCATTGGTTGTAGACTTGGTCTAGAGCTTAAGGGAGGATAGTCTTGCGGAGTATGGGCGTTCGGGCATTAGTAGCCTTGTCGATTCGTGGTGATTACTAGGAAATTAACTTGGTTGAGTGTACTAGGTACACGAGTTTTATGATAGCTATGATTGTTGTTTGCCAAGGTAATAGACCTTGTTACTTGGCTTAACTTTATTCAATAATGTGCATTAGTGGTAGGAAACACCTACTTGATGCATTACATTGTAGTATACTAAATTCTCATCTCATCATTATCATCTCCTGTTCATTCATTTCATTAGTATAGGGGACCGTTTGAAGGATGCTTAAAACTTTTTATTCATGAACCTTCGCATCCTTGCAACGAAAAGCTTTTGAAATCCAATTTAGCTGGTACCCTAAATTGGTGATCAAAAGAGGTTCGTTGGTGGACTAGGATTGGTAGTGAGTAGGTTAAACATTGACTATACCCGTTACCAAATGGAATGGACTGAAATGGAATGAATTTTCAAAACACGTCATTAACGTGCTCTTATGTGTTATTACCGCGATGGGAAAATCGCGGCGTGATTTACATGGTTTGAAATGCCGATTTGATTTTCTTTGATTTGTTTGTAAATTGCTCCATAGGCAATTATTAATTCTTGTAACTTAGAATCTCTTGCGCTTGAATTTCTTTATGTGCCCGAGACAATTAGTTTCGGTAATTGGATGTCGAAGTGTCCTTAAATGAGTTTTCATGTTGAAATTTGGGGTTTTGCTTGCATGATTGGCATAATGTTGTTCGTGTTCGTATTCGCGACTCAAGTATGAGTCATATCATTTTCAATCGTAAGTGTTAATGTCGTTGAGTCTATTGAGGTTTCGTAGACTTTTGGATTTGGATTATTATAGTTCGACCCTCGTGTATTGTGGTGGTAGACTCGGAGATTCGAGTCAAGGTTGGTTTGTATCATGATTTAGAATTCGGGCGAATTCTTTTTAAAATGGAGAGGGTGTGGCCCCGCTCCTTCGTTATCTCGGTTTGCGTGCTATATTGCACTTCTTCCTTGTCGACGGTATGTTTGGTTTGCGAGAGGGTCTAGATATGTTTGAGAGACCATATTAAGACCAAAACATTATTAAGAGACTCCATATAGTTGTTGACTTGCTAAAGTCACAAGTCGTGACCCGGCGATAGTCGAATGCGACGCGATTGAAGGTTTACTTCGTTTTGTGTTCGTGACCTCGGTTTGGGTCCTAGACCTCTTTAAGATGGTTTGTTAACATGTTTAGATGTATTAGACTTCAAGTTGGAGGTGTTCCTTAAGTCTATCGATGATTTGGAAGTTTTGGAGATAGCGTTCGTCTCTATCGCGTAGTTCGGGAATCGAGTCGCGTAATCGCCTCTCCTTTGGGATTCTTATTTCCCTAGTTGTTATTCAACTTCCTAGAAGTATTTAAGCTTCTTCATTAGCCCTTAGACTTGCCTTAAAAGTCTCCTTTCATTGCTCGTTTGATTTCGAGTTCGTTCGTCGTTCGGTTGCGTTGTTGCACCCCTTCCGGTTTCGCTCCGAGTTGTTTCGGGAGTTGTTCGGGTGTGTTTTAGACTTGTTTTGAGTTGGGTTAGACCTTAGAATGGTTGCCCATAAGTTTGGGATCATTTAGATCAAGTTTAGACCAAGTTTTGGAGTTTCAGAGGCCGAGGCGCCCGCCTCGCATGGAGTGAGGCCCGCCCGCCTCAAGTCTTGAGAGCATCCTTGTGCGAGTGGCCAGGGCCGCATGGGATGGGTTGAGGCGCCCGCCTCAACCCCGAGGGAGCTTACGGGATTTTTGCCCTGTTTCGAATTGGGCGACTTGTACACCATAACCCCCTATCTAAACCTATCTTAAACCTCCCTAACCCTTCCTACTTAAGTCCTAACATCCCTAACTAGTTTTTAATGATGGATTAAGATCACATTAGTGACCAATTAAGCCACCAAATCAGCCAAGAAAGGGACCACATTGGCTTGACACTTGTCCCACTCACCATTTTGACCAATATAAACCACAAATCAGCTCTCTTCCTCTTCATTTGCTGAGAGCTTCTTCTAAAAACGAATTCCACCTTCTCTCTAGTTCTTCCATGGTTCCTTGAGGTCTCCATCATCATCTTCAACCATCCATTCATCATTTGCCCAAGACTCATTCATTAAAGTTGAAGAGCTCATCAAGGGGAGCATTTCCATCCGAATAGTTTCTTCTATTTCTTTCTTTGGTGTATAACTTGTAAGTTACCTTCTTCATCTTCTTCTTCTTCTTCTTTTGATTTTGTACTCATTGATCCTAAGGAAAACAAACTCTATGCTATTTGAGGTCAATGAGTACACATACTTGCCTTGTATGATTTTAACTTGTGATTTGAGCATGTGAACTTGTTAAGAGCATGTGTAGGATGAATCCTATGATTATTGAAGTATATTGTTACCTTTCATCTTGTGTTTCTAGGGTTGTGAACTTGCTAGAAATCATGTTTACCTTTTATTTGAGTTTATTTTGATAGTAGGCATGAGATTGGGAATTTAGAGGTGTAATCTCACTAGGCAAAATGTAAATGACCATTCAATTGAAAGTATGTGATTTCTAAAATGGGTATGAGATCTTGTTAAGTTCTATGGATTTTAATCTAGGGGAATCTAGCCCAAAACGACTTGTGAGGAAATTGTTGTAATGCGAATGATATGTTGATTTGGGGATTTATGAACTAGGCATTTAATGTTGTGTGACAAATAAGACTCAATAGAGTTGATTTAGGATTCAATATCATGTTGGTGAGCATTAGGTTAAAACCCTACGATGTTCGGGTTTGGGTTGGTCTTGATTATGAGTATCCGAGCATTTTGAGTTGTGTCCCATTTGTGACACCCACGCTATAGAGGTTGGTTGGAGATTTGTTTAGGGCGTGCTCGTTAGGGCACGGAGCATTAGAGATCAACCTATGATCTCGTATTTCTTTAAGAAATGATTATTTGAATGAGTTCTCTTTTAGGGGTTGAGGTCGTGTGCACATGAAAGCACTTGCGAGGTTATGACTACGGCTCAGTTTGATACCCGTGAGTTTGGCTTTGAAGAAGTCGAACATATATGACCGTGGGACTATGGTTGAGTCCGGTGTACCTTTAAGTGAGGATAAATGCTAAGTATGGATTTATGATTGTTTTTAGACTAAATAATAGTCTTTGGTTTAATCCCGAGTAGAGGGCTATAGTAGACCTCACGTTGTGATTTCTTGAGCTTATATGCTACGTTTGATTGAGTTGTGACTTGAGGGTTATGAATACCTCAATAGGTGGTTCTTGGACTAAAGGATAAGTTGGTTGGATTTGTTAAGTGTGTACAATATGTGCATTGTTAAATTGGTGTGTAGAACTTTATGTCCTACTTGATTTGATAAGTCCGCTATGATCGGTCTTGGTTCTTGTTTGAGCATGAGAGTAATTATCTACTTGTGCACTTCATAAAAGCCCAGCTGGCAATTATATGGATTTGGTTTTTATGTCAGGGTGGGACGATACATCGCCTATACGAATCGTGAGATTCGTATTCGCTATGGATCGCCGTACCTGGGACCTCACACACACCCTCCTTTGTTGGCCCATGGGGAAGTTAGCCCATCTCGTAATCGTAGAGCGAATGGATCATGCTAAGCTAGGCGAAAAGGGCGCCCTTGCGGTGTAGCCGCTCGGTATGTCGATGTAATCACGAGCATCGATGGTACAACCCGTTATTATGTGCATTGCAGGAGCAGCACAACGACATTATTTGGGTATCTTCTCTATCCCTTATGTGGCTTACTATGAGCACTTATATGAAAGATAATGTGCTAAGTGGTTTATGAAGTTTATGATACTTGATGACTTAGTACAAGTTATTGTTGGTACACGATTAAGATGCCATGAGATTATATATGCTTGTGCATTATGCCATGCCACGCCATGTTATGCCATACATTGCATTTAGTAACTTACTGGGTCATTATGACTCATTTCGTGTGTTTGTTTTCCTTAGTTTTTGCAGTAAGCTCGTTAGTACGCATTGAAGCTTCGGGCGCTTGATCGATAACAGGTGGTCTTCCGGGCGATAGCTTGGGGTTATTAGTATTGTTGTATTTTGTATTTTGTGAGATACGGTTGTGAAGTTATGTAAACTTTACTTGGGTAGTTGATAGTATTCTATTGTCGTTTATTTTGGTAGCCGACTTGTTGAGTCGAGCTGTTGTATTTATTAGAAGTTATTCCGTTGTCTTTCCGAGCAAGGTTTTAGCTCGCTTGTTCTAGTATTATGTTATTGCTATTTCTGTCCCCGACAACTTTAGTCGAGAGACATTGGTTTAGTAGTTAGTATTTCATCCTTTACTCTTTTTTTAGTTAATGTATTCCTCCGGCATGTTATAGCCGTAGAGTTGTTGTTTATTAGGTTGGGTTCTTGTTGCTTCGCCGGCCTTAGGTTGCCGATGGTTTGTTGTCCGTGCGCAATGTTGCGTCACGCGAGTCGTAGATTTGTCGAGAGATAGTCGTCTCTCAGCCTTGTGTTCCTTAGCTTATAATTATAGGCTTTGGTCCCACTTATGATTTGCTTCCGCAGATTTTTAGTTTTTAGTTGTTCCGTTTCGCCGTTATGGCTTTTACATTCCTGTTTAGAGTTTGTGGGTTCAACTCTTGACTCGCACCACTACGCTTAGCGGGTGCTTGTCCGTCTTTTAACTTGTCTTGATGGCACGACCTTGGGATTCCGCATTGGAGTCCGGGTCGGGTCGTCACAGGGACAGTCAGTAATGACAAACTTGTTTGATCCATATTTGTCCTGTTTGAACTCTCCTTTTTAAAAAGAGATTTTTCTTAAGCCTTTCGTTACCTATCTTTGATTTTCGCAAGTTGTCAAATATCCAAAACTCTGTTTTACTTATATCCTGATTATTCTTTGAGTCACCCCTCCTTAGAAACCGGAGGGGCGACGTATGATCTTACTGAGCTTTGTTCGCTCACCCTTCACAATCCTCTTCTTCCAGGTCGAATTTCAAGACTAAGTTTGAGGTAGAGGATACCGGCGAAGAATCAAGATTTTTAGGTTATAAATATTACGTATTGGAAGTTAATGAAGACATAGAAATTTTTAGAAGACTTTGTTCCGAAATTTATTTTGGATGACTGTATTTAAATTGAAGACTTTTGTAAATTTTAGTTAGTTATCGTTTTAATTTAGTATTTAATTAAGTTTGAAATTGTAGTGAGGTGGCCAGATGTGGGCCCATGTAGTGGGACCCGAGTTTGGGGCGTTACAGATTGGTATCAAAGCTTAGGCCTTAAATCCGGATGGTCTTAGGATTTAGGAACAATTAAGAATAAGATGTGATACTACGATAGGATTATGATACTAGCATTAAGTTGTGATTATAGCTAAGTTATGATCTCACTGATGATTAAGAAATTATTATTTCGTTAGACTAATATACTCGTGTTACTTGTAGGAATGACGCGTAAGACAACGGCTCGGAAGTCTGTTGTGTCGCCTCTGGAAGTTTCAGAACGAATGCTAGCTAGGGCACACCATAAGCTAATCGAAGCAGAGAGGATGAATAAACAATTGAGGGAAGGGAAAAGAGAGCTAGAAGCTAAACTGCGACGACAAACACAAATGCTAAAAGATGTCCAGCAGACTCTGCATAAGCCTTATGATGATTTTATGGAGTCTGAGGCCCATAATTGGGAGATGCACCTTAGACTCGTGGAGTCACGCCGGAGTTTTAAGAAAGTATGGGATGCACTCAGTGTGGCCATTGATGATGGTCCAAAGCCTAAGAGAATCCAAGGTCGGGGAAAGAGGTGAAGATGATGAAAGCGTTGACATAGAAGTTGATGTCAACTCTGTGGCTCTCGTAGGGTGTGGAGGTTGATGCTAATGTCGGTCGGCATATAATGATGATGATGATCCAAGTGAAGAAGAAGATTCCGAGTCGAAACTAGATAGGATAACACTTTTACATTAGTTTTTAGATTTTGTTTATGGCCATCATAGTTGTTAGGTTCGTTCAGATGGATTCTTGTTATCTTTAGTCATAAGACATGGAATACACTAAGTGTGTCCAAATTTTGAGATATGAGTTGAATTTTGTTTTGATATTTAATAAAATTTTGGGAGATTATTTTTGAATACATTGACGCGTTGCTCAACTATATTTTTATTTGATATTGGTTTCGAGATGATTTTGAGAACTAACTTTGGAAAGGAATATGATATTACATAACAAGTGTGTAGATTGTTTCCAATTACGCCATGTCGCTTAGCAATCACATCTTAGTGTGATGGAAATCTTAGATGTCTTTTGACACTTCCTCGCTTTTTGTACCGGAATATGGCACGTAGAGGAGGACGTGCACCGCTAACCGAGGCCGTGGTCGTGGTCGAGGAAACATGGGAGGAAGACCAGTGGAGGACTGCTTCTAAAGTGTGGGGAGCGATCTGAAACTCAACTTAACTGGAGTAACGGAAACTCTATTCCTGAAACGCCTCAGCCTAACGCAAGAAATCCCCTTCCCCCAGCTTCCGATGATGAACCTCGCATACAGAAATTTGACTCAGCCGTAAAATGATTGGTCAAATTATTCAACCACAACCTAACTCCGCACCACAACCTCGGCCTGCAACCACAACCTCACCACTGAACCCCACTCGTAGGTTCCTCAACCTCGAGCGGTAGCAAAACCCCCTTGACATATTCGGAAGAGAAGCCCTAAACCCTTCTCAGGCGCGCACAATAAAACCAGAGGAGTGGGTGAGAGTATGAAGAATATTTTTAGAGCGATGACTCTCACATGTGAGCAAAGGTCAACCTCGCCACTTTCAAGTTCGAAGGAGGCGTCGGTGGTGGCGATCGGAGATGAGAACTATGGAAGCAATCGGGGCGTAAGAATACACTGGGAGACTTTCCTCGAGGTCTTCTACAAGAAGTATTTTCCCGAAAGTGTGCAGACGGAATCGGTGGAGTTTCTAAATTTGGAACAAGGAAAGATGACGGTGGATGAGTATGCCGTCAAATTTACGGAGCTGTCAAAATATGCTCCGGGTCTCATTGAGAATGAGAAGCAAAAGGCCAGAATGTTTGAACGAGGCCTCGATGGGAGGATTAGTCATCGCTTAGTGGCCTTGCAGTTGAATACTTATGCTGAAGTGGTCGACCGGGCTAGAATTCTTGAACGGGTATCGCTGCTATCGAGAAGCGCGAGGAGAAAAGAGAGATTTTGAGAGTATCGGAGGTGGTTGGGTCGGCGTGGCATCGAGGAAATAGTTCTCGGATCGACGGTTATCGAGGAAATAATTCGCGAGATCGGTCACGCCATCGAGGAGGCATTCAGATGGGCACAAGAGAGAAACACGGATGATAATAGATACAAGGGGTCGAATCGGTGGAGTCGGAATCGAATCAAAGAGCAGATCGAGGCGGGACCAAGGTCAGGATAGATGGAATGCGAATCGGGGGCCGATTGAGACTTGTAAGACTTGTGGGGGAAAGCATCCGACATTGGCTTGCCACAGAGAAACCGGAGCTTGTTTTAACTGCGGCAAAATGGGACACAAGGTCAGAGATTGCCCTTAGCCACTGAGGAATCGGGTTGTTCAGAACAATGGTGGTGGGGACAAACCCAAACCAAGGGAGCAGGGTAGAGTGTATGCAATGAACGCAAGAGATGCTCGCGCTACTAATGTCGTGGTGGCAGGTACCGTCCAACTCTCTTCTCGTATTTAATTTAGTATTTAATTAAGTTTGAAATTGTAGTGACGTGGCCAGATGTGGGCCCATGTAGTGGGACCCGAGTTTGGGGCGTTACAAGATGTATTTCATATTTTTTATAAATTGATTTTGGTTTTAAAAGTCATTAGATTAAAAATCTAACACTATATTACTAATAGAAGAGTTGTATCGCACATTGGTTTGAAAATTATGTTGGTTGTAAATTTATATATATATATATATATATATATATATATATATATATATATATATATATATAAAAGACTTCTACCATTAACACTAGAAGAGATTAATAGTAGAAATTAATATCTTATTATTGTATTAATTATTAATACATATTATTAATAGGTAATGGTTGAGAAACAGTGAGTCAAACATGGATGCTTGAGAATAATAATAGTATTATTGTTATAAAAAAATAATAGCAATAGTAATAGTAATAATAAAAATAATATTGTACAATTCTTATCATCATTGTCATGAATGAAAAGAAAAAAATAAAATTTCGTCAAAATTAATGCTTTTTAACATATCTGCGTTAGTAGACACTTTAAAATTTTGACTTAACGGTATTAAAATTTTTATTTTGAGACTTTTAAAATCATTATTCATATTCTAACAATGTGAGATACTTCTTTTTTATTTCTATTGGTAATAAAAGTTTAAGACTTTTATTTAAAGACTTTTAAAACAAACACCTCTTTCTAACCATGTGATATACATCTTTTCTATTGCTAATAATAGTATTTTTAAGACCAACATTAATTTCTAAAAAAATGTGAGATGTATTTTTCTATAGTAATAATAATAGTCTTTTATATAAAAACTTTTGAAATCAACTTCTATTTCGAAATAATGTGTAATACATCTCTTCTATTGGTTATAACATAAAAATAATAATAGTGGTATTATTTTATCTAAAGAGTTTTGAGATCAACATATCTTTGTAAACAATGTGCAATAAATCTATTGTATTGATAACATAAAAATTATTTTATCTATGAATTTTATAATCGATATATACTTCTAAATAATGTGGATCTCTTTGTAACCAATGCGAGATACATTATCTAAAAACATTTTAAACCAATATCACTTTCTTAACCAATGTAAAATACATATTTTTTTCTATTGGTATTAAGTATTTTATAAAAAAATCTTTTAATACCTACATCACTCTCTGACCAATGTGGAATACTTCTCATCATTTGGTAATAGTTGTAGAAGTTTTTATCTAAAAAAATCTAAAACAAACATCTCTTTCTATATAATAGGATACATTTTTTATCTTCTCTTTTATTGATGATAAAAGTAGAAGTCTTTTTTATTTAAAGACTTTTAAAATCAACATCATTTTTTACCAATGTAAGATTTATCTCTTTTATTGGTAATACTAGTAATTTAAAACCAACATCAATTTATAACAAATGTGTGATATATATCTTCTATTACTAATAATAGTAAGTCTTTTGTATAATCTAAAATAATTAAAAATCAACATCATTTTTTAACCAATGTGAGATATACATCTTCTATTGGTAATAATGGTAGAAGTTTTTTATTAAAAGACTTTGAAAACCAACATCACTTTCTAACCAATGTATGATGCATCTCTTCAATTGGTAATTAATAATAGTATTTTTAAAACAAACATCAATTTCCAACCAATGTGAGTTATATCTTTTGTAAAAGTGAAAATCTTTAGTCTAAAGACTTTAAAATCTAATATTTTCTTTTTAAACAATGTGTTATACATCTCTTTTATTGGTAGTAATATAAAATAATTTAAAATCAACATTATTTTCTAACCAATGTGAGATATACATCTTCTATTGGTAATAATGGTAGAAGTTTTTTTTTATCAAATATCAAATACCTTTGAAAACCAACATCGCTTTCCAACCAATGTATGATACATCTCTTCTATTGGTACTTAATAATAGTATTTTTAAAACCAACATCAATTTCTAACCAATGTGGGATACATCTCTTCTATTGTTGAAAAAATAGTGTTTTTAGTGAAAGAAATTGTATAACTTGAGGCACGAATTTCTTCAAGTGTCATTTGTTTGTTGGCGAAAGTAATTGTGCAAATGTGTTCTACTTGGTGAGAGCATCAAAATGATATATTTATTTGTCCAAATTGAATTTTGAATGAATAAGATATCAAGATTTAAAGTATAATACTTGTTAAAAAATAATATTTTTAGTGAGAGAAATTGTGCAACTTGAGATACAAATTTCTTTACGTGTCACTTGTTTATTGGCGAAGATAATTGCACAAATGTGTTTTACTCGGTGAGAGCATCGCAATGATATATTTATTTGTCTAAATCGAGTTTTGGATGAATAAGATATCAAAACTTAAAGTATAATACTTGTTAAAAAATTAATGTTTTTAGTGAAATAAATTGTGCAACTTTAGACACTAATTTCTTTACGTGTCATTTGTTTGTTGGCAAAAATAATTGTGCAAATGTATTCTACTCGGCAAGAGCATCAAAATGATATATTTATTTTTCCAAATCAATTTTTGGATGAATAAGATATCAATGCTTAAAGTATGGTGTTAGAAGTGAGTCATTAGAAGTAATGTCTCACCTTAAAGAATTTTATCTCACATTGGTTAGAAGTAATATTAGTTGTAAACGTTTTTAAATATAAACATTCTACTATTGACAATAGAAGAAGTTATATATACTAATACTAATACTAATATCCCTTATCATATTGATTATTATTATGTATATATATATATATATATATATATATATATATATATATATATATAAGCTAGATAGTCCAAAACATGTAAAATCCCGCCAAAATATATTTTAAAAAAAAGGAAAGTCATCATTAATAAGTATTACTATAAAATAGGTAGCATGCATTGAGAACACAAATCTTATTAATTGATTACACAGCTCTCAAGTAAACATGTCTATGGAAATTTATAGATTTGTAAAAATATTTCGAAAAATTATTTTACTAAAAAAATCAAGTATATTAAAATTACTCACGATTTTTTACAATATATTGACATAACTGATAAAGTATATAGAAAGACAGTATCCATTTCATCACATCTAAAATTTTTATAACAAAAATTTTTTAACTTTATTTTCTTAGTTCTTGAAAATACAAAAAAAAAAGTTCTTGAATATATAAGTCTCCAATTTAAAAATCATATTTTTTAGTAGGTTGTTCCCTTCCATATGTTTTTAATATTCGTTTTACTTGAATATGATTTAATTAAAAGAGACCTATACCTGTGCGTTTAACGCACATGTGTAAAACTAGTTATTATTAGTTAATGATTAGAAAACCAAAAGTTTTCAAAGCCTCCACATGGATGCTTCTTTACAATAAGGATTGGGTAAAATTCTGACCAGTCCCTTTTATAAAATTTGTAACCCCTTCGGTCCGCCTTTCTTTTTTTAAACCGTAAAAGGTTATTTTTTAAATAAATGTTCATATAATACCCATTAACCGTACACTAGTACTGATCTATTCTTATACTCAACCATCTCGTCCCCAACCACCTCCGCCTATTGTATTGCTGGAATCAAGCCAGTCAACTTCCTCTCAAGAATAGGTAGAGAAGCCAGTCAACTTCCTCTAAATATGAAAGCTTCAACTTTTTGACTTTTTCTTTCTTTCCTTATTGACTTTGATCCAAACATCACTTTTCCCCATACTATTTCTTCCTGTCCATGTACTACGAACATCACCCGAAGACAGTAAGCACCCCTCACTTTCTTGCATCCACTGCGAAATTGTTTTTTTGAATCATGATACATCATTTTTGAATCGCGATACATCATTTTTTGAATCACGATACATTATTTTTTTGAATCGCGATACATCATTTTGAAATATTTGCACTGCGGTTGACATATATTTGAAACGTGGTATATTTATAAAAATATATTCACCGCAGTTCAAACTATCATTTTAATCTATTCTCTCTCTCTAGAAATTCAAAGAGAATAGCAAACGCCGGCGAGAACCACCACCGGAAATAATGGCGACAACTATGGTAATTGACCCGAAACCCACATCTAAACTCCCAACGACCTGACCCGATCTCCAAACCTTTGACACATCCCAAGCTTGCACTGACAAAGAAGACTTTTACAGCAGCCTGAATTCCCTTCAACGATAGCTCGAGTTTATTGAAATTCAAGAAGAATACGTAAAAGACGAGCAGAAGAACCTCAAGCGGTAGTTTATGTGGGCTCAGGAAGAGGTGAAGCAGATCCACCTTTTTGATGATTTCTCTTTTTGATCGATTAATTTGAATCAGAAAAGGAAACCAAAATCAAACACGGTCGGGAATGGGGGAATGAGAGCTACGACAAGATTGAGAAGGGAGAGGAGAGAATGAGATAAAATTAGGGAGGGAAGGGGGTCCATGAATGAGTATAGCTCCAAAAACTTCGATGGTGGGGACCACACGGTTGTTGAACAAATGATTGACTTTTACTTTGAATCGCAGTTCATGTATTTTTGAATCACTTTTCATTTTCAAAATAATTTGAATATGTAGCGTGCCTCGGCTCATTAAGGGTATCACTGTTATTTCGTCCCTAAAAGTGTCATTTTCTGGTTGAAAAAAAAACAATGTACTAGAGTGGATTAAGATTTATCAAAGGTGGTGAGGTGAGACAACCATAATGCTTTAAATATATATATATATATATATATATATATATATATATATATTAATTACAATAGAGCTCATTCTTACACATGTGCAATTGACTAAAGCTATTTAGAGGTTGAGATTAAATTATTCTAAAAAATTTAATGGTTGTGATTCACTCTCACATTCACATGTGTGAGAGTAGTTATCCACTTTTAACTCTTTATTTTATCTCACCATGTTACAAAATCACCCTCTACAATCTATATTATAATACAGCTTGGGAAACACGCTCACAATTGACTTGGGATAAAGAGCGGCTGAGATCAATTCATTTACCGATATCCTACGGTCCCAATTTCGTCTAGATTTCACATGTGCAAAGAGCAGTTGTGCAACCCCTCTCCAACTCCCCCACTTCTCCATGCCGATCTCAAACTTCCCCTCTCTTTCCCCTCCTTTCTCGCTTCACAACCATCTCTCTCTTCCCTAACTCTCTCATGTCCCTTTTCTTCATTCAACATTCGGCAGAGCCCTTTCCCCCTTCCATGCACAAGCACTGATTTTCAAGTCTAGGGCTTGCAATCTTAATCTCTCTGTTCCAATACTAATATCCTCCCATACTCGCACCGTGCCATAGACACGGGCACAAAAACTAGTTAATATTATAAGCAGTCACACCCTGAGATTAATCTTCTAAACCATTACCCCTTACAAAACATCAACCTTACATTAATATCTATAATACAATACAACTCAGTTTATACGTGTGCAATTAACTTGGGATAAAAAGTGGCTGTGATTAATTTTTTTACTTTAATATTACAGCTGTAATTCTCTCATACCCTCACATGTGCGAAAGGCGATTGGTATGTTTAAATTAGGAAATATAAGTTAAAGTTATTGACGAATGTCAAATTTTTAAACGAAAAATTATGTGCGGACATTCATTTCAATGTAATATTGATATATATGAAATATAAAGAATGTCTCTCTGTAACGTTTAATCTCACAATCTCAACCATTTTTATCACTTTTTTTTCATCCCTATTTTATTACTGCGAAAAGTATTGAGATATTACGGTTTTACAGTTATTATTTTACATTTGCGAAAATTAGTTACTTTTTTACTGAGATATTACGGTTTTACAGTTAATATTTTACAGTTTTACAGTTTTTTGGTTGCGAAAATTTGTATTTGTATTTTTATTTGTTATCGTAATTAACTTAATCAAATTTTTTTTTCGATCCGTAATTTCGTATACAAATTTAAAAAATTTAAAAAAGAATCGTAAGTTTTGTAATTTGAAATATTTGTTTTTTTTCTTTTTAACTGTTATCGTAATTAACTTAATCAATTTAATTTTTGTCCGACCCGTTTTTTTCGGCCCACAATTTCGTATATAAATTATTAATTAATCCCTCAATTCCGGGTAAAAAAGACCCCGTTTGAAAGTCAATTTTTTTAAGAAAATAATATTTTTTATAGTTCATTTCCACAGTATCTGCTTCATTTATTGATAAATTTTCAAATTGGCGCTGTGTCATTGACACGAGCAAGAATACTAGTAATCTCACAATAGAGCTTAATTGATTGACTGAGACTATCTTACCATGTGGGTTGATTTCATCGCAAAATCAAATGTTCATAGATCAGTTACATATAACTCCTTACAAATAACCCCCTCAACTATGAGTAGAGTTCGAATAACGACCCTCAACTACCAATTGAAGTGATGTACCCATCAACTGCAACATTTTTTAAAACCGCACATTCGATTTAAACGTTGACATTTCAATTCACGAAATTAGATATACTGGCACCGTGCCATAGGCACGAACACAAAGATATTATAAAACATATCAGGCTCTAACTGGTGACCCTGATCGAATTTTATTAAATACAACTAACGGTCCAGGTTGATTCATAAGTATGCGAGTTACAAATAAACCCTTCAATTATGAATTATATTTGAATTACCTCTCTACAATTACATATAAACCCTTCAGTTGTAAGTTTTGTTTGAATTACCCCGTCAGTTATGAGCTTTGTTTATCCCGACACCGTGCCTATGGCACCGGCACGTATACTAGTATGTATAGATTTTGCCTCAGAGATTTATTTTAATTTTCTGTTCGCGTTAGCAGCAGCAATAAAGAGAAAAGTTGGGCCTTCAAAACGGCGACGTCTCCCCCTCCTCTCCTTATTCTACCAACTCTCTTCCACTCATGCAAGGTTCTAAAAATCGTTAGGCGGCACACTAGCGCCTAGCGTCTAGGGGACTAGTCGGGACATAATCAGGGCCTAGAATTAAGGCATAATTACCATTTTTTTGATAATTTACATCAAAGATCAAACACATTGACTACAAATTTAATTTTTTTTATGTTTGTCATTTTATCAAACACTTGTCTATATTTGTAAAATGAACAAAAATATACAAACCTACCTTTGATCCAAATTCTCAACAAATCCAAAGTAATAAATCAGCCAAGTTTAGAACTAAAAAAAAAAATTTAATTCACCTACCTATTGCCCTTATAACCCACAGTCTAACATATCCTCTCTAATCCCTTCTCATTCTAAATTATGAGTCTCGAGACAACCCACTTCTTCTTCATTTTTTTTTTCTTCTTCTTTCTTTCATCTATCTGGCAGACCGACAACGTAGACGCCAGATCGATCGTAAAAAAATCGCAGTAGATAGTGGCTGGCCTAAGTGGACCTAGGCGGAGCTACGCGGGAGTTTTAGAGCACTGCACTATGCCAGCCTTCGGTCGTTGATGAAGTTACTCATGGCTCTTCTCCATCCCATCCTGCTTCCTGAATTCTCTCGGTCTCTTCTCAGATCTGGTACCTCCGTTTCTATCTTCTCTACCCATCATATTACCAGTCTTATCATATTTATATGCTTCTATTGGTCAAATTCTATTATAATCATCATCCCATTCTGTTTCCATGTTTGTTGCAGGTATATGATTTCTTGATTTCGAGCAGGTTAGTGAGATCAGGGCAATGAAGACAGTAAAAAAAGAAGAGCTTAGCAAGAGTAACATTCAGCGGTGGTTGGTTCACAAGGGAATTAGAGCTTCATTCATTTGCATCAGTCTGTTTGCGATTGTTGTGCGATTAGCTGTATCAGTCCACCCATACTCTGGCGCAGGAGATCCGCCCAAGTATGGGGACTTTGAAGCACAGAGACATTGGATGGAGATTACCCTTAATCTTCCGGCAAAGGAGTGGTATCACAATAGCACCACAAATGATCTTAGATACTGGGGACTTGACTACCCTCCCCTAACTGCATATCAGAGTTACATTCACGGTCTTCTAGTAAGATTCTTCCACCCAGATTTGGTTTCCCCTTATACTTCCCGGGGCCATGAATCCTATCTTGGGTGAGTACTCAATCTGTTTGATGTATTCTTGTGAGAGATAGGTTACATTATTGACATTACAGTTTCATAGCTGCAAAAGTCGGTTAATTTCCATGTTCGATCTGTATATGAAAGAATTACCCTCAATTGTCCAACTTTTCCCGTATTTTCTTCCTGCAGAAAACTGCTCATGAGGTGGACAGTATTATCCTCTGATGTCCTGATATTCTTTCCTGCAGTTCTCTACTTTGTCGTCGTGTATTTTTCCGGCCAACCCAAAGGGCTGAAAAGTAATATAGCATGGCATATTGCAATGATTTTACTTAGCCCATGCCTCATCCTGACTGACCATGGTCATTTTCAGGTATATATATATAAATCTTTTGTTGCGGTTATGCTCCTAAAATGATTGTAAAAGTATCTCATCCAGTTATTTTCTTCCAGTATAATTGTATTAGCTTAGGCCTCACTCTTGGAGCTGTTGCGGCGATTCTTTCAAACAATGAGCTCGTTGCTTCTTTCCTGTTCAGTCTTGCTCTCAACCACAAGCAGGTTGTTTCCTATTCCTCATGGATAAATGCATATTACCTGATTATATATATTTTTATACTCAAATCATTTTCATGGTTCCTCCCCCGTTAGGTCTTGCATTTTTTATTTATTTTTTGATAAGTAATAATTGTACAAAAAGCATCAAAAAAGGTGATGCGTCCTTTGTACACTAGGAGTATACCTCACCAAAAGGATTAGCAAAAATCTATTCTATTTACAAAATCTACAATAGGAATGTTAGGACTAGAAGTGGCGTGATCAGCCTTGGAACACCAAAAAAGAACGGTGCGAATCAACAAATTCTTCAGATCCGGGGCTGACATTTCCTCGTTATTAAATGCCCTATGATTTCTTTCCCTCCATAGAGTCCAACACACTCCCAAAAGAGCTGTCTCCCAAAAACAGTTTCTCTTATTTTTATACCCCATAGACCAGCCCCTAATACGGTCACTAATCGACCTTGGCATGACCCAAGTCATTTTGAATAGTCCCAGAACAAAATTCCATAACTCGAGAGCCACTTGGCAGTGGAGGAGCAGATGATTTACACTCTCCTCACTAGCCTTGCACAAATAACACCTATTGACAAAAACCATGTTACGTTTCCGCAAATTATCCCCTGTTAGGATAGCTTCGTGAGTCGCTTCCCACATGAAGAAAGCCACTCTCTTAGGGGCTTGAGAGTTCCAAACCGCTCTCCAAGGAAAGGAAGTTCGCCACACGCTTGAGAAGCTTGAGATAATACGAATTCACCGAAAAAGAGGATCCCCTGTACCTTTCCATACCACCTTATCCACCAACCTGTCGTAGATTTTGCTCTTGAAGCCTCCCTAAGAGCTGCACAACTGACTCAATCTCTCAATCATGAAAATTCCTTCTGAACGTGGGATTCCAGATAGGGTTACCCTCCACTGTAGACAAAACAGAACTAACTCTACAATCCTTATCCGTGGAAACCTCGAATAAGTTATGGAACACCACCTTCAAACACGTATCTCCGCACCATCTATCTTCCCAAAATCTCACAGAGACCCCGTTGCCAACCTCAAATGCAATGAATCTCTCAAAAGAGCTCCACCCTGTCCTGATGCCTCGCCACACTCCCACCCCATAAGTAGAATTGATCGCACTTGGGAACCAACAGTGATCCCTTACTCCATACTTATAAACCACCACTTATCGCCAAAAAGCCTCCTTGTTTGTAAAATACCTCCACAACCATTTTCCCAGCAAAGCCTCGTTAACTTTCTCCCAGTTCACTAAATGAAACTTATGCCTATCTGTGTGCCCTTCCCACAAGAAATCTCTTTCCAACTTCTCTAATCTTTGCCTTATTGTGGCGGGAATCACAAATAGCGATAGGGAAGACCAAGGTAATAGGAAGGAAGGAAAGCAGACTTACATCCAAAGAATGAAGCTAGATCCCCAACATTTTCCACAACCCCTACAGGAATAATTTCACTCTTGGAAATGTTAATTCGAAAACCCGAAACTGCTTGAAAGAATAATAATACCAATCGAAAATACCCCAACTGAGCCTTATCTGCACCGCAAAAAACCAAGGTGTCATCGGCAAAAAGAAGATGGGAAACCGACACCTCCCTCTCCCCTCTCCTCCCCACCTTGAACCCACTTATAAAACCTTCCAGCACTGCCTTCTCTAACATCCTGCTAAGAGCCTCCATAACAACAATAAACAGAAAAGGGGACAAAGGGTCACCTTGACGCAAGCCCCTCGAGCTTGAAAAAAACCCCGATGGTTCCCCATTCACCAAAACAGAGAAGCGTACCGTAGAGATGCAGAATCGGATCCATTGGATCCATTTAATACCAAAACCCATCTTTTCCAACATGTATAACAGAAAGTCCCAGTTCACATTATCATAAGCTTTCTCGATATCCAACTTACACAACAACCCCGGAACACCGCTTTTCAACCTGTTGTCCACGACTTCATTGGCAATAAAAGACGCATCCAAAATCTGTCTATCCTTCACAAAACTGTGCTGCGACGCCGAAATAATTCTGCCCATTACCCTTTTCATTCTTTGGGCTAGCACTTTGGAGATCAGCTTGTAAATGCCACCAACCAAGCTAATCGGTCGAAAGTCTTTCAAATCAGTGGCACCACTCTTTTTTGGGATCAAGGCTATGAAGGCAGCATTAAGGCTTTTTTCAAATCTCAGACTCGAATGAAAGAACTGAAACACCTCCATGATATCCCCCTTAATCACCTCCCAACAATGCTGAAAAAATGCCATTGAAAAACGTAACACAGCTGCCACTTCCTCAACCGAAAAGGGAAGCTCCAGCACTGCCGAGTCATCAGCACTGATTCTGTCAAAGGCAATTCTATCCAGATTTGGTCTCCAATCCCCACTTTCCTCATATTGTTGCCTATAAAAATTCATAATGCCAACCTTAATTTCTGCCTCATCCTCTAACAGCACATCTTCAATCTGGACAGACCTAATTTTTTTTGCTGCTCCACGGATCTTTGCCATCCTGTGAAAGAACTTGGTATTACTATCTCCCTCCTTTAACCACTACACCCGCGACTTTTGTCTCCAACAGATCTCTTCATGGATAAGAAGACTCTTCAACTCCTGTTTCAACTGCACCCTAAGGGACTCTTCTGTCTCATCCAATAGACCATCCCCTGCTCTCTCATCCAACCTGCATATCTCATCCGAAATGTATTTGATTTTAAACTCCACCTTTCCGAAAATCTCTCTATTCCAAACTTTTAAATCCTCCTTAAGTAACTTCAGTTTTCTAGCTATTCTGAAACTCGGATCTCCTGCCACCAAGCAAGAATCCCATCTAGCCTTCACCCAATCCAGAAACCCTGGCTCTTTTAACCACATATTCACAAACTGAAAAGGAGTTTTCCCTTTAGAACTACCGCCGCTCTCAAGAAGCAAAGGCACATGATCTGATGATAGCCTCGGTAAACAGGACTGAACAGAACCACTAAAACAGCCCTCCCAATCCCCTGAAATTAAGAATCTATCAATTCTCGAAAATTGATGACGCTCCCCATTTCTAAACCACGTGAAATCGCCCCCTACCAAAGCAAGATCCACCAGCTCCATCTCATTAATGAAATCATTAAACTCCATCATTTCTCTAGAATAAATACGAGAACCAGAACATTCGTGGGGAATCTTACTGCATTAAAGTCACCTACACACCAAGGCACATCCTATCTAGCCTTTGTATCCTTTAATTCTACCCAAAATCTCTCCCTAGCAGCAGTGCTACACGGCCCATAAACCCCTGTAAAAAGCCAATCTCTGCCATTATCCAAAGTCTTCAGCAAACACGAAACTGAGAATTCACCCAGCAAAGAGTCAACTTTCGACAGAACACTGCTGTCCCACATAACTAACACACCCCCAGCAGCCCCTACAGAACCTAAATGAACCTAGTCCACCCCTCTAGCACTCCAAACACTATCAATGATACTAACATCAACCTTCTCCATTTTCGTTTCTTTGTATCCTTTAATTCTACCCAAAATCTCTCCCTAGCAGCAGTGCCACACGGCCCATAAACCCCTGTAAAAAGCCAATCTCTGCCATTATCCAAAGTCTTCAGCAAACACGAAACTGAGAATTCACCCAGCAAAGAGTCAACTTTCGACAGAACACTTCTGTCCCACATAACTAACACACCCCCAGCAGCCCCTACAGAACCTAAATGAACCTAGTCCACCCCTCTAGCACTCCAAACACTATCAATGATACTAACATCAACCTTCTCCATTTTCGTTTCTTGAAGACAAACAACATTCGGTTTCCATCTCCTTATCAATCCTTTAATCAGTGTTCTTTTATTTACATCATTAAGGCCCCACACATTCCAAGTAACAATTCTAAGATGCATATTAAACAATTTTTTCCTCCTTTCCCCCCCTTCCTGGCACAAGAACATATCAGCATTAAGACTACTGCACAACTGTTTAAGCTCCCTTTTACCTTTCTCCCTAGTTTTGTTCCGCCTCTTGCAGCTATCTCCCCCTGACGATCTCCACTTCTTCTCGATGTCCAGAAGTAAATGCAGGATCTGATCCTCATAACCTGAACCAGCCACCCCCAAAGCCTTCCCGACACCTAGAGCCTTTTGTTTAACCCATACCGAAATATCCTCATCCACCTCTTTATCTGTGAGATATGCCACATCACACGTATCTTCTGGACGAATTATGTTGATCGGAGTACAGGAAATAGGTTCACCTTCCCCCTCTGGCAACTCCTCCTCAGCTTATCATGATTCGAAGAAGACTCATACCCAAAATTCCCAACATTCAAGAACTTCACTTCATTCCCCATACCTAACTTGAGAGTCTGCAAAGCGTTCTCACCTGCCACAAAACCTTCTGCAACTACCAACTCCTTGAAGAGACGAAGAGACGACGATCCTCAGACTTATCCCAGCTGCCACTAGCTTGGTGAAGATCTCTACCGAAAACCCATTCCAAAAAATCCCAAGATTCTGCCATTCCTGAATTGGATGAAGATTCAGTTACATTGATACCAGTCAAAAACTGATCTTCTGCGACCTCTACACCTGGAGCCCTTTTCGAAGCCTCCCCACTAGACTCTGCTTGAGATTGAGACAAAGCAACCTCCTTGACAATATTACCATCCACCGAAATAGGCTCAAAGTCTGTAACCTCGACATAACAGTCGAAACTGCCACCCTGCCCTTCAAATTGAGTCTTCGCCCAGGCCTGTCCAACCTTAAGTGGATGGACCTCTTCAGAAATGACCCCCTCTGCCTGTCTCTCAAAATAAACATTTTGGACTTCAGCCCCATCTGCCAAAATAGAATTGACTAGACCCCCCATAGGATTTAAGTGGTCCAGAGAGGCCTCCGGCCCACCCCTAAAAATGTCCTCCAAATAAACCTTTTGAGCCTGCTGTATCTCAGGATGTAAAATAAACTCATTTGGGCTTTGTGAAGAAAAAGGCCCAGATCCACCAGCAACCGCTCGGTCTGGCCCACATCATGTTGACCCTCCTTGGCCTGAAGCTCGCCATCCCCTAAAACGACACCGTCACCCTCAAACGATTTAAAATTTGAATCGCTGGCAGCCCACATGCCTGTTTCAGTGCTGGCACTGCACCCTGCGTCCGTGTACTTTTTCTGGCGCCACACGTACTTTTTCCATATACTTTTCTTGTTAGGTCTTGTATATTGTCCTTGAAGTTGTATCACTACCGATGCTTACATTTGGCATGCTTTACAGTCTCAATTCAGTGTTAGTGGTGTTTAAGTCATAATTACACCATGCATGCATTTGTGAGTCAAAAATTTTGTTTTTTTTAAAGGTAAAATATGTATAAATATGAGCGTCAAAACAGGTGACACGTTCTTTGTACACTATGAGTATACAGACTACTCAATACTAAAACTATTCACAAAATCCACAAAAGAATGACCGATTGATTTGTCACCGAACACCTCATAAACAAAGTACACAAAAGACGGTCTCTCAATTGATCCAACGAAGCCTCAATATTATCAAACATTCTTCTATTCCTCTCTTTCCAAATGGTCCACCAAACACCCGTTGGAACAGCACTCCAAAGAATATTCCAGAACTGGGCATTACCCACTAAATCCCAAAAAGCCCCAGAACCATATACCATAAAGAACGAACCACCGGAGAGCAGAAAATATTGTTAGGAGTGTGCTGATGGGAGACATGAACTTTGCTTAGGTTTTGTAAGTTAAATGTATAATTGAACATGAATCAAGAATTAGGAAGCCTATTGAAAGATTGGTTTCTCTGTTTTGTAACACATCATGCACAACAGAAAAACTTGAGTAGTTTATTGGTACACGGATTGGTTAACACGGAAGATGAAGATTGCTATTTGATTGGGGAATCGTTCTAAAGCATGGATGCCACTTTGGATTTGTTAACAAAATTAAACCGATAGATTAGAAACCCTAATTGATGAAATTATGCTCCTGAAGTTGTTCGAGAGTGTAGCAGGGGTTGTGCACGTCGCTCTGTGGCAGTTACCTAGTCTTCCCCGAACTAAGACCTGTATTGATAAAGAAGCAAAGGTTAATTCATATCTGCAGTTTGAGAATGGAAGGGCCCTATGGAATCTAGCCTTCAGAAGGAATTTTCAAGATTGGGAATTTGATTTCTTTGCTCAGCTTTCCGAGTTACTTTTCAGAATGTCGACAGGAACATGGAGGATAGGGTCATTTGGACAAGGGCTAAGGATAAAAGTTTGAAGGTTAAATCCTACTTTTCTGCCTTGGGTAACCATGACGGAGGCTTGTTTCCATGTAGAACTATTTGGAAATCTAAAGCCCCGGCAAGGGTTGCGTTTTTCTCATGGGAGGCAGTTAACAATGCAATTCTTACAGGGGATAGTTTGCGGAGGCGTAGCAAAGTGTACGTGAATCGGTGTTTGTGTGAAGGGGGTGGTGAGAGTGTGAATCATCTCTTTACTTCACTATAAGGTGGCGATGGAGGTGTGGAGTTTGATATTCAGTCTATATAATGGGTGATGCGTATACTCTCAAGAAGCTATTTTCTTGCTGGTCTTTATATAGTATAGGGACAGGAGATTGCATATGGAACCTTAATCCCTTGGGAGTATGCTGGGCCATTTGGAAGAAAGAAATCGAAGAGTCTTTGAAAATGAGGAGAGGGTTGTTTCTTTTTTTTCAAAAAAAAAAAAAGAATGAAGTTCTTCATTTGTTGTTCTTTTGGTGCACATATTCAATCGGGCCTTTGGCCAATTCTTTTGTGAAGTTTATGGATAGCTTTAGTATTTCGTAACTTCTTGAGTATACGTTCGATTGTCTGAAGGGCGCGATACCTGATTTGCTACATTTTGTTTATAATACATCTTATTTTAAAAAAAGAAGACCTATACTGTAAGGGAACGTACTAGTCTCCGGGAGATAGTCTAAAGGAGGTCGAGATTGAGTGCTTTAGCCTAAGAGTAATGATACAATGTTCTCTACGGCCGCACCTCGGCTCTATTAATAGTCTTTTTAAGTAAAACATTATATACCAAAGCGTCAAACCGGTGGCGCGTCCGTGTACACTAGAAGTATACACAAAAGGACTAATCTATGGAAAAGCTATTAACAAAATCGACACAAGAATAATTATGATTATGGGAAGTATTAGTATCCTCAGCACACCTAAAATGCAAAATACGAAGCAACTCATCCTTCAACTTGTCTACCGTCCTCTCCTTATTCTCAAACACCCTTCTATTCCTTTCCCTCCACATAGTTTACCAAATACCTAGCGGGACTGCGTGGCAAATGCTATTCCTTCTCCTTTCCCTCATGTAGAACGACCAACTCAAAAGGAGTTCTTTCATCGATCTCGGCATCACCTATGCAATAGAAAAAAGACCAAACAGTGTGTTCCAAAGCATAGTCACGGTCGAGCATTGGAGCAACAAGTTGTTCACTCTTTCATCATACCCTTTGCACATGAAACACCAATTAACATAGATCAATTAACGTCATGAAATCATCTCTGTAAGGATGGCTGCCTTAGCAACTCCCCATGCAAAAAGCAATACTCTACTCGAAGCTTTCACTTTCCAAATACTTTTCCAAGGGAAGACAATCCTCTTTTTGTTAGAATGTGATAAAAGGATCTAACAGAAAAAGTCTTCCTCTTGGAACCCGCCCATACCACCCTATCGGCCGCTTATCGCAAGTTGAGAATATAACTTGTCAAAAATTGCATGCAATCTTGAGATCTCCCAATCTTGAAACATGATCTCTCCGGCTCCAAGTTACTTTCCCATCCTCAATATGCTAAATCGAATTTACTAAGCAATCTTTCTCCGTAGCTAAATTAAACAAGGCAAGAATGGATCTTCACAACTCTGTTGTCACCATTTATCTTTCGTTGTCACCATTTATCTTTCCAGAATCTAACTTTGGTCACATTACCAACCTCAAAACAAATATGTCTCTCAAACAGAGCCCAACCCTTTCTAACACCTTCTTAACCCCCACCTCATAACAAGAAGAAAATTCATTCGGAAACCACAAGTGCTCACCCTCACCATACACGCTGACCACCACTCTCCTCCACAAAGCATTCCTATCCACAACGAATCTCCAGAGCCACTTCCCCAAAGTTAAAAAACTCCATTTTTCACACTATTGCCAACCTTATGCCACCTAACAAAATGATACTTCCAAGCCTCCTTGCCAACCTTATGACCCATCCCACAAAATATCTTTCTCCAAATTTTCAAGCCTGTTTTGGACCGACTTCCAAGTGGGAAGCCTCCTTGGACAAAAATATCTTTCTCCAAATTTTCAAGCCTGTTTTGGACCGAAGTGGGAAATATATAGGAAGACTGGAAAGAGTGTTTTTGACTAGAGTAAGCCTTCCCCACTTCGATGAGAACTGTTTCTTCCATCCCGCCAACTTCCGCTCAAACCTTTCGATGACTGTGTTCCACATCTCTTTATTCTTGTACTTGGCTCCTAAAGGCAAACCAAGATACACGGATGGGAGTCTACCAACCTTGCAACCAAAAAAAGTGGCCAAGGAATTCAAATTTACCACATCTCCAACCAGAATAATCTTGCTCCTTGAGATGTTAATTCTCAAGCTCGAAACCGCTTGAAAAAACAACACGAGATGAAGATATCCTAACTGATCAGACTCAGCCCCACAAAAGACAAGAGTGTCGTGTGTGAAGAGAAGATGGGACACTGTAGACTTCTCCCTCTCCCTGCTACTCCTTCCCACACTAAACCCATTTATAAATCCACCTAACACGGCTCTATCCAACATCTTGCTCAAGGCCTCCATCACAATGATAAATAAAAACGGGGAAAGAGGATCTCCCTGCCGCAAACCCCTCAAACTAGCAAAAAGCTGGCAGGCTCACCGTTCACTAACACCGAAATCCTGGATTTCGGTTAGCAAGAAAGTGAAAGATGTTGAAGGAGGACTTAAAGAAGTGGAATAAGGAAATTGTTGGAAACGTTAGACTGAATTTGGATAGGTTGATGGAGGAAGTCAAGAATCTGGATGCTCGGGAAGGGACCAGAGTTTGGAGTGATGAAGATCTGACCAGACGGAATTTTCTTCAATTAGAATTTCAGAGGCTGCTTCGGAGTGAGGAAATCTGTTGGAGGCAAAAAGCTCGCATCAATTGGCTTAAGGAGGGAGATAAAAACACTAGATTTTTTCATTAGGTAGCAAAGGCTCATGAGCAAGCAAATCTGATCTCAAAGGTCCAGATTAATGGTATGTTACTGGAAAAGGAAGCTGAAATAAGGGTTGGCATTGCAGATTTTTACAAGGGGTTATTTTCGGAGGATAGTAGTTGGCATCCTAAACTGGAGGATGTTTCTTTCAGCCTCCTGGATCCAGCGGATAAAGAAAATCTGGAATTACCTTTCACGGCAGATGAGGTTAAAGCAGCAGTTTTCAGTTTGAAGGGGGATAAGGCTTTGGGCCTGGATGGTTTTCCGATGGCATTTTTTCAACATTGTTGGGATTTGGGGAAGGGGGAGTTGATGGATCTGTTGCCTTATTTCTTCGAGTTTAAGAGATTCGAGAGAAGTCTCAACTCTACTTTTATTGCCCTAATCCCTAAACGTATAGTGGCGGAGGACATAAAAGAGTTTAGACCATCAGTCTTGTAGGGGGGGGGGTGTATAAGATTATTGCACAGATTCTTGCTAGCCGGTTGAAGAAAGTGTTAGGTAAGATTATCTCTTCTTCTCAACATGCCTTTGTTGGAGGCAGGCAAATTACTGATGCGTCGCTGATAGCGAATGAAGTGGTGGACTAGAGGATACCAGTCGGGAAACAGGAGTGCTTGTCAAGTTGGACATTGAGAAGGCATACGATCACGTAAATTGGGACTTTTTGATGTTTATCTCGAGTAAAATGGGCTTTGGGGAGCGATGGAGGGAATGAATTATGTTTTGTATCTCTTCGGTTAAGTATTCAGTTCTAGTGAATGGTGAGCCAGTGCGGGGTTTTTTGCTAGTTCGAGAGGACTACGTCAAGGAGACCCTTTGTCCCCCTTTTTGTTTAATCGTTATGGAAGCCTTTAGTAGGATCATTGAGGCTGTTGTTTCTAAGGGCTTTATTCGTGGTTTTTCTATTGGTAGGGAGGAAGGCTCTTGGGTGATGGTCTCACATCTGCTTTTTGACGACTCTCTAGTTTTTTGCGAAGCGAAGACGGATCAACTGGGTTATCTTAGGATGATCCTGCTTTTCTTTAGTCTGAAGGTGAATATTTTGAAGAGTGAGTTACTGGCCGTGGGTGTGGTGGAGGATGTAAATGAGTTGGCTGCATTTTTTGGTTGCAAAATAGGTGACTTTCCAACGACTTATCTTGGGCTCCCGTTGGGTGCGAATCCTAAAAACAAGGAGTTGTGGAATCCGATTAAAAGGTTCGAGCGTAGACTAGCGGGGTGGAAAAAACAATATCTATCAAAGGGTGGTCGATTAACTCTTATCAATAGTACTCTTTCAAGTTTGCCTACCTATTTTATGTCGATGTTTGCTATGCCGGTTTCGGTGGTGCAAAGGCTCGAAAAGTTGGAAAGGGATTTCTTATGGGAAGGACAAACGGTGGATAGGAAGTACCATTTGATTAGATGGGAGGTGGTTTGTTCGAGTAAGATAAATGGTGGTCTAGGGATAAAAAGACTTAAATTGTTTAATGTGGCTTTGTTGAGCAAGTGGCTTTGGCGATATTTGTGCGAAAAAGATACCCTTTGGAAGAAGGTGGTGTTGAGCAAATATGGCATAGGAGACCACCTGTGGGTTCCGAATGAGGTTCACTCTTCTTATGGGGTGGGAGTGTGGAAATGTATCAGAATGAGGTGGGATATTATGAAGAGTTTCATAGCCTATGCTGTGGGTAATGGGAATTTGGTTAAATTGTGGAATGACATTTGGTGTGGTGATACGGAGCTGCCGATGGCCTTTCCTATGTTATACATCCTTGCCAATCACAAGGAGGAAACGGTTAGCTCTGTTCTGCAGTTCAATGAGAGACTGTTACTTGGAATCCTTCTTTTAGAAGGAATCTGCAGGATTGGGAGTAGGACTCTCTTGGGCAACTCTTTGAGCTGCTGTACATCAGAAAGTGGACAGAAATAGTAAAGATCATGTTGTGTGGAAAGGTGGAAAAAACAGGAAATTATCGGTTAAATCCTGTTATCAAAAGATCTTGGGTAGTAATGGTTCGTTCCCTTGGAAGAATGTGTGGAGGTCAAAGACTCCTTCAAGGGTGGGTAAATATGTGGGAAGCAGCTAATGAAGCTTTGTTAACATGCAATAATCTCCAGCGTCGCGGTAAAGTTTTGGTCAATTGGTGCTACCTGTGCAAATGTGATGGGGAAAGTGTAAATCATATGCTACTTGATTGTCAGTTTGCTAGAAGGTGCTAGGATTTTGTGTTCAATTTGTTTAAAGTGGAATGGGTTATACCCAATTAAGTGAAGGATTTGATGAGACCGTGGTCACTGTATAAAAGGAAACGGAGAAATTACTTGTGGGAGGCTACCCGATGGCGATGTGCTGGATTATTTGGTTGGAAAGAAATGCCAATTTTTTTTGAGAACGTGGAGAGAATCTTAAAGAAGACAAAGGAGCTTATTCTGCATACTCTGTTTTTTTGGTGCCATGAGTCGTTTCTCTTTGGTGCAAACCCTTTTGTAAAGTTTGTGGATAGCTTACAGTGTAATTAGTTTTCTTCTTGTATACTTCCTGCATACAGAGGACGTGTCACCCCTGATTTGACGCGAGCATATTTATAATACTTATCAAAAATAAGAAAAGAATCCACTTCCGCCACTTAAGACTGAAACCCATCCTCTTCAGCAAGTATAAAAGAAAGTCCTAATTTATGTGATCATAAGCCTTTACAATATCTAACATACACATCAAACCAGGATCTCCACTTTTAACCTAGCCTCCACCACCTCGTTCGCTATAAAAGACGCATCCAATTTGTCGATCCCCCACAAAAGCATGTTGGTTCACTGAAATGATTTTATTGAGCACCTTCCTTAATCGCAACGATAACACTTCAGCTTTTAATTTGTAAACTCCACCCACTAAAGTGATGGGTCTAAAATCATTCAAATCCTTCTCCCCTTTCTTCTTGGGAATTAATGCAATGAAGGAAGCATTAAGGCTTCTCTCAAAGCACAAAAAAAAAAAGAAAAAGAAATCTGTGAAACACCCTCATAATATCCTCTTTAATAATCTCTGAACAATGCTGAAAGAAAGCCATGGAAAAACCATCGGGACCCAGAGCTTTGTCTCCTCTCATGCCTCAAAGGGCTGCCACAACCTCCTCTTTTGTCCAGAATTTCGCTATCATCCTCAACAAGATAAGGAAAGAAGGTGCAGTAAGCATAGGCCGCTAATCATCCGATTCAGAAAATAGCCGATGGTAGAACCCACAATGCCATCCCTTATATCCTTGCTTTCCGACAAGTTGGCCGAAGGTCAAAAACACTGTGTCAGAATGACATCTTGTTTGACCCAATGAGATCAAGATGGCCTTAAAGCTCCGACCAAACAGTAGGGTTTCAAGGAATTAACTTTACGCCATAGGTAAGAGGCTACAATTTACCACTAGCACTCACATCCTTAACCTGACTTAGGGCATTATGGAGTGATCTACTCTAACTGCAACGGCATGCCTTGGTCCCTGAACCGTCAAGAGGCCGAGCTGGTTGTTGGTAACCTTGGGGTTATTGGTTTGGGCAGTTGAAGTCATGAAAAAGTCTCACCTGTTGTACCTGTGCAATACCGCACACGTGCGATGCATGTGACCTGATTACCAATATAGAAAGGGTTGATTGCGGTCCCCACCTACTGGACACTTGTCCTATTTTCATTGATGGTCAGGCGGATGATGACACCTTGCAGGGAATCTTGGAATATTCTTTGTGTAGTTGTGTCATCTCATATTCACAATAAATAGAGGTCACAAACCTCATTTTCTAGGATAAAAAATCATTGATCGAAAATCTATGATTGAGAACCTAGTGAGTACTAGAGAGAATTGTCTCTCTATCATCAGCCTTTGCCCTCTTTCTCTTCACCTAATCAATCTTGACTTCCACCCCAACCTTTACTCTTTGAGGTTCTTTTAGATGTGTCATGCCTAACACTTTACCCAACACACATCACACCCCTCGGGACACTCACATTCTACGGAGAGCATTGGAGACCGAGGAAACTGTGAGCATAATGTGGTGACTGGTGAGCCATTTAGAAGTCAGGTAAATGCTTCTTTTGTGCTCTTCACCGGTCAGTAAATCATCATTGTGTCTAGTTTGGCTCGCAGGTGTTTCCCCAAGGAAGGCTATTAATTTGTCTGATCAACCTCTATAATATTATGCGAACGATGTTGAGTTGAGATTTCTTGAGGCGTAGTAGAAGATATAGAAGGAGATCATATGCTTATTGTATTTTGAAAGTAGCAGAGTAATAAGAGGATGAAGTTGCTGTTTGATAGTTAATGAGTGTGTCATATTGAGAAGAAAGCAAGAGGGGATCATAGATCCAATGAGGACTACTATCCCATGTGATGCTTTGGAAAGGGTGTAAGCACTTTAAGAATTCTTCTTCAATGCTCTTAGTTCACAGAATATTAAGACTTGAAATGATCTCCATTACATTATCTGATTGTCCATATTGCATTTCAATTTGTGAGTACCGTCTTTTCTCCTCGTAAAATGGAAAAAGTGATTTGTAGGAGCAGTGGTAAACCATGGAGCATGTAAATACTTTGTTTAATTAGTGGGCAAGCAGTTATGCAATCAATGTAACTTGTCTTATAAAAGCAACCGTGTGATTTAATATAGCTTTTCTTGCTTCTGTTCTAGCCGGGAGGGGTCCATTGCACTAAGAAAGATGAGTAGAATGAGAAGTGCACCAATGACATATCAGGATAGCTGCAGCAAATGTTTGTTATCAAGATTTTTGCATATTACTTGTACTGCCAAGAGCTTCTTTCAAGCTTTATGTCGAAGTAGTTTACATGCCACAACTTTGTATGGCATTGTGAATGAGCAGTTTCAAACACTCCTATATTTTCATCTGCTAACTGTTTCTTGAGTGCTTCTTTCATACTCTCTGATACAATTACTAAAGTTTGCAAAAACCTTTTCTTCAATGAACTATGACCTAGCTATGATATGTATCAAATTCAAAGGGTTTAGCTGTTTTATGCGAATGCTTATGAGCCTTTATATTCTTTTACTATCTAATCCAAATCAACTCAGTGAGGAGAGGTCTTTAAGAGTATTTGGATTTATATGGAAGGCATTATTTCGTAATCTTGAGTGTTTCATTCTTAAAATAATAGTTGATTATGATTTATCTTCACATTATATACAGAAACGAAACTCTATGAAACTTTATCAGGCTTCAAGCACTCATAGGACTTCGAGTTATAAATCTTAATCTTTGGTTGTAAGACAGCTAGCCTCCCTACGAAATATCTGGGACTTCCTCTAGGGGCGCCGTTCAAGAGTGCAGTTATGTGGAACTCGGTCATAGAAAGGTTTGAGAGGAGATTGTTGGGCTGGAAGAGGCAGTTTCTGTCTAAAGGTGGGAGGTTGACTTTGATCAAGAGTACGCTGTCTAACCTTCCTACGTACTATTTATCCCTATTCGTGGTTCCTGTTTCAGTGGTCAAGAGAATAGAAAAATTGGAAAGGGATTTCTTATGGGAAGGGGGTTCGGAGGAGTGTAAATATCATTTAGTGGGATGGGGGTCGGTGTGTTCCAACTTGCGAAAGGGTGGTTTGGGCATAAAGAACCTGAGGAAATTCAATGGTGCCTTGTTAGGAAAATGGTTATGGAAGTACTTAGTTGACAAAGAAGCGTTGTGGAGGAAAGTAGTGACTGGGAAATATGGGGAAGGCAAGCTTCCGGTGAAGACAAAGTTGTTTGGGACGGTCCTGAGGATAGAAGATTCTCGGTCAAGTCGTTTTACGCGAAGCTTGATGAAGATGCAAACAGCCTTTTTCCTTGGAAAGAAATTTGGAAAGCTAAAGTTCCCAACAGAGTTACTCTTTTTGCTTGGGAAGCAGCTAAGGAAGCTATCTTAACGGGAGATAATTTAAGAGTCTGTGGAAAGATCTATGTTAATAGGTGCTTCTTGTGTAAACAAGATGAGGAGACTGTTAACCATTTGTTATTGCAATGCCTAGATCGGTCATTGAGCTCCTTCGAGGGTGGTCTTTATATAAATGCAGAAAACAGAATTTTTGGTGGGATTCTGCACCTTTGGTGTTTTGGTGGACCATTTGGAAGGAGAGGAACCAAAGGGTGTTCGAGAATCTGGAGTCTTATGTTGCTCGAATTAAAATGGAGGTGTATCAGACTCTTCGTTTGTGGTGTTCAGTAGTTGACCCTGATATAGAGAACTCTTTTGTAGATATAGCGAACATGACACGGGACAGGAAAATAAGGAAGACAACGTTCTTCGTAGAACACAAATTACTGAACTTTCTCTAAGAAAAATAAACTGTATTCTGTATCTCTAAAAGAAAATATTCTGTAGTACATAAAGGGAAAGAAAAACCGTAAGATTAACTGTCTAAGAAACTGGAAATAACTGTAAAAAAACTGTCTTGTTTTAAGATCTAGACAACAGCATGTCTATGGTACAGTGTGGCCTGTATCAGTCCTGTGGATACATTGCTGCTCCGCATTAGTAATTCTTTTGTCTTGTATACTCCCCGTGTGCTAGGACGCGTCACCTGTTTTGACGCTTTGATTTATATATACTTTTACTTATCAAAAAATAAATAAATTTATTGAGTTTTATCTCTTTTAAAAGAGCCAATTGTACCTCAAAAAGAAAGCTATGTTGGAGTTTAGGTCTGATACCAAACTAATGCATCTCTGTTACATGGCTGGTAGCCATACAACAACGCTAAGGAGGTGCATAGAGATTTCTTGCAAGACGGTGTACTTCAATGTGAATTGTGAAGACAACTATAACATGGAACCACCTCTTCTATCTGATATCTCTTTAGTAAGACCTACTCCAAAATAAATTGAGAATTCTAACACATGCATAAGAAAACCTAAGGAACTTTTCTGTCATCTTTTTTTGGCAACTCAAAAGACTCATAAAGTAGAGAGGGCCAATTGTCTTGGTTTTTATGTTTCCATATTGGATGTGTCTTCTCTGCTACTGCATCAGAGGGTAACCTCAATTCCTTTTTATGTTACTCTTGAATTTAGACCAAGTAAAAGTTGTTATATCATATTGCTTTTACATGAAATCTGCTCTGCAGGCTAATCATTTTGGTGGTGGATATCCTTTTGTCCTTGTGCAGATGAGTGCTTATTTCGCTCCTGCATTCTTTAGTCATCTCTTGGGAAAATGCCTAAGACGTCGAAATCCACTTCTTGAAGTATTAAAGCTGGGTTTGGTGGTCTTAGGAACATTTGCTCTTGTTTGGTGGCCATATCTTCACTCTGTTGATGCTTTTTTGGAGGTAAACACAATTACAGTTCTGTAAATTTGTGTTACCATGTTTCGTGTTCTTTTTTTTTTTTTTGATAAGTGTATTAAGGTATTATAGACAAAAAGCGGCAAAACAGGTGCTGCGTCCTTTGTATACCGGAAGTATACACAAGAAATTACAAAATACTAAAACTATCCATAAACTCTACAAAAGAGTTGACTGAAAGCCCAACTGAATCTGTGCACCAAAAGAACAGCAAATGAAGAAGATCATTCTTCAAAACAGAAACAGTCCTCTCCTCATTATCAAAAACTCTTCTATTCCTCTCCTTCCAAAGACCCAGCAAACTCCCAAGGGAATAACGTTCCAAATGTAATCTCCTTTCCCCTTCCGATACAAAGACCAACAGGAGAATAAATCCTTGAGAGAATCAGGCATCACCCAGGATAGATTATAAAGGCCAAAAATCAAACTCCACAATTCCATCGCCACCTTACAATGAAGTAAGAGATGATTCACACTCTCACCATCCCCTCTACACATGTAACACCTATTCACATACACTGCCACGTCTCTGCAAATTATCACCCATGAGAATAGCATCATTGACTACCTCCCATGCAAAAAAAGCCATCCTTACTGGAGCTTTCGACTTCCAAATAGTTTTCCATGGAAACAAGCCTCTATCCTGATTACCCAAGGAAAAAAGTTAAGATTTAACCGTAAAACTTTTATCATTTGACCTCGTCCAAATGACCTTATCCTCCATGTTACGATCGACTTGCTGCGAGTAAATAGACTCGGAAAGCTGAAGAAAAGAATCAAATTCCCAATCCTGGAAATTCCTTCTAAAAGCTGGATTCCAAAGGACCCTTCCATTCTCGAACTGAAGATACAAACTAATCTTCACGTCTTTATCGGTTGGAATGTTGAAAAGGTTGGGAAAGGCTCTCGACAGTTCCACATTCCCACACCACTTGTCTGTCCAAAAACTAACAGGAGACCCACCCCCTATTTCAAAGGATAAATTCCAAGCAAATGAGTCCCACCCTTTCCTTATCCCTTTCCAAACTCCCAAACCGTATGATATAGCAACATCCTTTGGAAACCAACAGTGATTCCCTTCCACGAACTTACTTACCACTACTAACCTCCAAAGAGCGTTTCTTTTGATCATAAACCTCCATAACCATTTACCCAGCAGCAATACCATTCGTGATGGTACCTGATCTGGATCGTTCGTGGTTTCAAGCGGGGAGGAAATCCTTTGAGGTGGTGAAGAGTGGAAGCTCGGAGAAACAAGAATTCAAGTGGATATAGAGAGGTAAAGGAAGGGTGAACGAAGCTGTTCTCTTCTTCAGGGAGTTCTTATGGGTTTGCGAATGGATGAAACAAGCTTCAAGCTATAGGCACAATTTTTGGAAGAAACTTAAGTTGCAGCAGCATGAGGTGACGGTGGTGAAGGAAGATGTTAAGCTTGATATCCATTGTTGGGTCCCTATCTAACAGCTAGCTTTTAGTGAGTTGGTTACTTAACATGGTAAGAGCTTTTTCGCATCGCTTGCATTTGTTAGGAATTTGTGAGGATGTTGTCACTCTGTTTGGTTTGTGATTTGGAGGCATGTTTGTGTAACAGAGTTGATTTGTTGGGTCCCTATCCAGCTTAAGCTTTTAGAAGTTGGTTATTAACAGTAATAGAAGCTTTTTCGTTTAGGAAGATTGGAAGAACGGTGGGCAGATGTCTCCGACAAGCTTAGAAGGTTTGCGCTTGAAAGGAGAGGTGAGTTTAACGTGTCTGGTAAATCTTTCGCAGAGACTGCTAGGATACCCTCTTCTGCACTCTCTCCATGGTCAAATTTAAGAGTGCAACATAATTGTTTCAGTTCCCGATTACATCTCGCCCGAGTCTTACCCCGATTAACACTGTTGTCTTTACTCGATGATCTCCAGCTTCTATCAATCTCTAAAAGCAATTCCATGATTTTATCCTCAAATCCATGACATGACACCCCCAGGAATTTACTAAAACATTTAGCCCTCCTTTTGACCCACAACGAGATGTCCTCCATGGTCTCATAACATGTGAAATGGGTTTGCTTTTAGCTTCTGCTTTCCTATTTTCTGACTCGTGAATTCATAGACTAAGAGATAGACAATTATTCCCATTGTGTGCCATAAGAAGAAATAGATTCATTTGAACTCTGTTAATATTATGCAACAAAAATACAACAATGAGATACCTTTCTTGTTCTTGCATCTCTTCCTACTTCAACATGGTCATAACATGTGAAATGGGTTTGCTTTTAGCTTCTGCCCTCCTATTTTCTGACTCGTGAATTCATAGATTAAGAGATAGACAATTATTCCCATCGTGTGCCATAAGAAGAAATAGCTTCATTTGAACTCTGTTAATATTATGCAACAAAAATACATACAATGAGATAATTGATATTTATGGTTATGGTCAACAATGTACACTGTAGCTATACCTTTTGTAATATGGAGTAGTAAAATAAGCCTTCTTTTGGGGATGGTAGACCTAAGCGTATCTGGTTCCTACTTCCTACTCTGCACCACCTAAATCCACATCATTAGGGGTAATTAGGAGTGATATTGAAATCTGTCATGTTTGGAATGGGTATTAGAGGTCAGAGAATACTGGACACTCCCAATCAGAGGCGGGTATATTCCAGATGTGCCCCATATATCCCCTAGTTAGTGGTGAAAAAATTCCTGTAGTCACAGAGTATAATCAGATTAGAAGCAGCACTGCTGGATAAGTCTAGGGATGCAACTTACACCATGTAAGTGGTTTGGTTTGGTTTAGTTTAGGCCAAAACCACGAACCGAATCACCCCTCATTTGTCCCAAATTTTTCTAAGCGAACCGAACAAGGCTTGGAACCGAACCACTTGGTTTGGTTTTGTGGTTTAAATAAATTCTTATAATCAACTTAATGAACATTATATATTATAATAAAAATGAGGTAAATAAGATTTTAATTTGTAATTAATTAATTAACACCAAACCTTAAAAAAATTGTTTTAAAAGTATATTATCATAAATAATACAAGAATGAAGATAAGGTGGCTTGAGCACGATCTAAGAGCAGGAAGTTCACAGTCAAATCCTATTATGCTTCTTTAAGTGAGAGCAATGGAATCTCCTTCCCTTGGAAAGTCATCTGGAAATCTAAAGCTCCCAGCAGAGTGGCATTTTTTACGTTGGAGGCTGCAAAGGAGGCTATTCTTACGGGGGATAATCTGAGAGCTAGAAATAAGGTATATGTCAACCGGTGCTACATGTGTAAAGAAGATGAGGAGACAATCAATCATCTTTTGCTGCACTGTTCTGCAGCTAGAGAGTTATGGAGTTTTTTCTTCCCTTTAGCTGGTGCTCCTTCGTGGATGGTCGCTGTATAAAAGGAGAAGGAATGTGGTTTGGGACTTAGCTCCATTGGCTATCTGGTGGTGTATCTGGAAGGAGAGGAATCAAAGAGCTTTCGATAATGTGGAAGAAGGGTTAGATAAGATAGAGAAGAATATTTTACAGCTTCTGCGCTTGTGGTGTGCGGAGACATCTTTGAATGATAGGTCCCCTTTTGAGGATATGGTGGATAGCTCTACTCTTTTTTAATTTTTGTTTAGTATACATCCTACGTACATGGTTGCGGCTTCCTTTTAGGCGTTGTAATTAATACAATCTTTACTTATTAAAATAAAAATAAAAATAAAACAAGCATGTTTACTATTTATCCTCACACAGTCAATCTTCTTTTGAAAATTTCAAAATAAACACGTCCGACGTTTGGAGGTCTTCCAATCTTTCTTCGAGGAGTGCTTTGAGAAAAGCCTCAATGTATCCTTTATTGCCCTCATTTCAAAAAAGAAGGGTGCAGATGAGTTGAAGGATTTCAGGCCGATTAGTCTCCTTGGTAGTATGTACAAGTTGATCACGAAGGTTCTGTCGTCCAGACTCAAAAAAGTGGTAGGGCTTTTGATTTCAGATTCTCAACATGCTTTCGTGGGGAATCGTCAAGTTCTAGATGCGGCCTTGATGGCGAATGAAGCGGTGGACTCTAGGGTGAGAAGTGGACCCAGGTGTGATTTGCAAACTCGATATAGAGAAGGCGTATGATCATGTTAAATGGGATTTTCTGATTCACCTTTTGGAGAGAATGGGCTTTGGGGAAAAATGGAGAAAATGGGTTATGTTGTACATTTCAGCAGTCAGGTTATCAGTTCTGGTCAATGGAGAACCTGCAGGCTTTTTCTTGAGTTCAAGAGGGTTGCGCCAGGGGGATCCCCTCTCTCCGCTCCTGTTTATTGTGGTCGTGGAAGCGCTGAGTCGTCTCATTGATAAGGCTATGGTAGGAGGATTCATTCGGGGTTTTGAGGTGGGAAGAGATACAGATCACGGAGTTACCATTTCACATCTTCTGTTTGCAGATGATACACTAGTCTGCTGTGATGCAAGTAGGGATCAGTTGGGTTACCTCCGCATGATTTTATTATTCTTCCAAGGGATGTCGGGCCTGAGGATCAACATCTCGAAGAGTGAGATTATTCCAGTAGGTAGGGTGGATAATGTGGAGAGTTTGGCTTCTTTTTTTGGGTGTAAAATTTCTGCTTCTTCCTTCTACGTATTTGGGTCTTCCCCTAGGAGCTTCGTTCAAGAATGTCAATCTGTGGAATTCTGTAGTGGAAAAGGTTTGAAAGAAGACTCACCGGCTGGAAGAGACAGTATTTATCAAAGGGAGGGAGGTTGACATTGATTAATAGCACCTTGTCCAACTTACCCACGTATTTTTTGTCTCTCTTCGTGGCTCTGATTTCAGTTATTAAGAGGATTGAGAAGTTGGAAAGAGACTTCCTTTGGGAAGGGGCCCAACTTACCCACGTATTTTTTGTCTCTCTTCGTGGCTCCGATTTTAGTTGTTAAGAGGATTGAGAAGTTGGAAAGAGACTTCCTTTGGGAAGGGGGTAAGGAGGAGAGGAAATATCACCTAGTGAAGTGGGATGCAGTGTGCAGAAGTAAGGGGGCTGGTGGTTTAGGTATCAAGAATCTCAGAAAATTCAATGATGCCCTGTTAGGCAAATGGTTGTGGAGGTTTTTAGTTGATAAAGAAGGCTTATGGAGGAGATTAGTAGTGGGCAAGTTTGGCACGAATGATCATCTGTGGTTCCCCAAGAAAGTCCTTAGTAATCATGGTTGTAGTGTTTGGAAAGGAATCATGAGAGGGTGGGATACTTTCGGTCGGTTTATTTCTTTTGATATAGGTTTCGGTAATTCTGTCAGGTTTTGGAAGGATAAGTGGTGCGGGACACACTGTTACAATTCAGTGATCTGTATTGCGTTGCAGTCAACAAGGATGATATGGTGAGCTCGCTTCTAGAAATCCATGGTGGGGGCAGATTCTTGGAATCCTGTTATTTGCAGAAATTTCCTGGATTGGGAGATTGGGAGATTGGGGAATTGGTCCAAATGATGGCTATGCTTCACAAAGTGAAGGGACAAGATTCGGGCGAAGATAGAATTGCCTAGGAGGGGATTAAGGATAGAAAATTCTCAGTCAAGTCTTTCTATTCCAAGTTGAATATCAGTGACAGAATTACGTTCCCTTGGAAAGATATTTGGAGAGTTAAGGTGCCCAGTAGGGTGAGTTTTTTTTTTTTTTGTGGGAGGCAGTCCGGGAAGCCATTTTGACGGGGGAGAATTGAGAGCTCGTGGTAAGATTTACGTCAATTGGTACTTTTTGTGTAAAAAGGAGGGGGAGAATGTGAATCATCTGCTCTTGCATTGCCCCATAACAAAATAAGTATGGAATCTGTTCTTCAGTTTGGTTGGGGTTTCATGGGTCATGCCTCGGACTGCTATTGAGCTTCTGCGTGGGTGGTCATTGTACAAAAGAAGAAACAGGAATTCTTTCTGGATCTGGATCTCTGCTCCTTCAGCGGATTGGTGGATCATTTGGAAGGAAAGGAACCAAAGGATCTTTGAGAACATTGAGAACATTGAGACTGATATAGGAGGGATTAAGGAAGTTTTCTTCCAGATCCTTAGATTTTGGTGCTTAGAAGATGTTCCCAGTTCAGGGGATTCTTTTGTATATTCTATGGATAGGTCTTTTGTTATATAATAAATTTGTCTTGTATACCCCTTGTGTATAAGGACGCGCCACCTTTTTTGGTGCCCGATATATAATACTCTTTACTTATCAAAAAAAAAAAAAAAAACACAAACAATGGAAGAGATTTGGTTTGGTTAAATAACTTATATATATATATATATATATATATATATATATATATAGTTTTCAATGGTTACTTTCTTCCACTAACCATGATGGTTACGATTAATATTATCCATTGCTTCAAAAATCAAAGGCTAAGATTTCATTTATTGCATTAATGGTTTGTATTATTTTGAGGTGAATTAATTACATTTTCTAACTACCCAATGAATGTCAACCTTTGATTTTTGATCCAAGTAACAACATAAAAGTAACCATCGATGGTTAGTAACCATTAAAACCATCTCCATATATATATATATGTGTGTGTGTGTGTGTGTGTGTATATATATATATATATATATATACACACATATATGAATGTCTAGATCAATGGGCTAAATATGCATATTTGATGATCCAATGGCAACGGCTCAAAATAGATAACAAAAGTTATATAATATAGGGTTAAAGGCACCATTGGTCCATGTACTTTACCAAAGTCCACTAGCAGTACAAAGCAAATGCATGCCACTTATTTCAAACACTGGTAGTCCCTAACCCTAACTCTGTTAGCTAAAGTGCCGTTAAGTGAGCATGCGATACTCACATGCTTTAAATTGAGGGCAAACTAGTCTTTTCCATTTTAGGTCATAGTTGTCAAAGGCGCTCGCCTTTGACGCCTGAGGCGAGGGTTTGTCGCCCGAAGAGGTATGGGCGAGGCGGGCGAAAACTTCCGTCCTAGATTTGAAAATTTCCATTCTAGATCTAGCCTTCAATCTTCAATATTTTAATAAAATCTAAGAGCACTTATGGTTTCGTCTCTACCTGGCGAACTGATCTATGTTTTCGCCATCGCTAGAGGTTGCCGGAATCAGTCTCACGTGCCGGTCACTGACTTGGTCACCGGCTCCCAACGAACTTCGTCCCGAGGTTGGTTTGTTGGTTTTGGGACATTAAGTCTGGTTTCAATTTGTTTGTTTATTTTATTTTTTCCCCCTACTTAGGTTTTTTTCTTCCTAATGTGCTGTGCTGCTGCATCTTTATCACTACTTAGGGTTTATTTTCCTTTCATTTTTAGGCATTTTATTTATTATTTATTATATTTTTAATTTGGGATTATTGTTTTTTCATTATGTTTTATGATTTTTTCTAGTTACTTTCCTTTTTTTTTAAAAACCTTGTTTTCTTTGGTTACTTAACTATTTATTATATTATTTGAAATTTAAACTAGCTCAGAATTTCATGTTTTATGCTCATTTATATCACTTATAACATGTTTTGTTGAGATTTGCCAAGTTATATATATTTTTTCTTAGTATTGTTTCCATGAGCGCCTTTTGGGTGCCTTTTTAGCGCCTTGCCTCTCGCCTCAAATATGGACCTCTCGCCCGCCTCTCGCCTTTGGCAACTATGGTTTGGGTAACATCATCAATATAAGGGGGCCATGTGAAACTTTTACTACCCAAACCGCTACCCTTCTTCTTCGGCAACGCCCATTTCACCATTTTCTCTGCAACCAATTGCAATCGAAAATTGACTATTACCAAACCAATTTCAAGGGGATGCCATCAATTTGGATTTTCTTGAAAAAACTCAATTATAAATAACTTTTTACCCAGACCCTCCCCCCCACCATCGCCATGAATAGGGGTGGCAATTGGGTGTTAATGGCACAATGGATAATAGCCTAACCCAAAGCTATCTATTAACACCCAATTGCCACCCCTAGCCATGAACACATCTTCCACTTCTAAGCCTTTTCTCAACCCCTTCAATGAAGGAAGCTCAGCTCTCTCTCTCTCTCTCTCTCTCTCCATTAACACACTTGCACACACTAGCTTCGCTCTCTATTTGGGGAGGAAATGGGCTCATTTATTGACCTTAATCCTTACCCGGACCCTCCCCCCTCCACCTCTGCAACCATCGCCGATCCCGCCCACGGAATATAGCTCGCTCACAGCACTTCAAAATTTCTGCCGTTGCCGCCGCCCTTGCTACTTGGTCCCTCATTCTTAGCCATTTGACAACGAATTTCAATCACCCTCCTAGTCTTAACCCTCAGACAATGACAATAATTGCAATGTCAATGAAACTCTCTTAATTAATCACAGAGAATTCGATGTTAAATTCAATCCACGATCATTCTCCTTATAATTAACAACAACATTTGAAAGCAAAAATCGGGCATCAACCGGAGATCGGGCGTTTGCTATTGCCAAACAGAATATAAAACGGGGACATTGAAAGACAACAAAAATTACTCAAAATTGAAAGAAAGAAAGAAGGGTATGTGAATATGGTGGAATGGCACACAATTATAGGTGTCTTAATGGCTAGAAACGTGTTGAAGCTTCTCTCTTTCTCTCTAAAAAATGAAATTGACAAAGTGATCGGTTAAGACTAGGAGAGAGTTTGAAATTCATTGTTTTTTTCTTACATACGTACACACACACACATGGAATGATTTGCCCTCAATTTAAAGCATGTGAATAGTGCATGTTCACTTAATGGCACTCAGTTAACGAAGTTAGGTTAAGGACTACCGGTGTGCGAAATATGCATTCTTTGGTCAGTGGTGTGCAAAATATGCATTCTTTGGTCAGTGATGTGCGACGTGCATTCGCTTTGTAAGCAGTTGACTTTGGAAATGTACAAGGACCAATGGTGCATTTAACCCTAATATATATTATATTTATATAATAAATAAATATATAGGTTTGGTTTAATCTCAAAAACAGTGAACCGAACCAAATCGACCGGGTTTTCAATTGTTGGAAGCCTAGAACCGAAACTGAAACCGAACTGTCTAGGACCAAAACTGAACCAAACGGGCTGGTTTGGTGGTTAGGCGGTTCCGGCTTTCGCCCCAGCATAGCCCCTTGGTGTGTGATCTATGGCATATCTGTCAAGGGTTGTTAAAAACATCTCTTATCTCAAAGGCCAAGCTACTAGGAAGAAACATAAAGAACGAGTTGCTGAAACTAGCATAATGGAAAATCGACTGGCCAAAATAATCTGGAGTGGCTATGATATTATAAATTGCATCTTCTTGACTGACCGAAGAATCACTTGGGAGTCCTCTTTCTGGAAAACACTTTGCTTTATGAAAGAAGTGCATTTTTCACTGCTTCAAGGAAACAATGCTAAAAGTCTCCCTGAAAGAGCTCCCATTGTCAAGAAAGAGTGGAAGCAGTGGGTTATTCTGGGAACATATTGTTCTGTGTGGAGGATAGATGCCATGATTGCCATTGTTTCCAACTCTTTTTTCCCCTCACCAGACTTCAACACTTGCGTTTCTTGATTTGTTTTACAAACTGATGCTTACAACGGTGTATCTAGGGAACCATTTAGCCAAGCTCATATCTGGTGTACTTGTTGCATAAGTGGTTAATTTGACTGACCAATTAGCTACTTTCCAGAAGATATTAAGAGGCCAATTGAAAGTTAACTATATGTTCCACTTATAACAAAAGATTTTTGAACTTATTTACAAGAAAGAAAACATTCTTGTAGCTTCAAGCAAATATTTGAAATTTCCATTTGAGTCATTCTGCTCTGATGCAGATCTCTGATAAACCTGATTTTTCTGGTATTTTCGGTCTGCTTAAATTCCTTGTTTGATTGTATGATTTGATGATTCATGCAGGTTCTCTCGCGTCTAGCCCCCTTCGAGAGGGGAATATATGAAGATTATGTGGCTAATTTTTGGTGTGCCACTTCCGTCCTCATAAAATGGAAAAGATTGTTTGCTCCGCAATCTCTGAAGCTTATCAGTCTTGCCATAACCCTTTCTTCGTGCCTGCCTTCAATGATTCGGCAAATACAGGCTCCAAGCAACCAAACTTTCCTCTATGGACTCCTAAATAGTGCTTTTTCCTTCTATTTATTCTCATTTCAAGGTATGTAAACATAACTTTTTTTTCCTTGCCTTGCGTGGGTGTCATTTTCTAAACATGTATGTAGATACTTCGTATAAGGCCATGCTTTTGGCCAATGTATGGTTGAGCAGTCTCTACGCTTGTGAGGGTTATGTGGCAACTATACCCTTCCCCTTTTCCTGTGCCCGAAAAGCTTATAGCCTGCTTTATGAGCTTTCTTCAAGGCTTAGCTTTTGCTGTCAATTACTGATTTGCTAGACTCCAGGTCATCAGGCCCTACCTTAACCTGCCGTAAGACAGACAGTCCTCACCAGGCTGCTAACATGGCTAAACTTGGCCACGAAGGAAGCTCTATCCAGAGAGATGGGGAAGTGGGGAAAGCGAAAGGGGCTTAAGGGGTCGGAAAAAGAAATTGTTGGACAATTGATGGGCGAGGGTAGATTAGTATTCCGGGAATTGGCAAGATGGACAGAAGGCTTTTCCAATATCAATGGACTTTTTTTAGGTGTAGCTATAAAAAGTTATAGGCCTAACATTCTGTACCCTAACCAACTTTTTCTTTCTCACTCCTTATCATAGACCCATGGCACCTTGTGCCTAGAATGATGCACACACGAATGTGTACAGTAGACCTTCTCGCACCCGGCAATGGCAATAGTATCATGCACTGGGCCATCTATTCTCTTTATGTATATACATGTCTGTACTGTGTAATAATTGTGTTTTGAAACTTGCAGTACATGAGAAGTCTATTCTGCTGCCTCTTCTGCCGGCTAGCATCTTGGCCTTTGAAGAGCCTCGTGTATTCATGTGGTTAACACAATATGCATTGCTCTCCATGTTTCCTCTTCTATGTCGCGACAAACTGGTTCTGCCATATATTGCTATGTATGGTATCTTCAACCTTGTCTACTATGCACCCAGTGGGAGACCAGATACAAGGACCCGTCCTCATCCTCCATGGAAGTTATTTGTGAGATCCTGTCTTATATTGTGCTCTGTGATTCTCCACATAATTTACCTGACAGTAACACCTCCCAAGAAATATCCTTTCCTTTTTGAAGCCATCATTATGCTTCTCTGCTTCTCTCAGTTTGTATTAGTTGCTGTCTACTCAAACGTAAAGCTGTGGGTATTGTCAAAGCAGTCTACTTCAACGGAGAGAATAAAGAAGCAGATGTGATCTTTATAAGTTCAGAATATCATTTTTCAAGAATTGAGTTTGGATTTTTGTAGGAAACAATGAAAATTTAGCATAGGCTGACCATTGTTGATAATATCAAAGCAAAAACTTTTAAGTAGGAAGTTTTCAGTTTGGCCATAATGAGTTTCTATTCTTCTTGGATGTCATCACTGCATTATGATAGGAGTAATTTCTTTATTGTAACTTTTTTAGCCTCATTGTTGTATTGCTGCAGGACAGAAGATTTAACATTCAGAGATATTATAATATATCATGGGCAGACTAACCACACATCATCATCTTTTCTCTATACCCCAAGTTTTAAAATTACAAAAATGACATTATGTGAAATGATAAAATACACCCTTCAACCTCAAATAACACCCCATAACCTAATTACAACAATACCATTCTATAAAATGTGAAGATTCTAATTGCACCTTAAATTTTGTAACTTATTATAGGTCTTTCTTTCTCACCATTCTCACTTTTGCTTAGTTTCTCCTCAACCCTGCCTACATTATATTGTTAAAAAATACCAAACATGGAGCCTAAAGAAGTAATTGAAACAAATAATGTACGTATTATTTCCATTTTATTTGATTAAAACTTTACTTTTCATCATATTTTGTCGGAATTCCAAAGGCTATGGTTTGCAGCACACTCTTCCTTGTGTGCGCAAAGAACTCATCGCATACGCCTCTCATTGTGCACCAAACGTTTATTGCACACTCCTCCTTGTGTGCGCAAAGCATTTGCCGCACACTCCTTTTGTGCACCAAGTGTTGACCACACAAGCTTGGATATGTGCATTTGTGTGCAAAACCGCACAGTGTGTAATTGACATGCATTCTTTTTTCAGGATTCAAAGACATCCCCTACGGAGTCTAGTGTTGTAGATCCATGTCCAATTCAAGATATTGTTGTAGATTACATCGATGTGTTCACAACATATGCACATTTTCCATCTCGAGAGGATTTGTGTGATTGGGTACGTGCCACGGGAAAGGAACATGACTTTGTGATAGTTACTACTAGGTCGGACAGTGGAATGGGTAAGAGAGGACCACGACTGTATTTGGGTTGCGAACGTAATGAGTATCAACGTCAATCCAAATCCAAGGTTGTTGATAATTTGAGTAAAATAATAACGGAAGTAACAAAGGAATTAACAAAGGAAGATGGTAGGAGAGAACGTGGATCAAAGAAGTGTGGATGTCCATTTCATTTGCGGGGCAGACAAGTATTTGGTGATGGAGAATGAGAACTTTTGGTTGAATGCGTGGTGCATAATCATTCACATGAGCCTCATCTGCATGGCCACTCATATGTTGGTCGATTAGTACGGGAGGAAAAAGAATATGTTCTTAACATGTCAAATGGCAATACTCGGCCAACGGACATTTTGATGGGCACCAAAAATTTAAAGATAATAAGTCCTCATTAAAGACTGTGTACAATTGTCGTATGAAGAATAGATTTTGGAGCGTGATGGTCGATCGTAGATGCAACAACTTGTGTCGAAATTGATTGAGTATTGATATTATTATCATCATAGGAGATGTGAGTTGACTAACACTGTAAAAGATTTGTTCTTTGCTCACCCTACGAGCGTTGACTTATTGCGTTATTTTCCAAACGTTCTCTTGATGGATTGCACTTACAAGATAAACGTGTACAAGTTACCCTTATTGGAGATTGTTGGTGTCACGTCGACAAACATTGATGAATCAATCCTCTAACTTGAAAGCATTGATGAATCAATCATCTCTACCCACTAACTGATCGAGAACTTGTGTCGATGAATGCAATTGAGGTAACTTTTCCAACATCAAAACATTTTCTTTGTCGGTGGCATATTAATAAAAACATTGTGGCAAATTGTAAGAAAATGTTTCACACAAAAGAATTATGTGATCAATTTATTGTTTCTTGGAATACGTTGGTGGTCGCAAAACCTGAGTCATCATATGATGAATTCCTTCGGAGACTACAGTCAGATTTCACTGATTATCCGGCAGCCGTTCAATATGTCATGAACCAATGGTTAGGGCCGTATAAGAAAAGATTTGTGTCTTGTTGGACGAATAATATAATACATTTCGATAATAACACAACAAGTAGGTATTTAAATGTTTTTAATATTTAATTTATTTCTCTAAATTTATAAATGATATAAAAATACATAACATTGTTATTAATTGTATCTTATTTTAGGGTGGAGAGTCAACATTCAATGTTGAAAAGACAACTTCAATTGAGCCAAGGTGACTTTGAGACATGTTAGAAACAAACTCACACACTCATTGAGACATCACTTATTACAATCAAGGGTTCATTTGCGAAGAGTCGAACAATGGTTCTACATAAATTCAAATCAGTATTATTTCAATACCTACGAGGTTTAGTGTCGATAATTGCGATGAATATGATATACGATCAGATGAACAGTTTACCCGAGGATGGTCATGTAGACCCATTGTTGTGTGGGTGTGTACTGAGAAAGACATGCAGACTACCTTGTGCGCATGAGATAGCTGAATATCTGAGAAATGACGTGCCAATTCTCATTGATCAGGTTGATGCATTATGGAGGAAATTAGATATGTTACCAACAAAAATTGAGAATGTTGATATTAGTGTTACGTCAGAAATGGAGGCTCGATTATATAAGAGCTGGGAACATGTTGTTGCAAAATTTCATGAAGCCGCATCGCCAAAGAAATTGTTGATACTCAAAAGAATGGTGGAGGTTACAGAGCCGTAACAACGTCATTGATTGTGCCCCATGATGAGACTCGCACTCGTGGTCGTTCGAAGCCCCCAAAGGCTAAAAAGTCCAAATCAACCAAACGTGATCCTAGTTTGTTTGAGTATGTAGAGTTGATGAAAGATAGTTGCTCTTCGTGTGATCAAGGTTTGGTATACGAGGTTGGTCCATCACATCAACCTCACACGTTAACTACTGTACTACAAGAGGTAAATATATATCTTTAACTTGGGTGGGAATATATATATATATATATATATATATATATATATATATATATATATATATATATATATATATATATATATATGCTGACTTTAATCTGTTTTGTTTCAATAGGTTGTGCGACAACGTACTAGAGTCGGGATGGCTAATGGTCACATTAATCAATTCCTGAAGAGATTTAACGAGTACATAACAGACACGGTGAATGTAGCGTCTGACAGTCATTGCGGTTTTCGTGCCATAGTACAGTTGTTATTTCAAAATGAGAATTCATGGAGTAGGGTTCGATCAGATCTATCGCAGGAGTTAATGAAAAACCAAGAGTTGTACGTACGTGTGTTTATTGAATATAAGCGTGTTGAGAAAGTGAAGAATAGACTCGAACACTATGAAGAAACTGCTGCGAAGAAATATTGGTTTGATGCAAACGATATGGGGCACTTGGTGGCATCGTTTTACAACTGTGCTCTCCTGGTATTAGATAGTCGTCATTGTTTTACATATTTACCATTGAGAACCGCACCCTCAATCGATCCAAAATTGATTTGTATCGGAAGAGTAAACGATGATCATTTTATTAAGGTACTCACTTTTCATAAGATAGACATAATTGTTTCACATACGCGTTATAGATTAATAAATTGTACCTTATTGACATTTACTTCATTTAATTTGCAGGTTAGTTTACGTCAGGGTTGCCCGTTAGCACCTGTCCCAATCGATGAGATCAGAACTGCGTGGAATATGCTGCAGCTTGGAAATCAATTTATAGTCAACAACTTTTTTCATATAGTGAAAGTGTAGGAAATGAGCGATTTGTTCTCAAAAGTTCGGACAATATCAATTTGGATTAGTGATATATATTTTCATTTAAACTTGGAATGTTGATTGCATTGTATATTTGGATTAGTGATATGAAAATCTATTTAAACTTGAAATGTTGGTGGCATCAAATATTTGGTTTGTATTAAATTTCATCTTGTGTTCAATTTGTGTGATTTTATTTTTTGCAAAAATAATAACATAAGACAAATAAGCCATATTCATTTAAACTTGAAATGTAAAATAGTAATATGTCTCAAAAACACAAAACACTAACATGTCTCAAACATACATAACATGTCTTAAAAATACATAATACAAACATGTTTAAAAATACATAACAACAGTATCAAGGTTTCGTTCTACGACGAGGCTCAACTCGAGATGGTCCTGCCTCCTCCTCCTCCTCTGGACCTTGTACAAAGCTATCTACTATCGAGACCACAGACACTAACTCCTCATAAGTAATACTTCTATCACTCGATCGCAATCTTCACATCATCGGTCCTGTCAAATTGCGAATAGCTGAAACGGTCTCCGCATTATCAGTTGCAGCGGGATTAGTCACCCTAACCCTAGTCGATCGAGCGGCGGGCTTCTGCAGAATGGGATGTGAAATTCACAAGTACAAATCCATGTATTCGGGTGAACATTCAAATGGATATCGAGTAGCTTGCCCAAATTGTTCCGAAGATAATATATGGCTCTTAACAAGGTTCCAGTATGCTGCAAGTGCTATCCACATTATCAAATCGCGAGGATTATTTCTACAGGGATGTCTTGTGCGATATGGATGGATGGAATAGTCTGCATGCGTCCGAACGGTCGAAGCACTCGGTTTGGTAGGTATGGCCCCACATTGGCTCCCATAACTATGCATGCATGATATAAGGAGTTTTGATGAAATGGAAAATGTTCCCTGACTGTGTTGTCGTAAGGGATCCACGCAACCTACAACATATTTAAAATTTTATCAAATACAACAATTTAATAACGAATGGCTGAAGCATGAGCATAATTAAATGAAAAAGATGAATACTAACATCATTCACCGTAAGCATGTCAATATTTTCACGTATAGCCCGTAACCGGTCCATGCTTGTTCATTGATTTTCGACCGGTTTCTACATACGAGCAAGCGCTTGTGTGTTCTGGTACCCCACATTATGATCAGGGCTCAACTGTGGAAATTGTAAGTATATCCATGCCTACATGCAATAAAACATTCAATTAGATGTGAAATATCCAACTATAAATTAAACATGTTAAATAAACTATAAATTTTAAATATACCTCTAATAATGTGAAGTATCCAGCTATCAGCTTCGTCTCATATTTGGACGCTTCGCCTAATTGTCTATATAGATAAGCCAAGGTGGCAACTCCCCACGCATAGGCATGTATATCATGAAGATCCTCCAGCCACTGCAAGTATGGGAACATCACTCGTGAGCCGCTCTTATCCATGAAGATGGTGCAACCCAAGAGGTACAACATGTAAGCCTTCACCGAACATGTCACCTTGTCTAAATCATCAGAACTTGCATCTTCACTAAACCTATTACGTAGCCACTCTAACTTGACTGAAGCACCCCTTCTACCTCCGATTCCCTCGATCATCTCACATTTGGACACTCCCAATATCTCGCTAGCAGACTCCAAATTGATGTTCTGTGTAGAAAACACATCCAATGTGATCGTCATTTCACCGAAGGGCATATGGAATGAGTTTATCTCTGGATGCCACCGCTCTACAAAAGCTGAAAGCAACTATTTGTGAACATCAAGATAGGTTAGATTCCTTAGGGTATAGATCCTAGTTCCCCTTACCAAATCCCTTCATGCTTGGGCACCCTCCGGAATGACCCACTAACGTAGTTTTGAACGATGATGGTGAAACTTCAAAACCTCTAAATCTAGTCCAATCCAAATTGATGCTACTACGTGTGTCTTGTACGTAATCAGCAAAGATGGGTCAAGTGGACCACCAGGAAATCCCATCTCAAGTTCAAGCTCAGGTCCACGCTTGGGCTCTATCTCAGCCTCAGGCTCATACTCAAGCTCATGATGCTGAAAATGTATGGGCTCTTGATCTATATGCTTCGGGGGCACTTTTGCGTCACGCGCATGTTGCGTTTCTCGTATGACCGATGCGATAACACGACGCTTAATATATTTATTGCATAACCTATCAATTGGACCTCCTATGATCAAGAACAAATAAGTAATATTAGAGGTTATATAGAATCGGTTCAAGGCTAAATAAGTAAATAGAACAGCCATTTTTTTTGAATGTTAGACAAATTTGAGGGCTGTGTGGCAGATTCATGATGCACTGCTGTAGGCTTGTGCGGTGGAGATTTAGTGCACAGGAGGCAGGGTGTGCAGTAGGAGGTAAACGCACAGAAGCAGGTGTGTGCGACAGATGATTTGTGCACAGTGAGGGTAGTGTACGGTTTTAAGTTAACCCACAGTAAGTGAAGTGTGCGGTAGTTATTAACCGCACACACAACTTTGTGTGCGTTGAACCAGAGCCGCACATGGCGTTGTCGAAATTCCACACTGTTTAACCATTTTCATCCAATTTCTTTGAACCAATCTATATTATACAACAAATAGTTCAAAATAGAGAGAGAGAGAGAGAGAGAGAGAGAGAGAGAGAGAGAGAGAGAGAATACCTCGATTTGAGTGAGAGATAATGTTTCGATTTGAAGAAGACATTATGAGCGGTTTCTTCTTCCCATGCGCCTCCTTGACTGTGCGAGCCTAACGTGCCTATTTCTGTGTGTTGGGGGTGTTGGGTGGATGTTGGTTTGTAAAATAAGTGTGGGGTGTAGACAGAGTTGGATGAGTTAGATAGAAAAATTAAATGATGGGTAAAATAGAAGTTAGGGTGGGGGGGTAAAGAGTAAAGTTTAAAAATTGGTTAAATATGTGGGGTGCAGATAGAATTGGGTGTAGAGAGAAGATATTGGTGTGTGGTTAGCCTGACCCTATATCATGGTCTTAATGTTAGTGCTTTGTGGTACACTATAATCATAAACAAGTTATAAGCACGAACAAGAGATTGCCAGAATTTATCACATTTCCTTTGACAAGAGATTAGGGATGAAGTGGGGTCCTTGGATGTCGATTAGGGGTGGCAATCAGGTATAACCAGTTAAGTGGGTAAAATTACTAACTGCTCAATTAAATTAATCGATCGTTTTTGGTATTATCCAATTATACCTATTAATGAAGGGATATTATCCAAATTTACCCAATATACTTGGTCACCTTTTTAAAATAATGATATGAAAGAAATATATTTAGAAAATGCATGAAGGTGGTATCTTATACAATGCTTCATGAACTATACTATTGTACATCACAATAGATTGAAGCAATTTAAGTGCAATTCCTTACAAAATACAAAAAAAAAAAAGGTATAAACTTGTATTCATCATAATAATAAATAGTAACCAAATATTCGTTAATCAGAAACAAAATTATAAATACGTAAATCATAATCAACAATTTATATGATTACTAGTTTATAATTATATTAAATTTCAACAATATTTTAAAGAACTAGCCTATCCCAGTGGCAACTAGGCTTAGAGATGGACAATTTTTTTTGAACGGAAAAAAAAGAAAGAAAGTAAGATAATTATTTAAGAACGGAGAGAGTATAATTTTTTTTAGAGCCATCAGTTCTACATGACATTACCTAGAGGAGGTTGGGCAAACCTGACGGCTAGGTATGGTATAAGGTGTAAAACAATTTAGAGTGCCGCCAACCGTAGGCGGCTTTACATGGAGAAGGCTGGCGGTGGTCATGTCCTTTAAATAAAAAAAAGTCAGTTCTAGTCAATGTAGGCTGCCCTATATATAATGTAGGTTGTCCCATATGTCCACTCCTCCCATTTTCAGCCCAACAAAAGAAGAAAAGAAAATTCACTTGCAATTACCCATTTTCAAATCAACCAACATGATTATGATTATCGTTATAAACATCAAGATCGTTATTAGGATCAATTTCATATTATATATCTGATTGATGGATTTTGTCTTAAATAGGGGTAATGACAGAATAATAATAAGTCATTTAAGTGGGAGTAAATTTTAGTGTTTTTAAGATGTAACGTTTAAGTGTTTATGTAATGCAAAACTATCTTTTTGACTATCGTATAAATTTTGGTAATGTCTTTCACCAACAAATTTACAATATTTAAAATAGAACCAATGTACTCATAATTTGTGTGCAATGTGACCCCTCTCGTTAACTTAATAACTTCCATCAAATTTTGTAATAAAGCTGCTAATGTGGACCATGTAAGCCACTATATGAATGTATTTTTATCGTTCAAATAAAATGCAGGGGTATTTTCTTTCTCTATCGCTTTTAGGGATCAACTCTCTTGAACTCCTCTTTTCAATCCCAGGTATGTCGGGTGTCGATGATATATTTACTGTCTTAGACGGTTTACAACCATGTGCTAGGAATGAGCTTCGAAGGCAGGGCGTGACCTCCCTCGCGAAGGCCATTGATGTGATATTGTCGAGAACTTGCAAGACTAAAAGAAAAATGAAGTAAGCCCATTAGCGAATAACAATCGTTTTTGTGGGGGATGGAGTAAAGAAAGCAAACCGAGCTTGGAGACCCAAAATCCATCCAGAGATGACTAACCACAAACACCCAAGGGAGAATCAAATGATTCTATGGCTGCAAAAGCCGACAAAACCCAATTAAAAAAACCGCAATGACCAAGACCCTGCACGACACGGGTGAGCAAAATATTTTGAAAATCAGATCGAACCAAAGAATCAGACCAGACCAATAAAAACTGGACATAACCAATTTTTTGGTTTGGTTCTGGTCATGAAATTTTGTAGAAGCAGTCAATTGGTTTGGTCCAGTTTTGAGACTAATAATTGTAATAACTGAGCATATGTAAACATATATTGAATATATAAATAGACTAGTATCTGTGTCGTGTCGGTATGAGATCGATTCAATTGATGTTTGAGATAAACAAATCGCATAATCGAGGGGTAATTCAAACAAAATCTACAACTAAATGTTTTATATTTAATTGTGGAGGGGGTAATTCAAACAAAACTCATAAATGAGAATAAATATGGACCACCAATTGTGTTTGACATAATTCGATAGGGCGCCAGTTATACCCTGAGCTCTTTTATAATATAGATTAGCATCATAAAACATAAAACAACATAATAAATATAATATATATATATATATATATATATATATATATATATATCAATATTGAATATAAAATATGTATGGATATTTGTTAAAATAGTAAGCACATATGGATGCAAAATATAGCATGATCCAAAATATTAAAATGATGAGTAAGGGAACAACTAAAGGCAAAGCAGACCGAAACAAGAATTTATAAGAAAAACAAGTAGGGAAAAATAATATCAATAATTCTAAAATAGAGAACATAAAATAAAGAAGAACACTTATCGTTGTAGGTGAATCACTCGAATATATGGATGATATGATTATTCATTCTGACGATATAAATGGTGCCCATGCCAATGACCTTCGAAAATTCTTCGAGAGGTTGCGGAAATATCAAATGAATCTTAACCCAACAAAATGTATATTTGGAGTCACCAAAGGCAAAGTTTTGGGGTTTATGGTAACCGAACCGGAAATTGAAATAACCTACAAAAATAAAAGTTATCATAGACATACCATAGCCAAAGACTCCAACATAAGTCAAGGGTTTCCTAGGCCGACTACAATATTAGTCGCTTCATCAGGCAGCTGACATCCATGTGTGAGCCATTTTTTAAGCTCCTGAAGAAGGACAGTGACCAGGTATGAGATGAAAAATGTCAGCTCGCCTTTGAAAAAAATCAAAGAATATCTTGTTAGCCCGCCGGAGCTAGCTCCTTCTCATATTCACAAGTCTCTCCTGTTATACCTCACTGTCATAAACACTGCGGTTGGGGCTATGCTTGCACAAGAAAATAAAGATTACTATACGTCAAAAGCGCCATTTATTTCATAAGCAGAAAGCTACAGGGCAGCGAGCTCAACTACTCAGCCTTAGAGAAAAAATGTACTGGTCTAGTATGAGCGACGCAAAGACTTAAGACTTATCTGCAAGCTCGGCCCATCAAAGTAATCTCCAGAATGAACCTAATGAAATACATCTTCGAAAAGCCATCACTCTCTAATCGGTTGGCTAAGTGGTCATTCTTACTCAATAAGCTTGAAATCACATACGTCACACGCAAATCTATCAAAGGCAGGGCCGGCTCAATGGGTGAAGCAAGGAAGCCCTTGCTTTAGGCCTCAAAAATCTTTAGGCCTCCAAAAAAAATTACTACCTTTAAAAAAAAAAATATTAAGTGACTCCTAGTTTTTTTCATTAGGTTACTTAATGAGAAATTAATGTCATTGGATAATAAAAATTTAAAAGACATTAGATTACTTAATGAGAAATTAAGGTCATTGGATAATAAAAATTTAAAAGCCAATTGTTTTAACCTTGAACATTCTTTAAAACATAATGACAACTCTGATATTGATGAATTAGGTCTATTTACAAAACTATTTGTAAAAGAAATTATACAAATAAAAAATGATACATAAATTGTCATACTTAATTATATAATAAGGCTTGATTCTTTTCCAAATGCGTATATCGCTTATAGAATAATGTTTCTCGTAACTGTTGCATCGCCAAAAAGAAGTTTTTTTAAAACCTAAAATTAATAAGATTTCATCTAAGACCAACAATGTCTCAACAAAGATTAAGTGAACTAGCTTTATTCGACTGAAAAAGAATTATTAAATGAAATTGATTACAATAATTTAAAAATGATTTTGCATCCTAAAAAGCACAAAAGATGTTCTTTAAATAAAAAATGTAATAATTAAAAATATATTATTTGATTTTAAAAGGCCTCACTTTAGAGTTTGCTTTAGGCCTCCATAAGTGTTGGGCCGGCCCTGATCAAAGGGAGTGTGATCGCAGATCATCTAGCCGATTTACCATTAGAACCAGAAGACGCTGAAGAACCAGGTTTCCCAGATGAGGGCATCCTTGAAATTACAGATCATGATTCCAAGGGGAAAAATTCCTTTGATGGTGCTACCAACAAACGGGGTTTCAACATAGGAATCCTGCTAATTGATCCTCCTTTAGCCATAAGATTGGAGTTCGAATGTTACAATAATACTACTGAGTACGAAGCTTGCATCACTGGTTTAGAAGAAGCTCTTCAAAGAGGAGCAAGGGAATTAGAAGTTTTTGGTGATTCTGCCCTAATTATAAATCAAGTTGGAAGGAAATGGAAAACCCAAGATCCTCGGCTACAACTGTATCATGCTCATTTGACAACTTTAGTAAAAGAGTTTGATGATATCTCATTCCATTATTTATTGCAGGATAGAAATCAATTTGCTGATACCTTAGCGACATTAGCCTCGTTGATCAAAGTTCCAACAGAGATAAATATTCAACCATTTGTGGTCGGGAAGAAAGTAACTCCTGCCTACTGTTTCACAATTGACACATCTTTCGACAAGGACAATGAGCCCTGGTACTTAGATATTTGGAATCTACTCAAGAAATGAGATTATCCCAAAAACTTAGACAAAAGAGGAAATGTCGCTCTACGAAGATGGGCAACTCAATTTGTCATCAGCGGAGGTAGCATGTATAAAAGGCATTACCAGAGATTGAATCTACTATGCATAGATCAAGTCAAAGCAGTACGAGTCATGGACCAACTACATGGTGGTACTTGTGGGCCACACATGAATGGGCATATGCTTTCAAAGAAAACAATTCGACAAGGGTACTATTGGAGTACGCTAGAAACTGACTATATTCAGTAGGTGCGTCACTGCGACAAATGCCAATGCTTCGCCAATCTACAATACGTTACCCCGCATATACTGTACAACTCTACAACACCCTGGCCCTTTTTAACATGGGGAATCGACGTCATAGATCAGGTTTACCCGAAATGATCAAATGGCCATGAGTATACTCTAGTAGCAGTCGACTACTTTACAGAATGGATAGAAGCTGCTTCTTACAAAGTACTGAATCCCAAGAAAGTGGCCGACTTCATCAGAACAAATATCATATATCATTATGGAGTACCTTTTGAAATGATATCCGATAATGGTACACATTTCAGGGGTGAAGTAAATCGACTGTTCGATGAATTCAAAGTGCAACGACACAAGTCTTCCCCATATCGACCACATGCCAATGGAGCTATTGAAGCAGCCAACAAAACATTAAAAAACATCATCAGAAAAATGGCTAAAACAAGAAAAGACTGGCTGGAGAAGTTGCTACTAGCACTTTGGGTCTTACGCACATCCGTTCGTACGCCTACAGGTGCTACGCTGTATTCTTTAGCTTATGTCATGGAAGCAGTATTATCCATTGAAATTGAGGTCCCGTCATTAAGAGTAATGATGAAAGCAAAAATAGCCGAGGTTGACTGGATTAAACAGCGCTACGATGAGTTAGCCCTGTTAAATGAACGAAGGTTACTGGCCTTAGAGCACACTCGGGCATACCAAAGGAGAATAGCTCGAGCATTCAACAAAAAGGTCGAAGGTCGAAGCATTCAAGTAGGAGATTTAGTACTCCATGAAAAGCCCCTAGTTATGTGGATAATAGGGGAAAATGGAAGTCTCCATGGATGAGACCATACATCGTGAAACAGATATAGTCTGGAGGCGCCATTTTCCTTATAAACAAAAATGAGGAAGATCTCGTTCAACCCTTCAACATGGACAAGCTCAAGTGGTACTATGTATAGGCCAAGACGCATGAAGGACCAAGTTACTTTTTTTCTTCAGCTCGCTAGGTTGAAAACCCGAAAAGGCGGCCTAGGCAAAAGTTAAAGCACAAAAAAAAAAAGAGAAATAAGGGCTCGCTAGGTTGAAAACCCCAAAGGGGCGGCCTAAGCATAGGAGCACAACAAATGAAAATCCAGGAGAAGAAGAGAGAATAACAACGGTCTCCAGTGTAACAGTCTACATCAAAATAGTTTCCGACATAAACATGTCTTCGACAAAAGTTCTGCCATATGGGACAGAACTGTGTCGACCTGAGCCTCAGAATTGGGAAACGTAGGCAGCCTTCGGGTTTGGTCGCATATGTACAAAAAGTTTGATATTCCATTATATTATAACAGAGAGTTACATTTGTTCTTAACCAACAAGGAAAAACTACTACAGAGCAAAATACATATTAAAAACAATAAAACATAATTTCAAAGGTCCAAAAGTGCAACCAAGGAATACGCATCTAGGACATTGAGGTAGTCATTAAAGACCCCAAAGATATCACCTAAATGCCCAAAACCTCGGGAAGGGTCATTAACTCCGCCCACTCCAAAAACATCCTCTTCAATGCCTCTGATGTCCTAGCCGAGCCCTCACACTCCTTCAAGGTGCAGTAGATGCCCAAACATCATCAGGATGAGAGCCCTTTGAACTATCTTCTTCATTGTCAGCATCTCGTTGTCAAGTGCGACAGTATTACTCGGGCCAGCAACGTTATCACGCTAAGCATTACTTCTTCTACCAGCATTACTAGGCCCCATTTCATCAGTTCCACGTGCATGCTGGGCTCCATGACCATAGACGCTGAAACTCTTGTCAAAAAACCTGGAGGGATTGCCAAACCAGAACTTTCGAGATCTTCGCCTATTTCCATAAAGCGAGCATCCAGCCAATTGGTAACACGTCTTGCCAAAATCTCATGGAGGGTACGCCTTATGGCGCAGGAATGTTCTTATGTAACCAAGAGTAACCATGTCAGATAAACATGAGAAAGAAAGATGTTTTCAGAGAAAGCATGAGTAGTGGCATGCAAAGAATGATCCATGGCCCACATCCTCCAAATAAGATGACCAACATTACCCTCGATCACATCCATTTCCATCAAATGACGATCCTGATGAGACAAAATTTGTTCTCTGCCAAACTAACCGAGAATCCAGTATGGTAGATAAAAACTGGCTCTGCGGAATTCAGCAAGTATCACTTGGGTATGGATACCAATAAACATATGAAAGCACTGGATCCGCCAGTAATCCAATACCTAAGAAAAATCAATGGACGTAGCATGCACAAAATGCTCGACCCAGTGCCTTTCATTCTAAAAAAACCATAGTAGTTACTAAAGGACCTGTGGCTAGAAGGGTCATATCAGTCTTTTCTTAAGATAGGTGGTAAGACCCGATTGAAGTATTTTTACAACCACATGTGGATTAAGAAGATGTTTTCTATATGGAAAGCAAGCATAACCAATTGAATAAGTGTCTAGGCCATGAAAAGGTTCTGCCAAAAAAGTTCGAGACTATGTTCACCCGATGGTCTCGAGCCGATGATACTGGGTCAACTGCAAGGGCATCAATGGTACCTGTTTGGTTCGTTAAAAAATATGTTTCCGGGATACAAAGAAAAAGAGTTGCCCACCGTTGCCCCAAATTTGGCCAAACCTAAAACAAAAGCCTAAACAGCAACTCACCAATCATCACTCTCCCAAGTACAGTGTGCAATAATAAATAAACGATAATTGATTTTTTTTTTATCAAAATCTAGCATTGTGTCGCTAAAAAAAAAAAAAGAAAACCCGTATGCACATAATATTAAAAAGATAATACATCTTTCTTTGTTGTTCTTTCAAGTCATCCAATTTCCTTTCAAAAAAAAAAAAAGAAGAAGAGAGAAGAGTGTTTCTTTTTTTCATATACATGTCATCATAGCTTGTATCTTTGCATTGCACCACCACGTGTCTGCCACATCGGCCCAGAAAAATGCATATCTTCTGTAGGCACCTTCCAAGGACAATCGAAGCCAATCTCCATCAAAACTTGCCAAATCTACTGCACAAAGCATCGCCAGTACCCTGCAATTCAATCATGTCAAATGACTCTCTACTAGCTCGCCCAAGGCCGGCCAAAGCACTACCAGCAACTGGGGTATCTTGCCAAGGACCTCTTCCCAAAGATCCTCAGCAGCGTTACCAAAGGCTACACGACTCGGTCATCGACAATATTCCGCTACAAGGCTTCATAGTCATGTCTCCATATCACATGCTTACATGTTTACATGTCTCCATCTTCCATGTTTACATGTCTCCATTTTCTATGCTTACATGCTTCCATGCTTACATGCCTCCATATTACATACTTGCATGTTTCCACTTGCATGTTTCCATGCTAAAATGATTGCATGTCCCTCCATATCAAATGTTTGCATAATCGTGTTTACTAGGTAATGCCCTAGGAATACGACTTCCGTCACAAATGTTTTCGCCATCGTGTTCTGCTAAGTAATGCCCTAGGAATACGATCCTCATTACGAAAGTTCTCATCATCGTGTTTTGCTAGGTAATGCCCTATGAATACGATCTGCTTCACAATATTGCATTAAGACTTTATGTCAGCACCTGCTTATAACTTTCTACCTGCTGAAATCACGCTGAAATCACTGTAGTAATTCGAAAGAGATCTGACCTTCACGCGCAGAATATAAAACAATATTTTGGTAAACTTTATCAAACAAAAAAAAACTATTCACATGTCATATCAATAGAAGACTTTTGTGCATGACATAAATGTTCTTTTTATACCTATACCTAGCTAACCACTCTCTTTAATATTTCATGCTAGGAAATGCTCTTTGTCTCTTACAGTCTTCCAAAGTTTCTGGGCATTCAATGGAATATCAATTCATCAAGAAATTCAAGATTCAACCTCGTTCTCTCAAACGGCTACAATTCTGGATATCTCTATAAAACGTTTGAAGTAAGGATTGAAGAAGACACCCTTTCAATATCACGTGCTCAAACTTTCATAAATCAAAATTTCTCTACAGCACTTAAAAGAGACAAACTAGTCGAAACTATCATTCAAACCAAGAACTTCAAATCTTTCCTTGAAGAGCTTCTTCTCCAAAACATTACTAGATAGTTTCCTTCATAGTTATTCTTTTCTAGTTTTTGTTTTGAGCAATCTTTGATTCTCTGTTCCTTTATTCTTTCAAATCCTTAAAGGATCACAGATTGTTGCACGAGTATGATTCTTGCTAGATTAAACTATGGTTTTTGTTGTATACTGATCCGTTAGTGATCACTTAGCATATGCATAATCATAGTGCACTTCAAAATCTAAGTTTGACCAACTTGGTAGTGGACGTAGTAGTTTTAACACTGTGAACCACTCCAAATATTGTGTTCAGTCTACCTATTGTTTTTATTGTTCATACACTTAAGCATCTTCTATCTACTTAAGTGTTTAACAGCTACAGTCCTGAGTTCTTTACTTAGCTGATCTTATATACTATTTTTCAATTCAGTCCTATACTTAGGTGATTAAAAGAAAACCAAACCAAATTTCTCTATTTAGTTCAACAGCTGTTACCTGCTGATTTTACATCAGTTGCTGAAAATTTCTATTTTTCGCTACATCTTTTGAAGGTTTTCAAAATAATCTTTAAATTTTTTAAAAAGCTATTCACTCCTCTCTAGCCTTATTTCATTGCCAACTGAACTTAAATTTACTTTATTGGAAAACCAAATGTCAATGTACTATTTCGTCAGACTTGCACAACAGTGACACATCAACTAAGTCTAACTTTTGAACAACCTTTTTAGAGAGATATCCTCAATAATATATAGTCCATAAGATTTGCTCTTATCCAAACTACTACTCCAACGGCTAAAGATCATTCGAAGATAATCTCAACGGATCTATTGTTTTCTATCTATAAAAGAAGAAAAGTTAGAAGCAATGAAGAGTGATCTGAAAAGCAACAACGACAGAGAACAATGTCTTGATCAAGAAACCCCATTCTTAATTAGAGCTCTTTGATCTCCTTCAAAGAACTCAGTCTCTACAGCATTGCAGAAATCCAATCATTTGGTAGAGACCAAGCACTCCAGATTCCTTGAAGATAAATCTCCAAAGATGTCCAAGGAAAATGATGAACTGACTGATTGCATTTCATTCATACCAGCAAACATGTATTCCATTGCAAGGGTTGTCGGTTGTGCAACAATAGGTCATCATATGGAGTCGAGTGTTGTTGCTCAAATATTCTTTATTTGAGCAACCCATAAAATTGTCTTCTCATGTCGAATCTACTTGATTCCACCTGTTCCTGACTTGTTAATGAAACTCTGAGAAATGAGTTCTTTAGTAAGGATGGAATCGAGGGGAAGAAATTAGATGGCTAGGTTAGAGAGTCTAAGTTGATGTATTAAACATGTTTGCCTTTGAGTAAACCTCTACTGAATTTGCAATATTATATATTCTTCAAACTTAGCTCTAATCTCTCTTTCCAGTTCTTAAAAGGTTTTGATTTACAAAAGCTATCTATTCTGCAACCCATATGTTATGCATTTGAAGAAAAGTTAAGTATGCTGAACATATATTCGTGTACAACTGCTTAAACCTTCTAAAGATAAATCCGTTTAGCCAGAACCTTTCCGCTGCCAAAACCTCTTTTTATCTAACAGTTTATCTACAATTTATCAGTAGGGTTCATTACTCAGCTATAAACAAGTCTGCTGCTCAGTATTACCATTAGACATGTCTCATCTCCAGATTGTCTTATCACTTAAAAACATTTCACCCATATTCTGAAATGAATGGTGAAGATATTTTAAAGTGGTAACATAGGCTATTCACCCCCCCTCTAGCCTATTTAAGCACATCCATGAGACCAATCGTTAGACCTTTTTTTGCTGCCTTTGGTCATTCCCACAACAGGTGTAAGCCTAGGGTCTTGGGAATTGTCTACACACACGTTTTGGTTTAAACATTTTTATGCCTTTAATCATTCCTGTATGTGGTGTAAACCTCGGGTCTTGGGAAGTGTCTACATACACATCAGGGTTTCTACAAATTTTTTGCTTTTGGTCACTCCCGCAATAGGTGTAAACCTGGGATCTTGGGAATTTTCTACAAACAAATCAAGGTTTTTACAAAATTTCCATCTTGATTCATTTTCGCAATGGGTATGAACCCCGGGTCTTGGAAACGGTCCACACAAAAAAATGTTGGTTTCTACTGTTTCCTACCTTTGGTCATTGCCGCAACAGGTGTAAACCCTGAGTCTTGAGAATTGTCCGCACACATTTCTTACATAGCTTTCTTTAAATCATGTCTTTACATTCCGTCTTTACATTTTGTCTTTACGCCATTAAATGTTTTTTTCTTTCACGTGGATGCTTCCCAACGGGTGTAAACCTGGGGTCATTGGAAATTATCCATACATAATCTGTTTTAGAAATTTGGATCCTTTTGATCATTTCCCAACAGGTGTAAACCCAGGGTCCTTGGAGATGATCAATAACTTTTTCATTTTCCACACGTCTTTACATTTCGCCTTTATATCCTGTCTTTACATTTCATCTTTACGTCATTAAATGTTTTTCTTTCATGTGGATGCTTCCTAACGGGTGTAAACCGAGGGTCTTTGTAAATTATCAACACATAATCTGCATTACAAATCTGATCTTTTTTTAATCATTTCTTGTAAGTCCAGTAGGCAACAAACAAGGCTAGAGGGGGGGGTGATAAGCCTTTTAAAACTTTGAGGGTTGATTTGTAAATCTTGTAAAGTTTGATTGAAAATTTGTTTTGTCAGTCAGCTGATATTGGTCAGCTGGCTGATACTTTCAAAATCACTTATACTAAAGAAAGTTGGTCAGCTGGCTGACACAACAGTTTTTAAAAGAGGTTGGTTTTTAACGAAGATCGCTGTATACTAAGAAGAATCTGAAGAACAATCTATCTGAACAACTAAGCAAACAATTGTTAGTAACTGGCTGACACTTAATTAGTTGTAAAACTTCTTAAGTGTTATGTCAGTTTGCAAGAGTGTAAATAATGGCTGACAAATCAGTTGAAGTGGTTCACAGATAAACTGCTACGTCCACTACCAAGTTGGTCAGACTTGGATTTTTGAAGTGCACTAATTTTATTAAAAATCTATTTGATCTCTAATGGATCAGTGTACAACAAAAGACCGGTGTTTGTGGAGAATGATTGAGAAACAATCAAACTCGTGAGACAAACTGACTGATTTCAAAATGATATAAAAAGGAGTCACTCAGTGTTTGCCTAAACAATAACTAGAAAGAGTTATACAAGAAAGATTATCTAGCTATGTTTTTTAAGAAGACTAAAACGTAGAGAATTTCTTGAAAGTATGAGGCTTCAGACTTCTATATCTTCAAAAATGCTTCCAGTGGGTATTTATAGATGAACTTCAAGAGTAACCCGTTAGGAACACATTTTGAATTTGAAAATGTGTTTGGCAGATACAAGATCACAAAAGATCCTGGGAAAGAATATCTAGCAGAATATCTACCAAAAACATAAAGTAAGAAAGTGTCAGTACAAGTATTAGTTCAATCAAATAAGGAAAGCAAGCTGACACTAAAATCGTTATGGTCAGATGAAATGAATAACTGACAAATAATTGCAAGCTGACCAAAATAATTTTAAGTTCTTGGCTGACAATCAAGTGGAATGATTTTAAGCAAATTTAATTTTATGCAAGATTCAACAATCTCCTCCTATTTGCTTAAAACCATTCACTTGAAGTAGAAAGCCAAAAGTGCTTAAGTTCCTGCAAAAGGATGTTAGTATAACAAGCAGATAACATATGAAGGAAAGTAGCTGAAAATTAGAAGTAGGTAATTGTAAGCTACAAGTAAAACAGGAGTTCTAAATAGTTCAAAGTTTGTGAGAGTGAGAGATTCAATTTGCTGATGTAGATCCTTCAGTTGGCTTTTCCACTTGAGCTGCAACTGATGGACCAACTTCAGCTTCATGTTCTGTCTCTGGTTCAGCTTGTTGTCCAGCTTCAGCTTCTGTTCCTTGTGCTGCTTGTGGTTCAGCTTTTTTTTCTTGTTCACCTTCAGTTTCATGTTAGCCCTCCTTCAGTTTCATTTTCCTTGTCAGCTTCAGTCACTGGCTGATAAGGTATAAGTTTCAATCTTTGCCTAAGGATTCTGTTCTCAGCCAGATAAGCATCAGCCCTTGCTTTCTGCTTCTTCTCCTCCTGAATGGTTTGAAGCAGTGTAGCTTCAGCATTGAAAGCCCTGTTGGCCCATTCTTGCTGGTAGAGTAATATGGTCCTCCAGTCATCCATATGAGCTTCTCGAGGAGCACCAGCAGCAATGGCAGCTTGCACCTCAGTGGTGATGATCTGGGTAAGGTTGGGAAGCAGAGAGGCAACTTGCTGTTGAAGGGTGGCAAGTTGATTGGTGTGATGAGTATAAGCTGACTTCATCTGAAGGTGGTGAACATACAGGAGGTCTAGTTTGGCTGACAGAGAAAGAGATCCAGGTGGTGTAGGTTCTGGAGCAGGTGGCTGAGAGGTTCCAGGGTCACTAGAGAACAGCTGAAAGGTATGGATATCAGCATCCTCAGGGTCAGGAGGGAAAAAGACATCCATAGGGTAGGCAGGGATTTGAGCTAGTTCAGTAATGTGTCTGGTTCGTGGACATGGCATGTCTTCAGGGAAAACTATTTTGGTGCCAAGGGGATGAAGGAGAGCTTTGGAGATGAGTTGTCTTTGTTTACGAGCTTTTCTACAAGCTAGTTGTGAAGGATTGAGAAGGGACTTATCTTCAGAAGTTGATTTGGAAGAATCAGATGAGGAGTCTACAGAGGATTGATCCACTGATTCCTCAGAAGAAGAAGAATCTGAGGCATCTTCTGAAGAAAGATCAGGTTGGGTAGGTTTGTGTGTAGACAGAGGGTTGACAGATAGAGGGAGAGAGGTATGAAGGGATAGATCAGGCATGATAAACAGAGGGGAGGCCTGGTTTGGATGAGAAGGTATGTCAGTTTCTAGAGGAGGGGGAGAAGCAGCTACATTGTCAGCTGAAGTGAGGATTATTGCAGCTGAAGGATCAGCTAGATGGACAGGTGCAGCTGACACAGTGGGGATAGATGCAGGAATAGTATCAGTCAAGGGGGGAATGGGAAGAAGAGAAGTGACTGACACAACTGGTGCTGGAATGGGTATGGTTGACATAGCCGGGGCAGAAGTTGGAGTGACTGACACAGGAATGACTGTGTCTGGGACGGATGATGGGGTGACTGACACTGGAATGGTTGTTGTTGGTGTGACTGACATGGGAGTAGATGACATAGGAATTGATGCTGGAGGAACTGATACTGGTATAGTTGGTGTGAAAAGAGGAATAGTAACTGGGAGTATTGAGGTGGAGGCATCAACAGTGGGACTGAATGAAGGAAGAGAGATGGGTTGTAGAGTGCGGGTGGAAGGTGGTGTGGGTTCAGCTGAGGAAGAGACTGGTAAGATTGTGGATGAGACAACACATGGTACAGGGGAAGGAATAACATGAGGGATGGTAGGAAGGGATTCAGTGATCAAGGGGGCAGGATGACTAGACAAAGCATCAGGGAAAGCAGTACTCATAGAAGCTCCTCCTGGCATGGAGGCCATCTGTTTGTGAAGTTCTATATAGGCTTGATTTGTAGCATTTACTGCATCTTGGACATATTTATTAGAAGCCCTTTGGATTCTGGCTAACTTGGCTGGCTCTACAGAAGGTTGTTCCCAGTCCTGGTTGATTTCATCATCCTCAGGCAAGGCAAGTCTGCCTACAAGGAAGGGATCATTGTGGGGAAGGGCTGGCAGTTCATGAACTTTGTTGTATATGGTCCAAGCTGAGAATATGAGCTCATCTTGAACAAATCGATCATTTGAGAGATAGAATCTGTTCCAGAGCAGTGGTAGAGGATCAAAATATTTCCCATAGTTGGCTACAAGGTCTTCTTGACTGAGATTGGGGGTGATATGATACATGACATAAGGTCTTTGCTTAAGATTGTGGTCAATATACTTTATAGGATTGACTGGGGTTTCTCAGACTTCTTCTCCTCATGGAAAGAAAGGAGAAACTGAACAAAGTATGGTAGATGATCTATTGAGAATACCCATTTAGGGGGAATGGGAACTAGATTGGCCTGGTAGTAGGAGTGTCTGGGATGGAAAGTTGGATTCCTAATAGGTGGGAAGAATTTGATTGGAGCAGTGTTGGGAGACCTAGGATTGGAAGGGGGAGAGATTGGTGCAGGATCAGTGACAATAGGAGTTGGGGAGAAAGGGATAAATGTACCTGGATTCAATTCAAGATTTCTTCTCTGTCTCTTTGGAGCGGTTGTCACGCCGGCTAATGTCGATCTTCTTCTTCTAGTTTGCCTTCTTTCTCGCACATCGAGTTTGCATCAGGTGGTTGACACATCACCGGTATTTAAGCATCCTCAGCTAGCTGACCAGTTCTTGACTGACCTCTGGCTGATTGACCCCTTGTTGGTGAATTCCACTTAGGCGATCAATTTTAGGATTCTTGAGCAACATCATCGGCCGACTAGGAGGCAGTAAAGAGCTTGGGTCCTTGATCTTCGTGGTCTTCTGCTAGGCTGGGCTGTGGAAACTTTTTGACCAAAATGACTGGAGACATTTGCTCGCCTGATGTCAGCTGCAACATACTTCTTGACTTTAACTTCTAGGTCACCAATCTTGATGAGTTGATGTTGAAGAAGCGTGAAGTGAGCGAAGAAACTGATTGATGATCGATGGTGGGTGAAGTCTTGGGTTCCCGTAAGCCATATTTTCCTTGTATTTTTGCTATGTTCACCTTCACACACTCGAACTAGAACCGCACCCAGTTCATTTCGCAGCTTTTCTACAATGGCTTCCATGAGGAATAGTTGAGCTATTTTGTCGTGCCTCCCGACTTAATAATGAGGCACTTGTCCATAGGGCATAGTGAAGAATCGAAATGTACCTCTCCTCTCATGGTTATCCAGGAGAATGGTATAAATGGTTGAACCATCGTCATAGAGATTGGGAAAGGCATGATGGTTTTCGAGTCAAAAACACCGGACTCCTTTGATAGTGCGGTAAGAGAGAAGAGGTCGACTTTCCTCCATACCCATGAAAAATTCTTCATCCACCGGCAGCCTATGGTTCGAATGTAAGGAGAGTAGAGGCATTAACCCAGATGCAGTAACAAGATGAATGAGCTCAAGCCCTAATGGTTCTTCATTTAGAAAGACAACGTCCAAGATGCATCCCATTGCGGTGTTTGAAGCCATTTTCCTGTATACACAGAATAGTTAGAGAAGAAATAGAGCAAAAGAAGAAGAGAAAGAAGGAAGAGGATTGTCTTTACCAGAAGAATTTGTATCTAGGGTTTGAAGAAGAAAGGGTTTGAGAGAGAAAGGATTTTTAGTGAGAGAGAGAGATAAGTGAAAAGTGAAGAGAGTGGGTTTTAAATATAGAAGAGATAGGTATGGAAGCTTATAATAGAGTTAGTGGGTTTTAAAAGTGAAGATATGGAGTGTAGTGATAAAGTACACAAAATTTTGGTTTTTGTGATAAAAGTAGTAATTTATGACAGAAAGTTATTATCACAATGATGAGTCGTTTTTGTGAAAACACGTCATTTCAACCGCTAGAGTTGGTGGGATAGTGGAAAGGTCATTTTGGCTTTTCAAAAAAGCTTCGTGAGTTCCAAGGAAAAATAAAACGCGGGAAATAAATAAGGAAATTTTAATAATTTTTAGAGTAAATCTTAGCTGAGATACGATCAACTTTGACTTAAGGCTCAGAGGCTACCTAAACAGTGAATGTCGATCACTTGTGTTGTCGACTTAATCACTATGAGAGTAAGGAGTTTCTCGGTGAACAAATGTTAGCTAAAATGAGATGTCAGCTGTAAATATGTGTCAGCTACCGGTTGACAAGCTTTTGATTCTTAGTATGGTTCCAACCAGAAGTGAGGGAACATTTTTGTCACCGAAGGTCGTCAATATTTGTCGACCTTGGCCGAATCAATCCGTGAAATTTCGAAGCCTGAAGAACTTCATATGTCGGCCACTCTTGGTGACCAAACTTTTGCTATCTTCACAATGTCGGTGATATAAGGTTAAAATTTGTCGACTCAAGAGCCACCGACATTTGACTAACTAAATGTCGGTGATATAATCTTGTCGACTAGATGAGCATCAAGCTGACAAGCGAAGGAATGCTAATACCACTGCAAAGATTAGACAATCCAAATATTTTCTATGACATTATAAGCATTCTAATTCACCTCTTAAGAATTCAAACACAATCGATTTTAAGGCTTTTGTAAAAATGTCGACTAATTGAAATTCGGTAGGAACATATTCTAGTGAACATTACCTTTTCCACATGATCTTTTGAGAAGTGATATCTAATGTCTATATGTTTGGTTTTAGAATGCATAATAGGATTTTAGAAGCGATATAGCGAAGTATTATCACAATAGATAGGACATGTTCTCATTGGCATTTCATAATCTAATAGTTGTTGTTTCATCAAAAGGATTTGAGAGCAACAGCTTCCAGTAGCAATATATTCGGCCCTTCGTAGTTGAAGTGGAAGCGAGGCTTGCTTTTTGCATGCCAAGATATTGTATGTTTCAAAGGCCCGACATGTTCCCGGTGCTTTTCTTGTTCACTACGCAAGGCTGCAAGATCGACATCGAATATCAAACAAATTAAAAGATGAGTCTACAGGATACCAAATGCCAAATTTTAGGTATCAATCAAATATCTAATGATTCTTTTGCAACAATCATATGGGATTCCTTTGGATTAGCTTGAAAATGAGCACATATACACACAACAAACATGATGTCTGGTCTGCTAGCAGTTAAATAGAGAAGAGATGTTTGCTGAATTTTGCTTCTTGAAGATTGTATTTCTTGATTAGCCTCTCTTGTATATTTGGATTGATGGATAAAAATTCCTTCCTCGGTTTGCTTAATTTGCAAACCTAGAAATAAGTTAGTTCTCCCATCATGCTCATCTAAAATTTTCCTTTCATAAGATGTTCAAATCTCTTACACAAAACTTCATTAGTAGATCCAAAATAATATCATCAACATAAATTTGAACTAGTAATATATTACCTTTGTGCTTTAAAGAGAAAGAGTAGTATCGATTTTACCTCTTTG
>CM028379.1:69817501-69855728 GCA_013146195.2 Codonopsis lanceolata | reverse complement strand
AAAAGTCAATAATTGCATGTAGGTTTCTTTTGAAAAAATTAGTATTTAGCCATAAACATTTATATGTCGTAGTTTCTAGAGTAAAAAATTATTTTGGTTTGAAGATATTGATATGCGGTGAAGATGAAAAACCAACTAATAAGACAACAAATATTGTGTATAAGGAAATTTTTTAGAATCTATAATGATTAGTGATGTACTTATGTGTAATTGTTAATAAACCGATCCTCCTAATTCTGTTTATGTACGATTTAGTTGACGTGCGTTTAACGCACGAGTTAAAAAAAACTAGTTAATTATAACTTATTGGCAAATCATAAGAATATATACGATTAAATCATAGTAGTAGATACCAACCACAAATTTTAAATATTTAATAAATCTATATGTTATATAGAGAAGAATATACATCTGAATTACTATTTATACTACTTAAGATCCTAAATTTTAATAACAAAAAATATTAATTATTAAACTTTATAAAATTATGAACGAGAAAATGACTTAAACAATTCATAAAATATTAGATTAAATGATATCAATTATACCGATATAATTTGTTCCCTTCATCATGGTTTTTCTTAATTTTTTTATTTCGTTTATTATCTTCATTTTATTTGTGTATGATTTAATTAAGAAAGATATATGTCCGTGCGTTTAACGCACGGGTATAAAACTAGTTATTACTAATAGAAGAGATGTATCCCTCATTTGTTAGAATTTGGTGTTGATTTTAAAAATATCATTATTACCAATTGAAAATATGTATACTACAAAAATAGAAAACAAGTATAATTATCAATAGAAATAGAAAACAAGTATCTCACATTATTTAAAAATAAATAATGATTTTAAAAGTTTTTTAACAAAAAGACTAACCATAATATTATCAAGTTAGATGTTTGTTTTAAAAGTATTTAGATAAAAATGTTTAATATTTAGGTAAAAAATGTTTAATATTAGTTTTTTTTAATCTGTGCGTTAAATGCACGTCAACTAATTCGTATCGTACCTAAACAAAATAAGGAGGATTGGTTTATTAACAATTACACATAACTATATCGATAATCATTACATATTCTACAAAATTTCCTTATACACAACATTTGTTGTCTTATTAGTTGGTTTTTCATCTTCACCGCATATCAATATCTTCAAACAAAAATAATTTATTACTCTAGAAACTATGACATATAACTGTTCATTGCTAAATGTTGGTTTTTTCAAAAAGAGACCTACGTGCAATTATTGACTTTGACACTTGTTAATTGTCATTGCACGCATATGATACAAGCAATGTAAATTGTCTTTTCTGGAACTTGAAAAACAATCTTACATCGGATAGAGTTAATGACAATCTTGAGATAAAAACATTTTCTCCAACATTTGCTTCCTTTCAAAAAATTTGTTTCAACAATGTGATCCTCAAGATTTATGATGATATTAGTCTTGTTCTATTTCACAACCGTGAAGCATGGTCAATGTTTCTTAATAGCATTACCAGAACACTAATTTTAAGTATCAATTCATGGCATGACAACCCCGAACACTTTATACTATTCAAAAACTCTGTATAATGAATGTCTTCAAACAAACTTGAATTTTTTCTGCCCTGCAAATATAATCTGAACTTAAATAAGTTCTTTCTTTTGAATGATTACTTTTATGAAATTATATTTGTATTTTATGAATAATGAAATTTCGGAGAAGAAAATAAGCTAAAATCAAAATAACGAAATTAGTTTTAGGAAAATACTAAGTTTACCACCAAGATTACCACTATGGTGACAACTTTGTCTTGAAGACAAAGTGCGTGTGTCATGTAAATCTTAGATAGTTGTCACCATAGTGGTAATCTGTTGATAAACTATGAATGTTATTTTTACCGTTAACTATTATTTTTGTTTTGTAAATTATTTTGATTTTAATAACTTCTATTATATATATTTTTATTTTATTGACTTCATAACTATTATTTTTGTTTTATTTTTAAGAATTAGTTTTACGAAAAAATTTTGTTCCGTAAATTTTTATTGTTATTTTGCTAACCTCAGTTTAAATTGTTGTTTTATTGACTCCGTAACTATTATTTTTGTTCCATCAAATATTTTTATTTTACTAACGTATTTTTGTTTTACATAACTATTTTTAAGATTTTTTTTTCAAACTTTTGTTCCGTAAATTATTTTTATAATTTTACTAACCTCAATTTAAATTATTTTTGTTTTATTGGCCCTGTAACTATTATTTTTGTTCCATAAAATATTTTTATTTAACTAATGTATTTTTCTTTTACATAACTATTTTTAAAGAATTTATTTTAAAATGTTGTTCCTTTAATTTATTTTTATTATTTTAGTAACCTTAGTTTAAATTGTTTTTGTTTTTATTGACTTTGTAACTATTATTTTTGTTCTATCAAATATTTTTATTTTACTATTGTATTTTTTTTACATATATATTTTTAAGAATTTGCTTTAAATTTTTTTTTCGTAAATTATTTTATTTTACTAACCTCCCCATTAAATTATTTTTGTTTTGTTGATTCTATAACTTTTATTTTTATAGTGGCTTGTTCCATAAATTATTTTTATTTTATTAACCTCTTATATTTTTGTTTTTTTGACTCTGGAACTATTATTTTTTGTTTTAGTTACTATTTTTTATGTTTAAAGAGAGAAAAATATTTAAATATAATTAAAAGAAAGGAAATGGTAGTGATGAGAGAGAAAATAGGGAGAAGACGGGAGAGAGAAAGAGAAATACAATTAGAGAAGATAGGAGAGAGAAAGAGTAAAATGGTAACTCAAAAGTCAATAATTCAAAAGTGAGATTTTGGAGGCAGAAATCTACCCTTGCCATTATATATATATATATATATATATATATATATATATATATCCAAAATATATCTCACATTATAGAAAAATTAAATTATTATAACCACTGAAGAGCTCAACACTCCACTTATAATATCCAAAATGTATCTCACATTATACCCGTGTAGAGTGTTGATATGACGTGTTAACCAAATTTTTCACTTTCTAGATAACAATATCAAATTTTCACATTATACTTGGGTGTGTGAATAAATCTTAGTTATCATTTTTCTTTTTAAAAACTTTTTCTATTGGTTGTTTCTTTTTCATTTATCTTTAAATTTTGTTTTAGTAGTGTGGACGCATATTACATAAGATCAAATTCGCATTTGCATTAGAAAGGTACGTTTTAATTAAATGTGAATGAAAAAAAATCACTTATGATTGAGCATGTTTATTACTTACGATCACATGTGATCAGACATACAATTGTATTGTCGATACCCGAATAACTGTTCTAGCTTAACCACTGTAATCTTGTCGAGTCATGATAATGTTGCGTAAAGCCTTTGTACGAAGATTTTTTTGTCCTTGTAATTCAATCTAATTTCCAAATTAATCTTCAAATTTGGAATACATATTGGGATATCTTGGAACTCTTCGCCCATTTCAATTTGACTTCCGAATTAGGCCTCGTTTGGTGCAGCATTTTGAAAACGTAGCTTTTTCTAAACGCAACGTTTTTAAAATGCAGGATTTTCAAAACATAATTTTTTTCTTGTAAATATGTTTGGAAAACTATTTCAAAACACTATTTTTATAAACAAAATAGTTGTTAACGCAACACATTTTAAAATGCTCCAAATTAGAGTTTTTTAAAACGCTGCATTGAAACACTTTTAAAGAAAAAACGCTGTATTTTTTACCAGCGTTTTTATCAAAACACCAAACAAACACTTAATCTACAAACTTCACCTGATACCTTGTAACTCTTGGGTGGGAAAGTTTTTGTCACCCTAATAATTTTAGAATTAAAATTTTATTCACATTAAAATCATTTTACACATGTGGTAGTTTAAATACGTTACATGATTAACTATTAACTATAATCTAAAAAATCAAAACAAAGATTATGACTAATATTTTCCCCAACTCCAACAGTGTAAAAAAAAAAATTCACCCCAAAATTGTTTCAATGTTAGATTGAGATATGTTCACGATTGTATTTGGCGGGAGGAATATAACTACATACATTGAAGGGTAAATCGCATCATTAGTCCCTTAACTTTGAGTCATTTTCATTATTAGTCCCTTAACTTTTTTTTTGTAAAAAATGGATCGTAGGAGTGAGAAATTTTCGCAACCGCAGTCTTTTGATGGATGTCGTTAAAAAAATACCATTAAGTTGTCCATGCGTCTCCCAGGTGCATTTAGTAAGGGTTAAAATGAAATTTTCTAAAATCTAACCATATATCAAAATTTGCATTCTAAATTTCTAAAGTTTGAAAAATGACTATAAGGTTTCCTTTCCCAAATTTGCAATCAAATCACGTTATGTTTGACCCACAAACAAACTCTAGATCTAATTGGCTATTGGCCGTGCCCTATCTTGATCATTAGCCAAGTCAAAAAGCACGGTGGATCCAACACTTTCTTTCAATAACTTAAACAATGGCAGAGCCCCACCTTATTCCACAATAATTTTCTTGTTCAGATCATTTTTTTCAATAAATTTTTTATCACTCAATTGCCCCAAATGAATCATAGTTATAAAGGACCAAATCCAGGCTAAAATCGGATTGTTACTAGCAATTGTCGGCAAAGAAGGAACCACATCTCCGGCCTCCGCTGCCACTTCCAGTGGCACTCTCGAACACGTTGAGCAACCACCTCATATCCCCGATGAAAGCGTCCAGAAGGTTAAACACTTTGCAAAATTTGGCGGCGTGACAATGGTTACAACACGACGGATATTTACGAACTAGAGTTAAGGCACGGTCGAGGGTTTTAGATACGTCATTGAAAATACTACGAGTAGGGCGACCGTAGAAAGAGGATATGGAGTTGGAGAAGCGGAGCATATGTGTGAGATTGTCAACTTGTTTACCGACCTTGGAGCACTCGGATTTGAAGGAGTTGGGTTTATCGACAAAGTGGCGGATTCGTTATGAGAGAATGATTGAGAGCGATAAAACTTCCTTGATTGGATTGGTGTTGGTGTTGGCGTCGTCCTAGACGTTGCGGGCCATTGTTTCATTCGTTTTGGAAAGAATGATCGGATCAAATGCAAAAACATATCGTGATTTGATTGCAAATTTGGAACTTATTGTCACTTTTCAACTTTAGCTTTTCATTGAAAATTTTGATATAAGTTAAGTTTGTGAGAAATTTAATTTTATCCCTTATTAAATATATGTGATAGATACATGAATAATTAAACAATATTTCTTTAGTAACATTTATTAAAAGAATTGCGATCGTGAAAATTTATACTTTTAAAAATTATTTTTTATAAAGAATTCTTAAGGGATTAATAGAGACAATGACAAAAAATTAAATAATACTCCTAGATTCGATTAAGCCTACGATGAGTGATATAGCCAATCACCAAAAGCCACATAGCTACGAGAAAAGTACCATCATGTTATCCACTTCGTGTCAACCATTCATTGGATAACATAGTGTTCTCAGAAACCGGATTGTGACTTGAGTTTCACTCAGAGACATATATAAAGGGAGACACAGACTGCAACTTCTGTTCTCACTGTTGCTTGCGCTTCAGTTTTCTCCCGCAATCGGCCTCCACTGTTTGACATCACCGGCGCCGCCGGAAATCGGAGATGCTGTCAAGCCAGGGAACAGTCGAGAAATTAGGGATGAAGATCTTTGTTAAGACCCTTAAAGGCACGCACTTCGAGATCGAAGTGAAACCCGAAGATACAGTAAACCTCTCTCCCTACACACATACATGTATGCATTTGTATATGAATGTTATACACACATACTTTCTATTAGACGTGTATGTCGATAATTGAATTATTATTTTTATGTCTGGGTGACTGGGACTAGGGTTTTGCGAGTTATACATACAATTCGCCATTCGGTGTTGCCAATTTTGGGTTTAGGCAAGTTCTCTCGACCTGTTGACTGGTACTGAACTCCATGAAATTTACTGTTTGTTTTCTGTTTCGTTGTTTTAGATTGTGATATTTGCCATTTAATTTCTGTATGGATCTTGCCTTTTGTTGCATTGGGAATTGGGTATTCATGGTGTTTTCATGAAGGAATATGCACAACTGGCCTTTAGTTTGGGATATGTGATTCATTATCAACTTGGAAATCCCTCCATGAGGATATTATAATGTGGTATTTGAAATTTCATGGGCTAGTATAGAATTGTCCATGATATAGAATCTCTATATATTGCTTATGCGGGGGGATATATGATCAACCATCCTAGACTTTTTACCTCCTTTTACGTGGTTAGTGACAATTAATATGGAGGGTCATAAGCAACTTGTTTCAATCATTTTAATTAAAGGTCAAGAGCTCAAACGGAAGAAATAATCACCTGTTATTTTGTGGTTAATAGGTATGAGAAGGTAGAGTGTAAGTTAAAAGTTGTCCAGAAATAAAAAATTACTTGAAGATTAGATTTGAGGTATGCTTGATACCTGGATGAAATTTGGATATCAATTAAAAGAAAGAGAGAAAGAAGATAAGAAATATTGCAATGCTGGGTAGAATATTTGAATGAGTGTAACTAGCTGCTAGAAAAGTTATTCGAGAAACTTAACATTCCGATTCACAATTTTAATACTCCCTCGGTTCCGGGCAAAGAGTCCCCGTTTGAAATTTTATGCCTTAATTTTTGATAGTGGACTCTTTAAGTGAAACATCTCAAAATGGAATAGTGGATTCTTTGCTCAGAACGGAGGGAGTATAAAATTACTGTACTGATGGAAAGTCTCTTGCTCGGCTGGTGTGGTTAGGGGTTTGAGTGTCAAGGGCCAGATCTCCTAGAAATGTTGGTTTTTAAACTGTAGTTATTAAAATTTCTGAAGTGATAGAAAGTATCTTCTTTGGCGACAATCCAGGAACTTCTGAATGGGGAGTCCGATATGTATATTGACCTTTAAACTTTTTCAAGAATATTTAAAATCTTAGAAAGGCTAAAATTTAGTTATTATGAAACATTCAGCGATTAAAGTATTGTTATTTTTGGTAAGTTTAAAGTCATATTTTTGATGTACTTGCATCATGCAGAAGCTTGATACATAGAGAAAATCAGGAGTTAAGCCGTGAAACATTTGTTTTTCAGTGGGCCAAACTATGTATTAGGGTCTAATCGGATGTTTTTCTATGTGAAGTGTACGATCCTTGAATGCGGCACAGCAATCTGTTTTTGTTATCAAATATGTGAATTAGTACTCATTGAGAGTTGAGACTTAGGCATGGTGTGCCAGTGGCTGGTTATAATGAATTTATAAGTTTGGTCACCAGACTGCTTTTTGTATTTGACAGCTGCATCATAATCATTTTGATTTATCCTTGTCTGATGAAGATGAGAAATATGGATTGCTTAAGTGTCGTGTTTTATATTTATTTCTCATTTTAGCTTGGTTAATGGTTAGTATTATTGAATATCTTTTGGACGATGGTATCCCCTTCAATCCATATTATCATAAGCCTTAAGATTTCAACTTGAGATGGATGGGGTCTTTCCAGCCTCAAGTAATTGAGACAAAAATAGAGTTAACTGGCTGGATGAGACTTGTTTCTTATAACATTTTTAGTATTCTTTCCATTCAGAAGCATTGGTCGTTAATATCATGAAGTTTCATTTGTTTAATGAGCTTAGGTAGGAGAATATGAATTATTTGTGTTGACTAGTCTCCTTGGACCTGCCATTGGTATTATAATTTATTATAGAATACCTTAACGTAGCACCCAAATCCCTAAACGTAACACCATTTAAGGTGTAAAATTACTTCACTACCCCTCTTCAAATTTAAACTATGCTACCCCTTCATTAGCTCCATAAAACAAACATACCCCCTCCCTCCCTCCCCCTTCACATAATTTTGATTACTTGTCATTGTTGATTCGTTTTCCATTGTTAACGCATGATATCGCCTGTGAATTGGATCGGTTTTGATTCGGTTTTTTTTTTTTTTCAATTGCGAACAAAAAAACGTTGATTTTCTTTTTTTTTCGATTTCAGACAAAACAGCCGCTAGGGCTTAGCGAATGTTTTATGTTAGTACCGCAAGTGTGTAGCGGATGTTTCATAAAAATCTTTTTTTAATAAAATTCTTGTGTAATATATGTGCGTGTGTGTGTGTGTGTATGTATATATATAGTCTCATTGAGTTGGAGGAGTTGGTTGGTTGGGGAGAGTAAATGAAGGGTGGGTATCTATTAAATGTTAAATGGGGTACTTAGGTCATTTTATGCATTAAATGATGTTACGTTTAGAGATAACGGTGTTACATTTAGGGTCACTCAATTTATTATAACCATATGTTTACATTCTTTATGGTTATGCCTTCGTGTTAAGTTTGACATCATCCCATTTATTGTTGTATTTAGGTTGCTGATGTGAAAAAAACAATAGAGACTGTTCAGGGTCCTGATGTTTACCCTGCCGCACAACAAATGCTTATCCATCAAGGGAAAGTTCTTAAGGATGAAACAACGCTGGAGGAGAACAAAGTTGCTGAATCTAGCTTTGTTGTCATTATGTTAAGTAAGGTGCGATTGGTTACATTATGTAAAAACCTGCAATTTCATTTGTCAGCATGATCTTACATTTGAACATAAAGAAGAGTTGCAATGTTTGAGTAAATAACTAGGCTGATGAAGATGTAACTTATGAATGGAACTTGGGTGGTAGAAATTGATGGAGAAGTCATTGTGGTATTTAAATTAGATTCTGGAATGTAGAACTGGATTGATACTGATAATCAAGGGATGTGAATATGTTTTATTCACCACTTTCACAAGTCAAGAGCTGATCCACCCAAATTCGCTAATAGCCTTCGCAATCCCTCTTTGACTATACTTGATATTATTGCCCTCGATAATCATGATATGAAATATATTTTCTTCTGCTGTATATGTATGTACGCGGCTACGCCTATGTATATGTTCATAAATAAGCGAGAAAAGTCACTCATTCTCACAGAATCACTTGATTGTTATAGTGTGTCTCATGGGCTTTAATGTTATAGAAGACTAGTAATTGTGTGTGCCTTTACTGCATATTCCTTTCATTTGGTTGAATTTAGTTGTATACATCTAAATGTTGATTGCTTATTTGTTTCTGTTTGCTGGTAATATTGCAGAATAAGGTATCATCAAGCGGCCGATCAACCACTGCAGCTGCACCGGCAAGTTCGGTGAGTGTAGACTTATATTTCTGGATCTGTTTTATTCAGTTGTTATGGATTCAAATCCTGGATTTCTTGTACGTTGATACAATTGCAGGTGACTAGTTGGTTAGCGGGTTTACTTTCCTAGTTGCTATATATGCCCTTTAGCGTGTTAGGGTGACTATGCAATGCATGGAAGGATTCCAGTGTTTCCTAGGTGAAGTTCTCTAATAGTTGTGTCATTCCATTGCATGCCATTTTAGACTTCTTAGTACACATATCATTCCATGATAGTTCAAACATGGAAAGAAATGGCAATTATTGCCTACCAGACCATCACTATGTTGACTTACTATCATCGATAGAGTTTCAAATACTGCCTAGTAGAACAAGAACATAAATAATCAATTATGATATTAATTGGAAAAGTTATTCCTTAACATAGAAGAATAAACTACTTACCATGACAACACATGAAAATCTTTAGGGTAGTGGGTATATAAGATTGGAAGTACTTAGGATGATGAACTTTTGTGCACTGTAGGCTCAACTACTTCTTTGAGTGGGGCCTTCATTCCTCTAGTCCCAAGTTGTTGTTTTTTTTGGGGGGGGGGGCAAAGATAGCTAGTGTCTCATGCATTAAGATGCATCTAGTCTTAACGCTTGCGTTTAGGTTTTGAACATGCATGGCATCAGTCTCATGTTTATAGATAAAAATTTTGGTTAATAAAATGGCCAACTGATGTCCAACTTGCGTTCCACTCTTTCTCCGTAGCTTGCTGTTAGTGAAATTGAGTGCAACTGCTTTTTGCATGTCATTGAATTTACTGTAAAATACACTGATTAGAAGGCTGTGCTTGGCCCATTTGTTATGAATAATATCAACTATCTATTTTTTATTGGGAAAATAAGGGTGTACTGTTTTGGGTGATCTGGACAATCTCTTCGCGGAATCATGATTCTTTTCGTTTGAAGTGCTGAGGGAGTCTCTATGATTGTGTAGGCTCAACCTGTTACTTCTTTACCTCCAACACAGCCTTCAGCTGTACCTCAAGCTCCTGCCGCAGCTGTGGCATTGTGAGTTCCTGTTTATGGCTTTATTCATTGGATGTGTCATCGAATTATGCGCTGTTAGTGGTTAATATTCTATTCAATGCATTTGTGCAGGTCAGAACCGCTACCACAATCTACTCCTACTCTTACCCCAGCTCCTGCTCTAGCTCCTGTTCCTGTTCCCGCTTCGTCAGTACATATCATCTGCTGCTTTTTGTTTCAATAATACTGTACTTGACCTTGTTAGACCATCTGTTCTGCCTCTGTTGTTTCTATAAATCACTTGTGCTGTCTTTTAACTTTATTCTACCTCTTCTGGAGCAGTGGGGAATCTGATGTTTATGGCCAAGCAGCATCTAATCTTGTTGCTGGAAGTACCTTGGAGGTTACTGTTCAACAAATTCTTGATATGGGTGGAGGAAGTTGGGATCGAGATACAGTTATTCGAGCGCTTCGTGCTGCATTTAACAACCCCGAAAGAGCTGTAGAATACCTATACGCAGTGAGTTAAATTGTCACTTTAATGCTTCTCTTCGTTATTCCTTGATATAGTTTATTTAATTTAGTTAGTGGTTAGTTAAATTTTTTGGCCTGTCTCTGCTTGTTGGAATAAGCATGAATTAGTTTTGAGGGTGCAAACAGTGTGGTCAGGCCATGTTTTTTGTTACTTTTTGATTGAAAATGTTCCTCTATTTACTTAAACTTTCTTCCTATTGGCTCTAGTTATATCTTAACCATACACACCTTCTCCTTCTCCCCGTGATTATCATATCTATGAATGATCCAGGCTTAGTTAGTCAGATTTATTTGTTTCACATGCCTTCTTGTTTATTTGGCTGTCATTTTGTCTTCTTTCACTGACGTGAAATTTGAGTGATTTCTTGTTGTTTTCTTAAAATGTTCAGGCATGTTATCACAATATGCAGCTCATATAATCTTCACTTACTACCAATTCTTATTGTCCCTTGCTCTTGTGGCACTCTATATATTACTATATTTGTAGTTGCTGTTGTTGTGTTTTTTTTTTAACTTGCTATTTTAATTTTCCAAATTATGTTTCATCAAATTGGTAAGCTTTGGAAAACAAATTCTTTCAGGGTATTCCAGAGCAAGCTGAGGTTCCTCCTGCTGCCCAAGCTCCTGCTGCTGGTGGACAAGCCATCAACCCTCCAGCCCCGATTCCACAACCCGGCGTCCCATCCAGTGGTCCTAATGCGAATCCTCTTGACCTTTTTCCACAGGTAATGTTAATTCTTGTTTTTGTTTTCTTTTGGTGGAAATTGGTAACAATGATGTGTTCTTGAAATAGGGGGTCCCAAGTGCGGGTTCAAATGCAAGTGCTGGTACCTTGGATTTCCTGCGGAATAGTCAACAGGTATGCAGATTGCCCTCTGATCTTGAGCTTTTTTAATGATAATGGCCATGGACTTCTAATTCACTGTCCTTTCGTTAGTTCCAAGCTTTCCGAGCTATGGTGCAAGCCAATCCCCAAATCTTGCAGGTGCTTCTATCTACTTATGTCTCATTTGTGGTAGCAGCGTGTTGAAATATTTTCAATATTTGCTGACCCATAGTTTGATTTGTGTATGCAGCCCATGCTTCAGGAGCTAGGGAAACAAAATCCTAACCTGATGCGGCTCATTCAAGACCACCAGGCAGATTTTCTACGGTTGATAAACGAACCTGTTGAAGGGGGGGAAGGGTGAGGATCCTTTTTGTAACATTCAATTGTGTTGCCTTTGCCTTGTGCAGATCAAAAGTTAAGTGAATTTGCTGCTGATTTCTTACAACTGTGCAATCAGGAATGCTCTGGGGCAATTGGCTGGAGCAATGCCACAGGCTGTGACTGTGACACCTGAAGAGCGCGAAGCGATTGAACGGGTAAGCATTGTCGATTCATTCCAATTTTTTAAGTTAAATATGTAATATTTTGCTTCATCATTCTTGTTTTTCAGTAGTGATTAAACATGGGATGTATGATTTTTTTTTATTAGTAAAGTTAGATATAAATATAAAAAATCAAGCATCAAAATAGGTGACGCATCCTATGTACATAGGGAGTATACCAAAAACCAAGCTACCTATTAGCAATACTATCCACAAAATCTACAAAAGGATTAACACCCTGAGATTCCACCTCATTACACCAAAAGAAAAAAATTTAAGCCTTTCAATGCTCCTTTCTTCATTATCGAACATCCGGCCATTTCTTTCCTTCCAGATGATCTCCAGCAAACCGCCAACAGAGTCGCCTCCCAAACACAATTTTTTCTTTTGCATTTATACAACGACCAACTAAGCAGCATTTCCTTCACCGATCTGGGCATAGCCCATGATAACTGGAATAAGTTCAGCACAAAATCCCATATGATCCTCGCAACAGGGCAGTGTAACAGGAGGTGATTGACATTTTCCTCGTCCTTTTTACACATGGGATGTATGATGAGTTTCATTTGAGCTGTTTTAAGTAATTCAGTGGCATATGCTCATTCCATGTGATATTCAATTTCTTAGAACCTTGGATACCTAGGAAGATACAAACACCTGGTTTTGCCTCGGGGGAAAATTTACTGGCATCTTTGGCATTTCAGTGTGACGATTGCATGAACTCTTTTAGGATGATTTCCTGACAAATTGATCTCTTTTAACATGGCAATATTCCCAACTCAACTCAACTCTCAGCCTTTATCCGATTCCCCATTTAGATGTGGCCGGCCACATGAATTCTTTTTGGACCTTCTGTCTTGCTCTGTGCTAACCAGTGTTTTAAATCTCAGCTGTTACTTTTATGCAATTACGGTAGCGGCAGAGACCGTTTCCGTTACAACAATGTGACTTGGGAATCACTTCATAGCAATCTGTTACCATTAAGTAATGGTCGAAGTGGCTGTTATGTAACGGTTTCATCCACTTCGTACAGAAACTAACAGATATTTTTAACAGTTCTGTTAACTTATTGACAGCACTAGCACCATGAATATGTATTAATGCATAAAAATAATTAATTGGGGAGCACCGAGAGTTGAACCCTGGTTGAGATAGTAAATCATGATCACTTTACCAACATGCCAACGGGTTAGTTGGTGTTACTTGGTAGCTTTTAATAAAGTTAACTAATCAATGCCTTCATTATATATTGTAACACTTTTGTGTTAAAATTTGAATTGATACCATGTCTATACGGCAAAACATAAGATCAATCTTTTTTGAAGTACTATTCATCAGAATGAGAGAAAAAGAAACTCTTGTGAACTATGAATCCTTTAGCATCTAACAATTACAAGGCATACTCTAATTATTAACTTTCTTTAGCACTACTTTAATAAACACATTTTTTTAAATGTAAGTGTGACCCCTTGTTAGTTTGAGGATTGGAACTAAGGACCTCAAGGTCTTTGCCTCAGTCCCCTTGTCATCTCTCCCGCCCCTTGGAGTCAACAAAGAAAGATTATTTTATACTCAATCAAAGTCTTGTTTTACTCGATCAATATAAATTTCTTCTCGCAAAGAAATTAATTTTGATTGAGTAAAACATCTAATAATCATTAAAACAACATTTTATACTCCCTCCCAAAATTATTTTCATGCTTTTACCATTTTACCCTTACTTTTTCTCCCTACTAACATGCACATGAGTTTTAAAAGAAACTACATATTATACCAATATTAATAATCAAGTCAATTGTTTTTCCCTAATTAGGGTGATGGGTCAAGGTCAAACGGGACTATAACTTTGGAACGGGAAGGGAGTATAATTTTAGATGTGAAAAATGATAAAATGCATTGTGATGGATAAGTATGGCGAAGGAGAGCATCATTGGTTTCATAGGATAGTTTCGAGCCCATACGGGACTAGTGCGTGGAAGGGGATTAGCAAAGGGTGGAGGAACTTACGAAAATTATTTCTTTTGAGGTTGGTAAAGGAAATTCGATTAGGTTCTGGAAAGATAAGTGGTGTGAGGGTAGGGATTGAGTCAAAAATTTCCGAACCTGTTTTCCTTTGCCGAGGATGTGGATGGGCTGGTTAGTTCGATGGTCCAAGTTTCAGGAGATAAAATCAGCTCAAACCCTTTATTTAGGAGGCATGTGCATGACTGGGAGCTTGGAGAAATAGAGGAGCTTTTCGAAATTATGTATGGTATACATGTTGATCTTGACTCAGAGGATAGGGTCTTGTGGGAGAGAACAATATGCAGAAATTCACAGTGAAATCTTACTATGAAGCCTTATCGAAGAGAGATATCCGTGATTTTCCGTGGGAGATCATTTGGAAGTCAAAGGCTCCTAGGAGGGTGGCGTATTTTGCGTGGGAGGCAGCGTTAGAAGTTCTTTTGATGGGAGATGATTTGAGAAAAAGAAAGAAGGTTTATGTAAATTGGTGCTGCTCTGTGGCAAGGGTTAGTTGCTCCTCTAGCGGTTTGCTGGGGCATATAGACTGAACGCAATTGCAGAGCTTTTGAAAACAGTGAATCGAATGTAGACAGATGGAAGGAAAGCATGGTAGAAACAATCACGGAGCTCAAAGAGTGGACAGTTCTTTTGTTGAGTTCTTAGATAGATTCACTATTGTATAGCTTTTGTGTAGGTGATCTTTGATTGTTTATATAGACTGCACCACCTGTTTTGGCACGTATTTATTTTATAATTACTCTTACTTATCAGAAAAAAAAAAGAAGATAAAATGCATTATATTGGGAAGAAGTGAAGTCTCCCTGCCGCCCTTCCCCCCAAAAAAAAAACGATCCCGATTAACGCTTCGGTTACATAGCACCCGTTACACCGCACGACTGCGACAATGAAATCACAACCGATCCTAAGAATTCTTCCTATTCAAGTTTATTTGAAATGATTCAATTGCTAAGTATATATATATATATATATATATATATATATATATAAATGAGAGAGAGAGAGAGAGAGTTTTCAATGGTTACTTTCTCTAACTAACCATTGATGGTTACTATTAATATCTATTGGATAAAAAATATAAGGTTGAGATATATCAATCCAATTAATAGTTTGTATTCTTTTGAAGTGAATTAATTGTATTTTCCAACTACCCAAATGAATCTCAACCTTTGGTTTTTAATCCGATGGACAATATAATAGTAACCATTTAGTGAGAGAAAGTAACCATTAAAACCATCTTTATATATATATATAGAGAGAGAGAGAGATGAGTTTTCAATGGTTACTTTCTTCCACTAACCATTGATTACATGCCACATGCACATGGGTTTTAAAGGATACACACATTATACCAATATAGTTATAATCAAGTCAATTGGATTTTCTTCATCGGTGTGGCGGGTCAAACATGACAATAATTTTGGGACGGTGTATCATTTTAAATATGAAAAATGATGAAATGCATGATTTTGGGAATAAGTGAAGTCCCTCCCCCTCCCCCCCCCACAAAAAAAAAGGGGGGGGGACTAATGCTTCGGTTACATAACACCACACAACTGTGGCAATGAAACCGCAACCGTTATGTATATATGAGGATGGTTTTACTGGTTACTTTCTCTCACTAACCATTGATGGTTACTATATTATATTATCCATTGGATAAAAAATCAAAGGTGGAGACCGGAGATTCATTGAATAGTTGGAAAATGCAATTAATTCACCTCAAAAGAATACAAACTATTATTTGCATTAATAAATCTCAACCTTTTATTTATGATCCAATGGATAATATTAATAGTAACCATCAATTGTTAGTGAGAGAAAGTAACCATTGAAAACTTGCACACACACACACACGCACTTTGATAGATAGATTCAATTGCTGAATATTCGTCTAAGCCTTGTTGTAATTGTAGTTTTGTCTGATTGGTCAGCATTCATAGATCTGGATTTGTTGCCGGTTGACATTCAATTTTTTTCCCTTTGAAAACTATGCCTATTTAATGGTATTAGATTTTATGGGGGATATATATTCTTCCTCCTTAGATTCTTGTTTGTATCTTTGTCTTATAACAGATGAAGCATGAAGGTTAAGGAAACTTATGAATTGTGTTTTCTTGGATTTCTTTTCTCAACAACTTTTACCCGATATCTTCTATTCTGATAATTGAAATTTTCTAGGACGATTATGTGTTTGGTTGGATGGTAGAATCATAGCTTGTAGCCTTGAATCCCTTCACTATTTTGTACTCTGTTACTTAAAAATATTCCCACCTGAAGAGTCAAATTCTTTTAACCGTAGATTTACTTGTTTGTACCTCCTTTAAATATCACTATATATATTTCCTCTTTTAGAAATGATACTATTTTTTGGTGCAAAGCAAAGAAGAAAGTAGGGACACTTTGGACAGAGAGTATGTAATAATTGTAAAAAGATAATTTCAGTATGAAACTGTGATTGATAATGCTTCCGTACTTTAAAGGAGTTATCAATTGGTTCCATAGCCTTGAATAACTATGTATAGATGTCAAATATTACGCTGTTGATCTTTTTTGTTCTTTTCATTTAAACTTTTTGTCTGGTACCATTCTGTGCCGGGACACTGGATCTGAACTTGATGTTTGTTTTGTGCTCCTTTTGGCAGCTTGAGGCGATGGGATTTGATCGAGCTTTAGTATTGGAAGTATTTTTTGCATGCAACAAGAACGAGGAGCTGGCAGCTAACTATCTCTTGGATCACATGCACGAGTTTGATGACTGAAGAGGATTGCACAAAGTTGGTTATTTTAGTTCCTCCGTGTTTCCTCTTTTTCCCCCCATTCTCTCTGAACCCCCTTTTTTTTTTCTTGCCTTTTTTTTGTAACTTATCTTTAATCTTTTCCTGCCAAGTGGGTAAAATTTTATTTCATCTTTTCACTTTGGGTGACCTTATCTTTTCTGTAAGTTGGACCATAATGTAGTTTTGTTAAAATTCATTTTCTCTTGTTTCAACTATACTGTGTACATCCACATCTCATAAAATCCATATATGGTGATTTCAAGGAAACTTTGACCTCTTTTTTGCTTCTCTTCATGAATCTGCAACCCAGTCATTTCTATAGTCGGCTTGAGTTTGAGCTTGAACTTATATGATAGTCTGGTGACTTAAACGAGTCGCTACTGAATGAACGACTGTTTTGAGCAATCTCCTCTTGCCCGCCATGTTTTAAGGAGAATATTGTAAATATCTTAGACTAGCTAGCAAACCTAGTTTCAACACTGTAGTAGTTATTGTAAATATTGTTAACTCCAAGGGTTGAGAGAGATGGAAAGGGTATTTAGGCAAGGACCTTGAGGTCCTTGGTTCTAATAACCGGATCACACTTAAGATTTTTTTTTAATCGTTGTTCCTGTTTGATATTATATTCTTTACGTTGTTCAATAAATAAAAAAATAAAATCATCTTTGTGGACTTGTAATTTTTATATGTAATTTTATTGAAAAACTAAAAATGGACCCTTGTTTAGGGATGGAGGGAATAGTATAAGTGATAAAACAATTTATATTTATTGTAATACAACTGAATTTACTAAATCAATTTTCCTTAGTTGGGCATTTTAATTGCATCTCTTTGTGGTACCAGTAGACACCTTTGGTCTCTTGTTTACTTTGATATAAAACCCTCTCGGAGTTCTATCAATCTTAAAGTAGTCACCCAAAACTGGCTTGATGGAATCCCTTGGCCCTTGCCTCCTTAGCATGATAATGTGGAATGCTTGAGATTAAAGGGTGTAGGACGCGAGTGTGTGTACCGTCATGAAGAACTCTGTTTAGGAATCCAAAATCTCTGTCCATTGTGGAGAATGCTCAGTTGAATCGTAATGACTGGAAGAAAGATGAGTATGGTGCAAATAAGTTATACAAGTACTGGAACCCCATAAATGCACAACGTACTCACAAAGGCACGAAGACCACAGTCATGGCCAATGACCCAAAGAACGGTGAGGACGCTTCCTCGACAAAACCAGTAAAGAGGCCCTGCTAAGTAGGATAAAGGAGAAGGGAGGATGGGGATATAAGAGTTAGCGATGTAAAAGAAGATGGACTCAACCACGTAATAGAAAGAGGATCGCTTGAAAGTTGAAACTCTTGAAGGTGAATGGAGGTTTCGAGATCGGTTGACGTTGGAGGACGTTTTTGGCCTCCTCGGTGGGAGCTCTGTACTGTTATTCCTTTTGGTGTTGTCACTGATCTCCTCATCCACTCTGTGTCTCACTTGCTTGAGTAAATATATTTGGAGGGAGGCGATTTAAAGAGTTTTGTTATGTTGAATGGACAATGGCATACAATTAATCAAATAAATTTTATTTTGTAAGAATAAATCTTTAAAGGTGATGAACAAATCTTTAAAGGTGGAGTGAATGAATTTTGTAAGAATCTTGTAAAGTATTCCTTCAAGATTGGATTTGTTTTACTTTTGTGATGAACACCGATCAGGGAATTAGTATGGAAAATATTCGTAATCGGCCAAGTTATTCCCCAACTGACGTAATTGATCATATGATGACCCTTGAGCTCTACGGCAAGCATCACAAAAATACTCTTAGTTTGTTTAATAACAACCGACATATTTGGAACCACGGAAAGAGGGGAGGGGTGGGGTTGGTGAAAACCGCAACACCCCAACAACCACCATGCTAAGAAACCCACGCCAACAAGCGGTGGCCGCTAACCCAAACCGGGGAGTGACACGAAAGACCTCAATTCTATGGATTGTTAAGCACTTGGAGTCAACAACTTAAGAAATAAAGCGAGATTCATGCTCCGTGAATGAATCATATAAAGGCTCCCAAGAAAATAGTAGGATCATATTCACCTTCAACATCACAGATTTCCAAAACCCAACAGAAGGAAGTAGATTTTCATCCTTTTCAAGCCAACAAATCAAATCCTGGCAAACTCATGAACCGCAACAGGTTATTAAGGAGAGAAGCAACAAAGGAGAACACATGTGGAATTTGATGATGAGGAAAGACAATGGAGAATCAAAATTTCCTTAAAGCAGCCACGCCGAACCATTGATTTCAGGAGAGAGTAGTGAGTGGTCTTGAATATCCGACTCAATCTCACTCGGTCCGCCCTCTATGAGCACAACTTCCTGTGTTTCTGCCGCCCTGCCTGAAGCAGAAGTAGACCCTGGTGGTTGTTGTCAGTGAATAAATACACAAGTAAGCACACCATCAGAACTCCTTCATCACCAACAACTTCCATCTCAATATTACCATGAATGTATATTGTTGCAGTTGGCAGAACCAAGGACAGGAAATGGTTTGCTAAAACATCTAAAAATGGAACACCATGGGTATTTGATCATTCTACATTGATACCATCATATAATATTTATGCTACTACTAAACTTGGAAATTTTTGTTATCATTAATGACAATGCCACAATGTGCAAACTTCGAACAAAATAGCAACTCACTAGGAGAGTTGTGTTTTTGATAACTTACATTCATCCTTAAACTATAAGGCTCCGTTGGCTACACAGAAAGCCACCATGTTACCTTCATGACAAATGAATGAGAAAGCACATGGCTGGAACTCCTTCCTCACCATGTAAATATTTCTCATCAGAACACCAGCATGGGATCTGCAAACACAAGATTGGAAGTCCTTCCTCACACTGTAAATGCTTTCAATCAGAACACCTGAGAACTTGTTGGGTTCTGCAAATTGTTGCAGCCCTTTAACTAACTCTGCATTACCAACCCACAACCTTTACATTGGCACACCCCAACTTCCTACACAGCATAGGTAAAAGCTTCAAGCTCCAACATGTTAGCATTAGATAAACCTTTAATACCTTTCCAGCACACACAACATTTTCCTGTGATATTCTACTACACGGTACCAAAAGTGTCACACCAAAAGCTGCTCCTGATTCTTCACATAAAGGGCAACAATAGAGTTCAAATTCAACCAAATGGGAAGGACAGATGCCCTTTGTATTCCAAATTCGGGAACAATATTAATATTACAAACATAATTTTCACTAATGCAGTCTCCATTTCAATTAGTTTCCATCTCATTTCAAAGAAATAGATATCCACATACTCCATAATATTCTATCTTGCACGTGAGTATTAATCTAAATTTCGTTCTCCCTCCGTCCCCCCAAAACAAAAGTCCTCTTTACACTTGGTTTGTCCCAAAAAACTAGTCCCATTTCTATAAGAGGAAGTATTTATGCAATTCAAGAACGGTGCAAACATGTAAAGCTATAACCGTAAACAGTAGACTTGTCAAAGGGGTCTATTTATTTTTATGGAGGGAGTATAACTGTATCTTGTACTTTGAAATACAGTTTCTCTAAGCTTCCTCAATTGGCCAATCCTGAACTACTCACCTAGGATCTCGAAACTCAAATTTATCCAATTAAATTCATGGGTATGCTTGCTTTTGCATCTGGAGTCATATAACAGACAAGATCGTATGGCAACAGCAGGTCTGATCTGATGCCTTGATAAAAGAGACATCCTTTAAACGAACCCCTGAAAAAACTTTTATGCTATGAATGAACCAAGAGGATCAACTGAAATAACCATCTAAGAATGTACTTGTGATATATCCACAAACAAAGAGTACTATTTTATTTTCAGGAATTCAGACTAAACAAAAAAAGAAAGAATAATAAAAATAATACTTCCTCCGTCCTAAAAAAGTAGTCACACTTTCTTTTGGTTTGTCCCGATGGTCGCATTTCAAAAACAAGATACTCCTACCGTCTCTAATTTAGTGTCCTTTAAAGTTTTGCAAAAATAAAGTAAGTTGACGTTTAGGCCATTTTAGTGGTACATATACATGAATGCCCTAGTACATAATGGTAAGAGCACATTCGGACATGATAAACAACAAGGTCAAATTAGTAGCTTCATACAAAACGGGGCATTCATTTAGGGACAAATTTTTTTCAAAAAAGGGACATTCAATTAGGGATGGAGGGAGTATAACTTCAGTGCCATTTTAAAGAGGCATAAACTGGTAAAGTTACAATCTTAAAAAGTTTAACTTGTCAAATGGGAGTACTTGGGATTAAGGTATATATATAATACAATTTCCTTACTAAATGTACATAAGATAACTATCTCTTAAATCCTATGTGAACACTTTCGAGTGGCTATATAACTGCTAGGCAACAAGTTGCTTCAACTACAACAACAGGCACACTTACCTTTTAGCAGGCAAGCTAGGACTACTCAAATCCTTCACTACATGAGGGAGCTTACTGTAAATTGCCACCGCTCTGTTGCCATAAATTGATGATATCAGTAGCCTGTTCAAGGAGAACCACAATCTGTTTTTGGGATATCCAGGGCCTACTCTCAAGCATGTTCTTGAGGTCTTCCCAAGCATCTTTCCTCGGCCAAAAATAGTAAGGACTCAAAGGAATGGAACCATGGCCTGGTATCACTTGGTCCAGTGCAAGACCTATATGTTTCTCCATCCATATGAACTTCAACACAATCCTGGGTTTCTCCATTAGCTTCACCAACACTCCCAGTTTCTATATATATTTAACAAATTACATAAAAACAATTAACAATCCAATTGGAAAAGAATTACTTTTGATGAATATCAATTTGCCTTTTAAGGAGGGAGAGAGAGGACCTCGGATTCAGGTGGAAGGGAGTCATCGGCTAAGGTTTCCACGGCTGCAATAGCTTCGGCGCCGGCGGATGAAGCGGTATGGACTGTAAAGTGACTTGCATAGCGACTGATTTTGAGGTCGGAAAGAATGGTGGAAGGAAAAGGAGAGGGGTTTAGTTTGAAAAAGAATAAATTTTGAGAGGAATAACTGTGAACACTTGGAAAGGTTAATTTGGAGGGTTTGGAAGTGCAGGAAATTACGCTCAGTTGAGCCCCCAATCCCAATGACGACGATAACATTCTCCCTCTTCCTTATCTATTCTTCACGCCAATGGACAATGCCTCTGCTTGGTGTCTCGATTTCTTTCTGCTACGGTGCTACTGCTAAGTGAGTCGTGGAGAGGCGCTATCATTTTGTATTGGTAATTTGAAAATGGTTTTTATTTTATTTATATTTGATGGAGGGCATTTTGGTAATCGAACATTCTAAGTAGTGTGGTAATTAGAGTTTTTAGGTGTAACATTTAGGGGTTCTGTAAAATAATAATAATAATTATGTTTATAATCTAATATGATAGATAAAATGAAAATACAAAACAGAACCCCTAAATGTTACACCTAAAAACTCTAATTACCACACTACTTAGAATGTTCGATTACCAAAATACCCTCCATCAAATATAAATAAAATAAAAACCATTTTCAAATTACCAAACTGCCCAACTGAAAACAAAAAAAATTGGATATTGAATTAACTCAATACAGTTTGAGTTTTCACAAGTAGTAAGTGCTTGCATTGTCAACGGTAGCCCAAGTACCCTCATCCGACGGCCACTCGCTTTCCGACACAACAATCTCCAATCTCTCTCCTCCTCCCGCTTTCGATGGCAGCATACATTGCGTCCAATGACGCGTCAAATAAATTCTGATACACATATGCGCCATCTTGCACTTCAACTCCTAAGGAAGTGAACAAGGCGCAAGGAAGTTGAATGCTTTGTGTGTTGTATATGTAGGTGAAGTAAGGGTAGACGTTGACAAGAAGAGGGGAATTAATTCTAACCAGGAACGCGATGATCGGTTCAATGTACGGTTTTGCATCTTTACTAAACGAGGCTTGTGATGGACGATCATTGTCATAGTCAAGTAGTCTCAAATCTATTCGTGGAAACCTTGATTCGATCCCGGTGGCCACCGATGAGATTGCATTGTAAATGTTAATCATGGCGGGAAGAAGGAACCGAGTCTTTCGTCGATGGACGCCTTCCGATTGCAATGTACCGAACGATGTAAACGTTGTTTTGGACCCATTAATCTCAATAATATGGAATCTTCAACAACTTTTATTCGAAAGTGAGATGATATTTGGGCTGCTTATTAGGAAAGAAAAGACCGAAATGTTTCTCGGCCCATCACCGGGCTTTAGATTCTCATCATACATAGCAAACAAGTATGTTTCCATAGCTCTTCCAGGCCTCTTTGGAGTCCCTTTCTTCACATGTTTAATCAAAGGGAGAGGATAACAACACCCCAAAAAACTATCTCTACACCCCACTTGAAATAATTACACAAATGTCATTGAGTGAAATGACCTAAAAGGCCCCTTTAAACATTACACCCCATTAATTAATCTCTACACCCCATTGAAATAATTATAATACCCTTATACTAAAAAACAAATAATACTCCCTACACCTCATTGTTTTATATTTACACCCCAAATTTTAAAAATTACAAATATTATACTAAAAACAAATAATACTCCTTACACCCCATTATTTTATATCTACACCCCAAATCTCAAAACCACTAATACATGTTTTACTTGGGACCTCATTTTGTGTTCTTCTCTCAATTTTTTTTCAAAAACTCTCTCAAAACCAACACCAAACATAATCACATTGTCAAAAATAACATTATAAGGAGCTTAAAGAAGTCATGGGGTCGGGTAATGTAAGTATTTATTTGACTTTCTTCCATTAAAATTTGATTTTTTGCCCAAAAATTCGAGCTGGGTTTTACGTCTGTTTGGCTCTGGTGTGATGAACATCCTTAAGGCCGAACATCCTTACGGATGTTCATCACACTCTGGTCGAACACCAAATGTTGTGTTCATCTCAGCCTGGCCGAACACTCTCAATGCTGTTCATCTCAGCCTGACCGAACACTCTCTCTTCTATTCATCTCATCCTGGCCGAATGCCTATGAACAAGTGCGTAATCATGAATTTTTAACATGTTTTTTTTGCTTAATTTTCAGGAAGCAAACACGTATCCTACTGAGCATAGTGTCGTTGGTCCTGTAGATGATGCGATCATTCCTCTTCAACAACAGATTGTTATAGATTACAACAATGTGTTTGTAAATCACGCATATTTTTCATCCCTGATGACTTATTTGATTGGGTTCGCATCGAAGGGAGAATGGACTTGTGATAGTAATTACTAGGTCTGATAGTGGTACGACAAATAGAGGACCTCGGTTGACTTTAGGTTGTGAACGTGGTGGGCAACCTCGTCAAAAAAAGGGGATGATTCGAGTAAAGTAACAAAGAATAGCAAGAGAGAACGTGGATCGAAAAAATGTGGGTGTCCATTTCGTTTGAAGGGTATACAATTATGTGAAGGAGTATGGGAACTTCAAAGTTGAATGTGGGTTGCATAACCATGCCGAGGCCCCTCACATGCATGGCCACTCATTTGTTGGTCGATTATCGAGCCGAGAAGGCTTATGTTCTTGACATGTCGCATGCCAATTCGAGGCCTAAGGACATTTTGCAAGGTTTACACGAGAAGTTTCAAAGTAATAAGTCTTCAATACGGACTATTTACAATGCTCGTAGCAAGAATAAAATTATCGAGCGTGATGGTCGATCGCAAATGCAGCAGCTTGTAGCAAAATTGATAGAGCATGGATATTACTACCATCATAGGAGATGTGAGAAAACCAACACTGTCCAAGATTTGTTCTTGGCTCATCCAATGAGCGTTGAGCTATTACGTTCTTTTCCCAAGGTTCTCTTCATGGATTGCACTTACAAGACAAACAGATATAAGTTACCCTTGTTGGAGATTGTTGGTGTGACGCCGACAAATATGACATTTTTGGTTGAGCCGCATATATGGGGTGAGTTGCAAGATAACTACATTTGGGCGCTTGGTATCTTGAAAGCTTTGATGAATCAATCCTCCTTGCCAACTGTGATAGTAACTGATAGAGATCTTGCGTTAATGAATGCAATTGAGGTAACTTTTCCTACCTCCCAACATTTACTTTGTCGATGGCATATCAACAAAAACATCCTTGCGAATTGTAAGAAATACTTTCGCACAAAAGTGCAATGGGATCAATTTACCATCTGTTGGAATTTTTGGTGGATGCAAAAAATGAACACATATATGAAGAATACCTGAAGAGATTTCAGATGGATTTTATTGATTATCCCGCTGCGGTTGAGTACGCCATGAAGCAATGGATACGGCCGTACAAGGAAAGGTTTGTGTCGGTTTGGACGAATAATGTAATGCACTTCGACAACAACACAACAAGCAGGTATTTAAATGTTTTCAACATTTCATTGTTTTCCATAAATTTTGTCATGTAATAGAAATATTAATTGTATCTTATTTTAGGGTGGAGAGTCAACATGCAGCTTTAAAAAGACAGCTTGAAATCAAGTCAAGGTGACTTTGAGACATGTTGGAGACAGCTTGCACACCCCGATTGAGACATCTCACATTGCAATCAAGGTGTCATTCACGAAAAGCCTTACAATGTTCTTCCGAAATACAAATCGGTTATATTTCAACAACTTCGAGGTTTGGTGTCTACTCATGCATTGAGTCTGATATACAATGAGATGACTAATATACCTGAAGATGGTTATATAGACCCGTTGTTGTGTGGTTGTGTACTTCGAAAAACATGCGGGCTGTCTTGTCGTCATGAGATTGCTGAGTATATAAGAAATGACTGTCCAATTCCCTTGATCAAAGTTGATTCATTTTGGAGGAAATTAGATATGTTACCTACTCCCGAGAATGTTGAAGTTTCAAAGTGAAAGCCGATATGGACAATCGATTCAATAGCACGTATGATGAGATTCGTGAATATTATGAGAACGCCTCCCGAGACCGAAAAGTTGTTAATCATTAAAAGAATGATGGAGGTGAAAGACGCGAGAACAAACTCCTTGATTGTTCCACAGATGAAGTGCGCACTCGTGGTCGTCCGAAGCCGCGAAGGTAAAAAAGATAAATCAACCAAGCGTGATCCGAGTTTGTTTGAGCATGTGGAGTCGATGATAGATAGCGCTCCCCTTGTGATCAAGGATTGTTATACGAGGTTGGTCCATCGCAAAGAACCTCCCACGCTCACTCACTACAGCTTGCCCAGCTTAACGAAAAGATTCCGGTATTAATCTTCTTATATTTCAAGGATTGCTATATAAGGTTTGCTATATATATATATATATATATATATATATATATATTATGAATTTAATCTGTTTTAACTTTCAATAGGTTGTGCGACCACGTACGAGGGCCGGGAAAGCTAGTGGTAATTACGCCCAACAATTCCCGAAGGAATTTCGCCTTTCATATTGGGCACAACGAATATCATTGGTGACGGTCATTGTGGTTTTCGTGTCGTAGCTGGGTTTATGTATAGAAATGAAGAGTCATGGAGCAGGTTCGAGCACTTGTCGATGGAGTTGATGTCAAACCAGGAATTATACACACGTATCTTAATTGAACGTAATCGTGTGACTAAAGTGAACGCGAGTCTACAATATAACGACATTAGTGCTCCCAAGGCATATTGGTTTGATGCAAATGATATGGGACATTTGGTGGCATCATATTACAACATTGCTTTCATGGTATTAGATAGAAAACACTGCTTCACTTACTTACCATTGAGGACCGCACCCCCAAATGATCCACATATTATTTGTATCTGAAGAGTAAACGGTGATCACTTTATTCAGTTTGATCACTTTCGATTGCTTTACTTCACTTATTTACAATTGGTTGACATATTATTTGGTTTAAATTATTTATTGACAAAGATCTCAATTTATTTGTAGGTTTTTTACGTGATGGTTACCCTTTAGCACCTCGTGCCATGGGTTTGGGACCGAATTGCTCGTCTCGCTAATGCGTGGAAATTACTATATATTAATCGACAACTTTCATATAGTGAATCAGAGGCTCGCCTAGAGTTGTTGGTAGTAGTTCGATAGTATACATTTGGAGTAGTTCTGATTGTATTATATTAAAAACATGTATTTGAACGTGCCATTTAAATTATGTATGATATTCGTCGTCTGCTAATGCTTCTTTTATGTTGCTATGAAATGTCCTATGTTATACAAAGTCTGCAATAAGAAAATAACATGAAAACCAAGCCACACAAAAAACATAGTCTACTATACAAAGTTTGCTAAAAATTTCATTACCACAAAAAATACTAAAAACTGTTTTACAATTCATAACATTAAAAAAACATAAACATAGTCCACATCACTATTCCTCCTATGAGACGGTCCCGTGTCATCAGCTGGACCGTTGATAACTGTGTGCACTCTATCAAGCAATGAGCCCAAGTCCACATATGGTATAGATCGGTCACCAGATCTCCAGCGCCGCACTGTGGGATCAATCATAGTCCTCACAACTCCCAATATCCTCGTCATCTCGAGTCGGCCGCAATGCATCGCCGTAGTGGTGTTAACGTATCCGGATCGCCTACCACGGGCCGACGACTACATGTGAACGCCTCCCTGCACTCGCCTAAATAACCAGAGCACAATCCCAAGCACGTAGGCACGCCCGCCGAGCCGTTCTTCGATAGAGATGGCTATCTCGACGTCAACCAAGCACTCAAAGAAAACCTAGCCACGATGCAAGGCCTTCGAAGTTATCTCGAGGGCCGCAGCCGAGCAATGACTGCCCTCTAATCGTTTGCACATACCCGAACTGTCGAAGGACTCTGTCTGGATGGGTTTGGCTCGACAACATAGCCCATCTGTATGCATCCTAGATACGTGGCAACCGATGCCATGGAAACCGGTCCCTGACCTTACTGTCGTAAGGAAGCCACCAACCTAAAACAATAGACCAACAAAAGTCAAAAACTTTCAATACGAAACCTAATATTAAAAAGTTGTTGAAATTGATAGAAAAATACGTATACTCACGTCACGGCTCGTCAATCTATCTAATTGCTCACGTGATGCTAATAAACGCGTCATCCCCGGTTCCTCAGGGATCCACCTACGCAAGCGGGTATCTAGACTTGTAATCAACATTATGTGGTGGCCTCAGATATGGAAACCGCAAGTAGATCCACGCCTAAAAGCAATAAAATATACATTTTTAAAGATTCAAGTATCAAATAAAACATTTTAACTTTAATAGTAAATACACAACATAAAACTATAGAATAATTATAATTATTACCTCAAGTAATGCCATGGAACCACTATCCGCTTCGTGTTATACCTAGATGCTTGTCCTAGTCTGTCTATATAAATATGCAAGGGTGGCGCCTCACGCATAAGTATCTAGATTTTCAAGATCCTCAAGCCACTCTAAGTATGCAATAGGTACACGGGTCCCGCTCTTATCAAGAAATATCGTGCAACCCAAGATCAATAAGAAGTATGCCCTCACAAAGACAACCCACCCTAAACTCATCCTCGACGTGACATCATCATTAAACCTCACACGTAGCCACCCAATGTCACCGAAGCCCCCTCTTATTTCCCATGCCCTCAAAAACCTCCTCAAGTGACACTCCCAACATCTCACTCACATATGAGGCATCAACATCCCTAGCACAAGCTAATGGATCACCCACAATAGGAAGACCGAAAGCGGACAAAACACATCGCCTAAACTAATGGTCATCTCCCGAAAGGCATATGGAAAGTGTTAGTCTCTCGGATGCCATCGCTCCACGAAAGCGTAAACTAAGACCTTGTTCACATCAAGATAGCATACATGCCTTAGTCTACTAAGCGCATCGCCTCGACCATATCCCGAAATACCTCGAATCTTCGCCATTAGAATGACCCAATTAAGCAACTTCTGTGTGATTGTGGCATTTTAGAATACCACGCTCTTCTTTACCCAAATATATGCAGCCTACGTGTGACTCATATGAAGTCAAGAACGATGTATCACGTGGACCACCAGAAATCCGAGCTCAATCGAGGCTCATAAGTCTCGCTGAACCGCCTCGCGATCGCCGAACTGAAATGGCTCCTCATCTTGCTCAAAAGTCTGCTGGAAAGTCTGCCCCTGCCCATGCTCATGCTCAAAAGTCCGCCCGCCTAACGAGGCTCAAAAGTCCATGCCCATGCTGTACTCAAAAGTCTATGAGGCTCAAAAGTATGCCCCCGCCCGCTCTCGAAAGTTTGCCCCCGCCCCGAGGCTCAAAAATGCTCATCTTCCCCCGCCCATGCTCGTGTTCTTGTTGGCGTGCTCGTTCCATTTCTTTCCTAGCAGATGCCGTCACCTTTTTCCTTGTATAAACGTTTCTAAACACTTTTCCTGTAAACACCAAACAAAATAAATCATAATTAAGGTTATAGTACCAATAAAACAAAATCAAAGTCTGAAAAGTGTGCCCAATCTGAGTTTCAGCCAGTGTGAGATGAACAACCCATGGGCTGTTCGGCCAGAGTGAAATGAACAACCCATGGGCTGTTCGGCCAGAGTGAGATGAACAACCCATGGGTTGTTCGGCTAGTGTGAGATGAACATACTTAAGATTGTCCGGCCAGAGTGAGATGAACGGCCTGTTTAGTGTTCGGCCAACTTGAGGTGAACAACCTTTGTGGTGTTCGACCACCTTGAGATGAACAGCCTATTGACTGTTCATCTAACCAGGTCCGAACAACGTGATTTTTTACAGTCCACCGAAATTCAAATTTTTTTTTATTTTTTAAAGAAAATTCAACACAAATGCATGCATTTCATACATTTGATATTTAAATTAGACCTAAAACTAGTATTTAAATGTAGAAGATGATGAAAATTTATACCAATAGATGAAGACATTGTTGATCACTTTCTTCAGGTTTGTTGAACAGAATGTTGATGATGTTGTTGTTGTTGTTGCTGAGAGTGAGATGAGAGTAATGAGTTTGGTTTGTATTTTGAATTCCTTGTGAATTGCGTGCAGGAGGGGATGGAGTTCGCGCTGCTTCCTTGCTCCCTTTCTTCACGGCAGTGTAGTGTTTGGGGGTGGGAGGGTAGGTATGTAATTAACCTGGTTAGTGGTAATTAATTGGGTTGGTTGGGGAAAGGGTACAATAGGTATTTAGCTGGGGTGTAGAGAATGAAGTGAGAAAGAAATGGGGTGTAAAGAGTAATGGGGTGTTGAGATATGTTTTTGGGGTGTGAATATCCCCACCCTTAATCAAATTGATGTAGTAAGTGCTTGCATAGTCAAAGACGAGGCTTGTGATGGACGATCATTGTCATAGTCAAAGACACCAGGTTTTAAATTTTTTTTGAAAAAAGTCGCCACTTTTTTCAAAAAAATTGACAAAAAGACGCCAGGTCTTTTTCAAAAAAACCTAAAAATGTCGCCAAATTTTTTTATAAAAATTGACAAAAAATCGCCAATTTTTTTTTTTAAATTTGAAAAAAAATCGCCAAGTAGGTGAAAAAAATCGCTAGCCTAAAAAAATTGCCAGTCGAAAAAACGCAAACTTTTTTCTTCTTTTGATTTTTTTCTTCTTTAAGCATGATTTTTAATATCTAATATATATATATATATATATATTGAGTACAATGTAGGTAACAACTTACCGTAAAAGAAGAATCTGAAGAATCATCATGAACGTTGTTATTCGGATCGGAATTCATTAAATAAATTGTTGGAAAGGAACAAGTTTAGGATTTATAGTTAATTGTGAAGGAGGATTTGACATATATTTATAGGAGGATTAATTGAAACTCCTTTATATAAAAGTATAAGGATTAATTAGTAACTAGAGTTTAGGATTAATTGTAAGTCCTTTTTATAAAAGGAGTAATTAGTAAATAAACTATTTAATGAATGTGGTATTTAGTATTTTTTTGTGTGACATTTAGAGCCACTCTTATTTTAAATATATTATCTTTTATGTCGTGTTGACTTATCGTGTCATTTATTTCTGTAATCGTATTTTATAATCATATGTTCATGTCATCACGTCGTGCCAGTTATTGTCACCCCTATTTAAAATACATGTATAGTGATCATTGGCTAAAACAAACCATTACTTCATCCGTTCTTAAGTGAGTAGTCATTTTTAAATTTTCACTAATCACTAAAATTAAAAAATCAACTTTCAGATTATTTTAAGACTATATGCAGCATTAATGCCATGATATGTGACAATAGTGATTTTAGTAAACTTAGATAATAATACACTTATTTTGTGACAAATAAATTTAAATATTAGTGAATATTCCTTCCTTTTTTTTGAAAATAATAATAATATTGCTAAAAAAATAATACTTCTCCCTCTTTCACAAATCACAAAAAGACCAAGCAATCAACTCAAGAATGAATGTACATGTACTACTAAAGCACAAACCATAACTTGCCATCACTTTTTATTTTATTTTATCTTTTACTGCAAATTTATCAGTTTTTTGCAACATTACCCCAAGTTACTGCCACTACAATAATACTCATTCAAAAGGGCTATTAGTACAAGAATTGCTCCGTTACAAGCCGAGCCATAGGCCTTGGTTCACTAAAGTACTCGTATAACTCTTTCAATCTTAAATCACCTTCACTAAGAATGCATAGCAAATATTACTAAATAATCAGAAAAAATATATTTCATGTTTCGTTCCTAATCATTTAATCCATGTTTTGAGTTGTGTTCCAATATGAGATTAGAAAATCAAGCAAACTCAAGACCAGGCTTCCACATGGTACTTGCCACCCTTTTCCAACGCCCTAAGCCACCTTATGGCAGCTTCCTTTGGCACTCCACCTTCTTTGGACACAATTTCCTCAAAGGTTGACAATACATCCGCAGGCATGTTGTTCGAAGAGCCTGCAACATAGACAGCAGCCCCTTGACTTAGCAAATTCCAAATCCTTGCGCTCTGTTCTTTCATCTTATGTTGCACATAAACTTTCTGTGGCTGGTCACGAGAGAAGGCCACATAAAACCCTCCACCTTTTTCCTCTGAAAGTACCCCACCATTTTGTGAATGAGAAAGCCAAAAATCTCTGTACAAGAAGTCATTCTCCTTATTTCGGCAACCAAAAAAGAAAAGAATGGGAGCAGTTGGACTAGGTTTACTTTGTAAGGCTCTTTCCTCCACAAATCCACGAAAGGGTGCACAACCTGTTCCAGGTCCAATCAGAATGAGCGGAAGTGATGACTGTGGGCGAGGAAGAAAACCTTTGTGAAACCAGGCTGGTATACAGACTCCTGTTTAAATAGAATCATTTTCAATGGGCAAGAAGTTACATATCACATTGCGTCATAAAAATAAGGGTTTGCACTTTATAATCTAAGAGCAGTTAACTCGTACTTTCCTGATCAAGTGCTGCCAGCCATGTGGAGCAGAGACCTGTGCGCTTCCTCTTGAAAGGGGTTGTCCATGATACTATGCTTACAGTCAGGTGTACTTGATTAGGGTGAGCTAACGGAGACGAAGATATGGAGAAAGCCCTTGTTTTCAACGGAGGAATCAGCTGCACCAACCACTCAAATGGCATTTGTACAGATGGGAAATCCTCTAATACCTGCAGAACAAATCAAAAGCTCGAGGTTGAAAAGTGAAGAGAGCATTAAGGCCAGAGATTCTACTTTCAATGTATCCTTCTGGCCTCTGGACGTTCTGTAATACATAAATTCAAATTAAAAGCACTTTAGGTCCTTGGCGGCGCGATGCCACACTGACGTAACAAGTTTCTATTCAGCTTAAGTTTCCTTCAGTTCACAAACTCATAGAAGATAAGAAAAAAAACTAGGAGAAGCAAAGAAAACTCTCTTCTTGTATATCCTTTTCACACTAAAAAAAACTAGGGATGAGTATTATGCTTCAAAGTTTTCTTATATCCCATTTTCTCGCACCAGGCAGATCGAAAATGCACGCGAATCCTGGATTAAAAAGAATTCAGATTCTGCAGTTCTAGGAGCAGATCACCAAATTACCACTTCAAAAGTCAATGGTGAAATTAAGTATCAATCAAAATATGAAGAAACTAATGCAACTGTGACCAACATAACATGCAAAAAGGTTGGACTGAAACTTGCTTTACTGGTGTACACCTTTAAGCTTAATTTTAATTACTCCATGAGAAATCTTAGGATCTTAGGACAAAGTGAATCAGAAGGAACCAAGACCGAATTCAAGAAGAAACAGAAGGGTGGCTAGATATCTTTCAAATGATGCACTAAGAACATATTATACATTTCAAGCTTCATAAAGAACAAATATTCTTATTACCTCCAAGACAGTCCTTCGTTCCTTTTGGTTGTACTGGTATAGATCATCTCTTCCTTCAGGTGAGGAGAAATACTGAAGCCTTTCCTTCTCATGTGGAGCAATGGCGAAATAACTCATGACCTACAGAATTATGCAAGTAAGAACAAGCCCATTGTACCAAAATGTAGTTGCTCCTACTGTCTTGAGGAGACAAGAGGGCAGTAACTCAAATAGCATAAATCAAGAAGTGAGCAATGCACTATCTTCATAAACTTTTCTTGCAAGGCATGTATCACAAAATTATACTGTGGCCTCACTTCATCTTGTGTCATCTGTCAATCGCGAGCATTGAAGTTTTAATACTTTATATTAGAGTTTTTCATAGTTTCAACTTGATTTATACTAGTAGATCATTACATTATTATTTAACAGACCTGACTATCCAAGTCATCTGCAGATGTTCAGGTAATCCAGATGAAATGGTGAAAGATCATAAATTATGCAATAAGAGGTAAACAATAATTAAGGGACTTCTTTTTAAAGGAACCCCTTTGTTTCTGTTGCTAGGATACTTCAAGTATTTCATTAATATGTTTTATAAGTAACTGTATTATTAATACTTCAGCAATTACAATTTCTTATTGTACATTGTTGTGCCCCCTTTGTTCGTAACAACTTAAGCTTTTAGATGAGTTGGTAACTTCTCATAGTTTCGAAGTTCCGGTTACGCAAGTCTTAGGTTCAACTCACCTCTGCTTGCATTTTTTTCCCTTTGTTTTTTAGTGCCCAAGTTTATCTCATTTGTTTTGTGATGCACCTTGGTTTTAGCTCTCCAAGTGTGCGTGGTATCCATGTGTGAAGCATGGTATGCGTTCTTGGACCTTCTCTCTCGTAGTTGAAGGTTATAGATGAATTCGTACTTTAAGACCATGTAGTTTGTTCTCTGAAGTAGGAAATAGAAAGAATAAAATTATCAAGTCCAGCTGATCACAGGGAAATTTTCTCCTACCCTAGAAGGAAATGGTGAAAAGGCAAATTTATGGTACGCTAAAAGTCTTGGATCTGCCACTCCATTTGAATGCAAGGGACAATATTGATCACCAAAGTAACTCAACACTAAACTTAACAATAAAGTTAGAATATCTATCAGATCCCAAATTCCAGGAAAACACCATTCTAAACCACATATTCATTTTTTTATATAAGTATTATAAATATGTTGCTCTGTACACAGGAAGTATACAAGAAGAAAATTAATTACACCGTAAGCTATCCACAAACCTACAAAAGGGTTTGCACCAAAGAGAAACGACTCGTGGCACCAAAAAAACAGAGTACGCAGAACAAGCTCCTTTGTCTTCTCTAAGCTTCTCTCCACGTTCTCAAAAATTCTAACATTTCTTTCCAACCAAATAATCCAGCATATCGCCATCGCGGCAGCCTCCCACAAGTGATTTTTCCATTTCCTTTTATACAGTGACCACGATCTCATCAAATCCTTCACTGAATTGGGCATTACCCACTCCACTTCAAACAAATTGAACACAAAATCCAAGCACCTTCTAGCAAACTCACAATGAAGTAGCAAATGATTTACACTTTCCCCATCACATTTGCACAGGCAGCACCAATTGACCAAAACTTTACTGTGACACTAGAGATTGTCGCATGTTAACAAAGCTTCATTAGCTGCTTCCCACATAAATATACCCACCCTTGAAGGAGCCTTTGACCTCCACACATTCTTCCAAGGGAACGAACCATTACTACCCAAGATCTTTTGATAACAGGATTTAACCGAGAATTTCCTGTTTTTTCCACCTTTCCACACAACATGATCTTTACTATTTCTGTCCACTTTCTGATTGTACAGCAGCTCAAAGAGTTGCCCAAGAGAGTCCAACTCCCAATCCTGCAGATTCCTTCTAAAAAAAGGATTTCCAGTAACAGTCTCATTGAACTACAGAATAGAGCTAACTGTTTCCTCCTTGTGATTGGCAAGGATGCATAACATAGGAAATTCTCATTACCCACAACATAGGCTATGAATCTCTTCATAATATCCCACCTCATTCTGATACCTTTCCACACTCCCACCCCATAAGAAGAGTGCACCTCATTCGGAACCCACAGGTGGTCTCCTTTGCCATATTTCCTCAACACCAACTTCCAAAGGGTATCTTTTTAGCACAAATATCGTCAAAGCCACTTACTCAACAAAGCCACATTAAACAAACCACCTCCCATCTAATCAAATGGTACTTCCTATCCACCGCTTGTCCTTCCCATAAGAAATCCCTTTCCAACTTTCCGAGCCTTTGCACCACCAAAACCGGCATAGCAAACATCGACATAAAATAGGTAGGCAAACTTGAAAGAGTACTATTGATAAGAGTTAATCGACCACCCTTTGATAGATATTGTTTTTCCACCCCGCTAGTCTACGCTCGAACCTTGCTATAATCGGATTCCACAACTCCTTGTTTCTAGGATTTGCACCCATCGGGAGCCCAAGAAAAGTCGTTGGAAAGTCACCTATTTTGCAACCAAAAAAACGCAGCCAACTCATTCACATCCTCCACCTCCCCACCGCCAGTAACTCACTCTTCAGAAAATTCATCTTCAGATCTGAAGCCCTGAAGCTGCCTGGAAGAAAAGCAGGATCATCATGAGATAACCTAGTTGATCTGTCTTCGCCGCAAAAACTAGAGAGTCATCTGCAAAAAGCAGATGTGAGACCATCACCGAGCCTTCCTCCCTACCAATAGAATAACCATGAATAAAGCCCTTAGAAACAGCAGCCTCAATAATCCTACTAAAGGCTTCCATAATCGATTATAAACAAAAAGGGGGACAAAGGGTCTCCTTGGCGTAGTCCTCTCGAACTAGGCTCACCATTCACTAGAACTGAATACTTAACCGAAGAGATACAAAACATAATCCATTCCCTCCATCGCTCCCCGAAGCCCATCTTACTCAAGATAAACATCAAAAAGTCCCAATTTACATGATTATATGCCTTCTCAATGTCCAACTTGACAAGCACTCCTGCTTCCCACTGCGTATCCTCCAGTCCACCACTTCATTCGCATTAAGCAACGCATCGTAATTTGCCTGCCTCTCACAAAGGCATGTTGAGAAGAAGAGATAATCTTATCTAACACTTTCTTCAACTGGCTACCAAGAATCTTTACAATAATCTTAGACACCCCCCCTACAAGATTGATTGGTCTAAACTCTTTTATGTCCACCGCCCTATACGTTTAGGGATTAGGGCAATAAAAGTAGAGTTGAGACTTCTCTCAAATCTCTTAAACTCGAAGAAATAATGCAACAGATCCATCAACTCCCCCTTCACCAAATCCCAACAATGCTGAAAAAATGCCATCGGAAAACCATCCGGGCCAGAGCTTTATCCCCTTCAAACTGAAAACTGCTGCTTTTTCTTACCTCATCTGCCGTGAAAAGTAATTCCAGATTTTCTTTAGCCGCTGGATCCAGGAGGCTGAAAGAAACACCCTCCAGTTTAGGATGCCAACTACTATCCTCCGAAAATAACCCCTTGTAAAATCTGCAATACCAACCCTTATTCAGCATCCTCTTCCAGTAACATACCATTAATCTGGACCTTTTAGATCAGATTTGCTTGCTTGTGAGCCTTAGCTACCTGATGGAAAAATCTAGGGTTTTTATCTCCCTCCTTAAGCCAATTGATGCAAGCTTTTTGCCTCCAACAGATTTCCTCACTCCGAAGCAGCCTCTGAATTTCTAATTGAAGAAAATTCCGTCTGGTCAGATCTTCTTCCAAACTCCAGTCCCTTCCAGAGCATCCAGATCCTTGACTTCCTCCATCAACCTATCCAAATCCAGTCTAACGTTTCCAACAGTTTCCTTATTCCACTTCTTTAAGTCCTCCTTCAACATCTTTAACTTTTTTGCTAACCGAAATCCAGGATTTCCCACCACTACATAAGTTTTCCATTTATCCTTAAACCAATCCATAAAACCTGGTTCTTCTAACTACATCAGTTCAAACCGAAGCGGAGATTTCCCTTTGCTCAAACCATCACATTGCAAACGCAGCGAACATGGTCGAAGTCACCTTCGGCAAAACAGATTGGGAAATACCCCGATTTTTTCCATCCAACAAGTTGACACTAAAAAACGATCTATCATCGAGCACTGTGACTCCTGCTGTTTCTGGACCAAGTGAACTTCCACCCTCTAAAGGGAGGTTCAACTCGAATCGCTTATAAACTCATTGAATTCCATCATAGCCTGTGTATGGACTCTGGTCCCTTTACGCTCTGCAGGAAATCTGACCACATTAAAATCACCCCAATACACCACGAAGCTGCCACCTTGCAGAAACTGCTCTAAGCTCAGCCCATAAGTCCTGACGAGCCAAATCTGCACAGGGACCATAAACCCCTGTAAATATCCATCTGAAATCATTATCCAGCCCCTCAAAAATGCAAGAAACTGAGTGAGAACCAATCAAATAGTCTTTCCTGGAGACCACCCTACTATCCCACATAACCAAAATACCTCCAGCCATCCCAATAAAATTTACATGTTCCCAATGTGTCCACCTTCCACCTCCGACGCTCATAACCAGCTCTCTTTCAATACATGCCACTTTAGTCTCTTGAAAACAAATCACATGAGGATTCCATTTACGAATAGCTGCACTTAACACTTGACGCTTGACTCATCATTTTTATACGCACATTCCATGAAGTAATTCGGATATGCATAATTAAACATTAAGATTTGATTCCTCTCCCTCCTCCCTCCCTCCCATCAACAATGTCAAAATTAAGACTACATCGCAAGTTTTTCAGTTACCTGTTACCTTTTTGTCGAGGCTTTTTGTTGCTAATACTGCTTTTCTTTCCCACTGACTTCCGGCCTCTATCCATTTCCATCAGCAAATTCAAAATTTGTTCTTCAAAACCTACACAATATACGAGACCTTCCAAAACC
>CM028379.1:69651194-69817401 GCA_013146195.2 Codonopsis lanceolata | reverse complement strand
CAAGCCCTTGCCCGGCTAGGCCATGGGGAATCACGATGACAGACGTCAAAATTTTGAAGAGCCGGGATATCCGGTAAAATCCTTGGCGAGCTGGTCCCGCAGCCCTCCGTGGTCGGTCCCACAAAATCATCCCTCACCATGGACTGCTTCTTCACTAGCGATTTAAGATATTGATTTTCCTTGCCCTTTGTTTTTCTGGGCGGGGACGGCGATATTTTTCTCTGCTTTCTTTCGTCTTCCTCGAAGGCATCCACGATCAGCTGCCGCTTTCTTTGAGAAGGGGCAGGAGCATGCTCGGTGGAGATAGGCTTAGCGGGGGCAGCGGAGGGCTCAGAAATTCTTTTGGTCAGGGCTGGGGGCTTACTTCTTCCCCGAGGATTCACCTTGGCCTGAGCTCGCGGCGAGCCACCTTGGGCAGCCGAAGACCCCACTCCTGCTCGTCAGCAGGAGTGGCAGCGGGTAGGCCTTTTTGGGCTTTCGGCCTGGCATCCCTTAACGGCCGACGAGCGACCCCTTGTCAAGCGCCGGCCGACTTTCCTCCGTAAGGGCATCTATATCGATCATATCTCAAAATGTAGAAAAGTCAATCAAGATGAGTCAAAAATTATCAAAGAAAAGCTACGAGAAGAAAACTCAAGCAAAAAGCTACAAAGTAATGATATGTACTTCCACAGTCTTCGACAGGGAGTGCACTTTCTTGGCACTGAGGGCAGTCCGACTGGAATTTATTTCCCTCATGCATCAACCACCCGGTACTGGATGTACTCGGGAACTTCACATCGAACATCCAATTTCTTAAACCTCTTGGTCGTCATTCCGACCATCCTCAACAAACTCTCGTCGACACTTATCGCACTCCAGTCAAAAACTCGAGCGGGCCCCCTTCCTCTTACTCCAAGGAAATCCTCGATAGCCTTACGAGCAGCCTCTTCATACTCGTCTAAAGTCGCGGTGAGGGAGAGGACTTGACCCCTCATTTGAAAGGCGAGGCACGGGAAATTCCACCCATATCTACCCTCTACTAACAGACCTCTCGCCCCAATGACCGGTTTTCCAGAGGCTTGGCGAACAAAGTTAATTCCCTGCTATGGTGTTTGCAATGAAGGCGCTTCATCGACTTGGTCACCGCAAAATAGGTCGAAAGAGGGGAGGGTCGGCTCAAACCGAGCATACTACACAGCCAAAGCCGCGAAAGAGATCAAATATCTCGATGAGGTTCGCCGAGAGATCAAGGGATGAGCACCGGCTTCCTCTAAAAGGTCGCACAAGAGTGGATCGAGGGGCGGCCCGGCATCAAAGAATGAAATATAAAAACCTACCCTATCCGCCTCCGCCTCATCCAGCACTACTCGAATTATCTGGGGCGATCCCCCTGAAAATCTTCCAACTATGATTGAAATGGTCGTCCCAGCTCTCTACATCCGAAGGATAGATATTGTTCCTCCATTCTCTCAAGTTTCGTCGAACAGGAGCATCATCGACTTCATCGACTTCACCCGAAACCCCCGCACCGACGAGCTCTCTCCTCGCTTTTCCACAGCCAAGGCCTTATTCGCCTCAACTATACCCGTGACGCTCTCTCAATATTGGTTAAAGAGGTACCTGAGGGCCGTGGTCGCATCGAGCATAAGAACATTGGTGCCCCAAATGATATCCTCGCCGACAAATTCTTGGTCGGAAAGAGTAGGTAAATCTTCCCTATCAGAGCCACCGTTAACCAAAGAACGCCACCGCCGGCTTGGTAAAATTAGCGACCAAGCGCCGCTTGTCTCGCGAGTATACTCTTTGGTCGTAGGGATCGAGCATACGCCGTTCGGGCTAACGTGCTTGGTTCTCATATTTCGTGATAGGCAACAAGAGTGGGGCGAAGATGAAGAAGAATGTTCGCCGGGCAAAAGCAGAAGGCAGACATGTGGCTCATAAAAATCTAACCCTAGATTCCTAATGCATTAGAGGCGAGTAAAAGAAAGAGAAGGAAGTACCGCTTTGGAGAAAGTCGAGGACGAGCACGGAGAGGCGTAAATTTGAGCGAGGACTGGTTGGAATTACAGAAACCAAGGAAAGATTCCTGTACCTGAACCGCAAGGATAATCTAAAAACCGCAAAACCGGAAATTGATCAAAACAAAGTCAAAACTTGAGAAATTTGTATCAAACGAAAGAGGGTGAAATGGCGAACCTGGACACTAGGATTTTAGAGCGAAAGAACGGTAGCAAGTGTCAGAAATGAGAGGAGAAATAGAAGGTTGTTTCGCCTGTTTCAGAGAGTGTAGAAATGGAAGAGTTTAGAAGAAGAGAGAATGAGAAAAACCGGGAAAATCGTGATTTTATGTAAACCCGACTTGCTCGGGTCGACCCGACCAAAAACACGCGGATCTTTACCAAACCAACCTCTGATCGACACGTGGCGGGCACTATGCTCAAAAATACTGCAAACCGACGACGTTTTGATCACCGAACGCCGTCGCATTTGGGAAAGGACATGACAAATGATTACCTACGACCCTCGACATCGTGCATTTAATGCATACGGCGGATCAATTTCCAAGAAAAATTCCACTAATTACTCAACTATCCTCGGCAATAGTATGGTCGACTATAAGTACTGGTCAACCAAGCGGACAAATCGAGGCTAGCGACCATACGAAAACAGGCAAAGAACCGAGGACTCCAAGCGAAGATTAGAAACGAACAAATCGAGCGTGATATACAGATGACTTTCCAAGCTAAGGATAAATCCTCGCACCTGGAAACTCGGGGGCTATTGATGGGACCCGACCTGGGTCCCCCTACGTGGACCGACCACGTGGATTCCAGCTAGACTTGATCTGGTCCCACCAAGGGCCGAAGGCCATTCCCCAGTCAGTCATCATCGACAATCACTGACCAACCGACGAAATGCAAAGTACCATAATTAGCCAGAGCATGACAGCAACCATGAATCGATGCAGACCATATGGTCGAGGATCACCTATGCTCCGACGCCTCGGGATAAGACAGGTTTAGCCCGTAGCCTGTACATAGCATCCAGGTGCCTTCCCCACAAGAGCCGAGCAAGCCATGCAAGCCGCCATACCTTATCGGCTTACTTAACCGCCTACAATCCTCACTGCATACGCAACCAGTTGACCACTCAGAACCGCCAAAGAAGCCGACAGGGAACAAATCCCACCAGTTGGGACCCTCATACCAATCATGATCCCAAATCTAGGCTACTATAAAAGGAAGCCTTTCCCTTCAAGAAAGGTAAGATAACTTAAGATTACAAACTTATTATACTGCTGGTGATAGACAATACACACAAAGAGATTACTCTCTATACACTGACCGGAAGTTAAGGGAACGCCTAGCTCCGGCATACTATATACTACCTTGTTACTGACTCTCACCTGAGGGTCAGAGCTGAAACCCCCAAAGACCTAACGGTAGTCTTACTTTCTGTGTACTCACTAACAAAGATCATCAACCCAAGCCCGTATATCTCAAGAAATCGGTATCCTATCACTACACCGACGTGACCACCAAGGGCCTGACACGTCACCAGTCCATTACGTGGATCGCCACCACCCCGCTCGTGGCGTGATCATTTACGTTGTTCAATAAATAAATAAATAAAATCATCTTTGTGGACTTGTAATTTTTATATGTAATTTTATTGAAAAACTAAAAATGGACCCTTGTTTAGGGATGGAGGGAATAGTATAAGTGCTAAAACATTGTATATTTATTGTAATACAACTGAATTTACTAAATCAATTTTCCTTAGTTGGGGATTTTAATTGCATCTCTTTGTGGTACCAGTAGACACCTTTGGTCTCTTGTTTACTTTGATATAAAACCCTCTCGGAGTTCTATCAATCTTAAAGTAGTCACCCAAAACTGGCTTGATGGAATCCCTTGGCCCTTGATGGAATGCTTGAGATTAAAGGGTGTAGGACGCGAGTGTGTGTACCGTCATGAAGAACTCTGTTTAGGAATCCAAAATCTCTGTCCATTGTGGAGAATGCTCAGTTGAATCCTAATGACTCAAAGAAAGATGAGTATGGTGCAAATAAGTTATACAAGTACTGGAACCCCATAAATGCACGTTGGTACTCACAAAGGCACGATGACCACAGTCATGGCCAATGACCCAAAGAACGGTGAGGACGCTTCCTTGACAAAACCAGTAACGAGGCCCTGCTAAGTAGGATAAAGGAGAAGGGAGGATGGGGATATTAAGAGTTAGCGATGTAAAAGAAGATGGACACAACCACGTAATAGAAAGAGGATCGCTTGAAAGTTGAAACTCTTGAAGGTGAATGGAGGTTTCGAGATGGGTTGACGTTGGAGGACGTTTTTGGCCTCCTCGGTGGGAGCTCTGTATTGTTATTCCTTTTGGTGTTGTCACTGATTTCCTCATCCACTCTGTGTCTCACTTGCTTGAGTAAATATATTTGGAGGGAGGCGATTTAAAGAGTTTTGTTATGTTGAATGGACAATGGCATACAATTAATCAAATAAATTTTATTTTGTAAGAATAAATCTTTAAAGGTGATGAACAAATCTTTAAAGGTGGAGTGAATGAATTTTGTAAGAATCTTATAAAGTATTCCTTCAAGATTGGATTTGTTTTACTTTTGTGATGAACACCGATCTGGGAATTAGTGTTAGAATGTGCAAAGAAATTCAATGATCATTGCAGTGCAGCCTTGCACATAATTATCATGTTTCTGCAATTGATGTAGTTGCTAACTCAAGAAGGATGTGATATGGTGTTATTGCGGGCTTGATTATGGAAAATATTCGTAATCGGCCAAGTTATTCCCCAACTGATGTTATTGATCATATGATGACCCTTGAGCTCTACGGCAAGCATCACAAAAATACTCTTAGTTTGTTTAATAACAACCGACATATTTGGAACCACGGAAAGAGGGGAGGGGTGGGTGGTGAAACCGCAACACCCCAACAACCACCATGCTAAGAAACCCACGCCAACAAAGCGGTGGCCGCTAACCCAAACCGGGAGTGACACGAAAGACCTCAATTCTATGGATTGTTAAGCACTTGGAGTCAACAACTTAAGAAATAAAGCGAAATTCATGCTCCGTGAATGAATCATATAAAGGCTCCCAAGTAGGGGGGACAAAATGGATGTTATGGATCAATGGATAATATGTCATTATCCATGGATAACCATGGATAATGGCCTATTATCCATTGATCCATAACACCCATTTTGTCACCCCTACTCCCAAGAAATTAGTAGGATCATATTCACCTTCAACATCACAGATTTCCAAAACCCAACAGAAGGAAGTAGATTTTCATCCTTTTCAAGCCAACAAATCAAATCCTTGCAAACGCAAGAACCGCAACAGGTTATTAAGGAGAGAAGCAACAAAGGAGAACACATGTGGAATTTGATGATGAGGAAAGACAACGGAGAATCAAAATTTCCTCAAAGCAGCCACGCCGAACCATTGATTTCAGGAGAGAGTAGTGAGTGGTCTTGAATATCCGACTCAATCTCACTCGGGCCCGCCCTCTGTGGGTCCCTGACGTGCGCCGCGCCTGCGCGCCCTTGGATAGGGGTGCGCGTACGTGCGGATGCGATACACCACTGCTCTTGTTTCACCCTCCCTTTTTTAAGGAAAGACGAAATCAAAAGTACGAGAGGAGTGTTGTCTAAGATAGCGCGTTGGAATGCGCCTCGGTTGCCTTTAGTGGATTTTTGATCCAATATGACAACTTTAGGTTTCCCGCATCAAGTTATCTCTTTTTTTAGGGGATACCAGGATATGAGAATGCACCATCCTTTCATTCTCATTTTCCCTTTTTTAGGGGAAAATGGAAAAGTGCAAAAAAGGATGTTGCGACGCACCAACTATGGATTTTATTGAAAATAGCCTTATGACCTATTTCGGATCACTATGGGAGCTTTGAGTTTCCTGCATCAAGTTATCCCTTGTTTAGGGGATATCGGGATATGAGAATACACCATTCTTTCATGAGCTACGATACTACGAGCTAGAGCTTGTGATATTACTACAAGCTTGAGTGTTAGTGCTGTTAGATCATATCTACTAAAAATTTTACACCGTTAGATCAAATATGATATTTTCTAAATAATGATGTAGATATTCCAAATCACCACCAACTTAATCATCCAACGACTCTAACACTAAAGCTCGTATTAATAACACAAGCTCTAGCTCGTTATATCATTTGTCTTCTTGCATTCCTATTTTCCCTTTTTTAGGGGAAAACAGAAAAGTGCAAGAAAGTAGGGGTGAACAGAAGTTTTCCGGAACCGGACCGAACCAATGGAACTGGACCGGACCAGTCAAAAATGGACCGGACCAATACTTTGGATTGGTTCTGGATCTGAATTTTTACAGAACCGGACAATTGGGTCGGTCCACGGTTCCAGAAACCAAAAACGCAGAACCGGACCGAACTGGACCAATGTGTATTTATTATTATTTTATTATATTTAATATACTAATATAGTATAATTAATTTATATATATATATATATATACATATACATACATAAATTGATAAGAAGATAATAAAATGGATACAACTTACAACCTAAAGAAAATATATAATAATTTGATTCAATATTCAACCAAGTTTCCTTATTTGATTAAAGAGAAAATAAGAGGGAAAACATTGTTCTTCCCTATTAATTAATTTCTTGCCTCTTTTTGTGATTCCAAACATTATTAGTTTGAAGGATTGTTACCTGTAAATTAATTAAATTAACCATAAGGGGATCGGAGAGGAAGATGACTTGTAATAAATTTCCTTACAACTTTCTTTTTCGTTTCTCTTTATTAATTTGGAAGTAATGATTTTTACCTTTAGTTTATTTTCACAAGAACAACGAACCCAACAAAATGTTGTATAAATGAAGAACATGATTTGATTATTGATCATTGTTTTTTAGAAAATCTAGTTATCCTCTTGATCAAAGATACGCATCGTATTGGTCTGGTCCTGGTTCTCGTGCGTCTTCAATTAATTCTGGACCGGACCAATGTATTGGTTCTCAGACATATTGGGTTGGTCTTGGTTCTATATTTTTTTAGGTGAAATTTCAAGTGGGTACAATTTTGAAAACATGTTTTCATCTAGAACCATTAATTTTTTGCACATTTCATTAAACTACAAATTGATTGCCAAATGACAAAAATGCCATTAATGAAAACTCTGATGTCAAGCTTTGGCATCAGGATGATTAATTTCAGGCATCAGGATAATTAAATCCAGGCATCAGGACTCTGATGCCAAAAATGCTGATGTCAAATCTTGGCATCAGGTGAAATGTTGATGCCTACAATTGTTGCTGATGCCAAAAATAGTGCTGATGCCAAAAATGCTGATGCCAAATCTTGGCATCAGGTGAAAATACCTGAAATGCTGATGCCTACAATTGTTGCTGATGCAAAAAATGCTGATGTCAAATCTTGGCATCAAGTGAAACGCTGATGCCTATAATTGTTGCTGATGCCAAATCTTGGCATCAGGTGAAATGCTGATGCCTATTGCTGATGCCTATCAAACATAATCTTGGCATCAGGTGATGAACCAAATCAAATTTATTTATACCAGTTCATGGACATTGTCAAATCATTCTTGAAAAAGTAAAGAGAACAAGTATCAAAATAGCTTTCCCTCTCTCCGTCTCTCTGTTTCCGTTCAAAATCCTTTAAATCAACTAAGTCTTTCTCTCTCTCCCTCTCTAAAAACGTTAAAGTCAAAAATTGAAAATCCAGCAACCCAAATGCATCATTCATGAGTTGTGTCTCCGACAAGACCATATTCCGGTACGTGGGACGAATGGGTTGTCTTATATCTCAATTGGCCGCCAAATTCGCCTTCTTTCCTCCCACTCCAGCCACCTACCAAGTCAAAAAGTGTGCCGACGATGGTAAGCTCGTAGTCGTCTCCACGACGTCGTCTATGCCCCTGTCTCGACGACTCTGATCAGATCTTAACCGTTGTCGACGTCCTCATCGCCGCCGAGAAACGGATCAACAATCAACCCGATTGGTTCGCCATATCGCCGAGAAGCGTCTCCAAGGCAGAGATCTCAAAGGCTGTCGCGATTTCACCGTCTTGGCTCAAGAAACCGAGCCCCTTCTCGACGGCTCCGATCGATCTTAGCCGTTGTCGACGCCCTCATCGCCGCCAGAAACGGATCAACAATCAACCCGATTGGTTCGCCATCCTCCAACTGAACGCCTCAGCACAAAAACATTGATTAATTCAAAGGAACGCACCTGAATGAGAGAGAGAAAGAGAGAAAATGTGTGCTGAGTCTGAATCTCTTATTTGGTGGGTAAGATGTTGATGGAGACGGCAGGTAAGATGACATCACCAACTCGAAGGAACTTTTGGTTTTGTGAGTTGATGGTGTGGTTGGTATTCATGTGCGCGTTGTATAATCTACAAAGCAACGAGTGGTGTTGCGAATTTGACCGAATTCTTTCTTAATGGGTAGTGACGTACTTTTGCCCCAAAATTGTATCTAAAAGATATGTCCAAAAAATAGCTGGATTTATTTGAAAACATGTTTTATAAAATGTACCGGCTTGTAATTATTCCTATTGTTTAAGAACTGGACTATTGGTCTGGTCCTGGTTCTCTCAGTTTTTCCAAAAAAGTGGACCGAACCGGACCAAGCTCACCCCTACAAGAAAGGAGTGTTGCGAAGCCCCACTGGATCCAAAATGTTTTAGAGTCGTCATCTTTATTTTAAGGCAAAAATAAAGCAAAACCAAAAAAAGAAAAACCAGGGATTATGAAAACGGGTTCGGAGGCTAAGTTACGAGTTGGGAAGGTGCTAGGCACCCAATTCGCTCTTTCGGTCTCAAAAATGGTTTTTGGCTAAAGTATGCTTATTGTTATATTTATTTAGCAAATAAACAAAGCATTGAAAGACAGAAAAATAAAAGCAAATACATCCGCGACTACATTATTTACGGACTTGCAGCCATTTCCTTACAATAATTACAAATATATTTAAAAATATTTGGTCATTATAATGGCTCTTTTACATAGTATTTTCTAACTAAATCCGGGCAGCACAACGGCTTATATTGTCTACATTGGGCCGGATTTAAATAACAACTTTTATAAAAATAATGCCCTCAAAGACTATTACCTTTTAGAGCGGAGTGTGTTTGCTCTGTCCTTCTCGGGAGAGGGAGACTTTTATTGCTGCTGCTGATGTGATTTGGGCAGAGTGACGACTTATTTGTGGTAGTTTTGGCTCACCACTCTCGAACGGCTTAGTTTTGGTGGTTTTGGCCTATTTGGTTGGGCGGAATAACGACTTATTTCGGGTGATTTCAGCCTATTTACTCAGGCAGAGTAACGACTTAATTTATGATTTTTGGACCGGGGAAATAAGGTGGATACCTAACTAAAGGGTTAGGGATCACTTTAACCGGTTGGATTTGTGTTTGGAGGAGGTTTGGACTGGGTTTCGAGGCTTTATGAGAGGGTAGGGATCACTCGCTCACTGATCGCTCACTGCGTTAAAATTACGCAGAGTAACTCTGGGCTTCAAGCCTTCGTCGAAAAATTGTCCCTCAAAACGTAGCCGGGCACCTGTATTTATAGTTGGATTTGTGCTTCATCGGCTTGTACCGCGCGCTAGAAATTTTGCACAATGCGTTAACTCTACGGGCACTGTTTGGGACCTTGGCGCGGACAACAAGCTCCTTTGGCACGGCGCCAAGGAACCATGTTGGCGGCGCCAAGCTACTATTCCAGCTTCAATTTTTGACATTCCCCCCCCCCCCCTGCGGTTCACTATTCATGCATCCTATTTTTTTCCTTTTGTATTTTCAACCCTGTAACTTGACATTTTATTAAGTTTAAACAGTTCTTGATATCATATGCCAGAGTTACATATCAGGGGTACGAAATTGGGGTGTCTACATTTCTATGAGCACAACTTCTTGTGTTTCTGCCGCCCTGCCTGAAGCAAAAGTAAACCCTGGTGGTTGTTGTCAGTGAATAAATACACGAGTAAGCACAACATCGGAACTCCTTCATCACCAACAACTTCCATCTCAATATTACCATGAATGTATATTGTTGCAGTTGGCAGAACCAAGGACAGGAAATGGTTTGCTAAAACATCTAAAAATGGAACACCATGGGTATTTGATCATTCTACATTGATACCATCATATAATATTTATGCTACTACTAAACTTGGAAATTTTTGTTATCATTAATGACAATGCCACAATGTGCAAACTTCGAACAAAATAGCAACTCACTAGGAGAGTTGTGTTTTTGATAACTTACATTCATCCTTAAACTATAAGGCTCCGTTGGCTACACAGAAAGCCACCATGTTACCTTCATGACAAATGAATGAGAAAGCACATGGCTGGAACTCCTTCCTCACCTTGTAAATAATTCTCATCAGAACACCAGCATGGGATCTGCAAACACAAGATTGGAAGTCCTTCCTCACACTGTAAATGCTTTCAATCAGAACACCTGAGAACTAGTTGGGTTCTGCAAATTGTTGCAGCCCTTTAACTAACTCTGCATTACCAACCCACAACCTTTACATTGGCACACCCCAACTTCCTACACAGCATAGGTAAAAGCTTCAAGCTCCAACATGTTAGCATTAGATAAACCTTTAATCCCTTTCCAGCACACATAACATTTTCCTGTGATATTCTACGACACGGTACCAAAAGTGTCGCACCAAAAGCTGCTCCTGATTCTTCACATAAAGGGCAACAATAGAGTTCAAATTCAACCAAATGGGAAGGACAGATGCCCTTTGCATTCCAAATTCAGGAACAATATTAATATTACCAACATAATTTTCACTAATGCAGTCTCCATTTCAATTAGTCTCCATCTCATTTCAAAGAAATAGATATCCAGTATCCACATACTCCATAATATTCTATCTTGCACGTGAGTATTAATCTAAATTTCGCTCTCCCCCCGTCCCCCCAAAAAACAGTCCTCTTTACACTTGGTTTGTCCCAAAAAACTAGTCCCATTTCTATAAGAGGAAGTATTTATGCAATTCAAGAACGGTGCAAACATGTAAAGCTATAACCGTAAACAGTAGACTTGTCAAAGGGGACTATTTATTTTTATGGAGGGAGTATAACTGTATCTTATACTTTGAAATACAGTTTCTCTAAGCTTCCTCAATTGGCCAATCCTGAACTACTCACCTAGGATCTCGAAACTCAAATTTATCCAATTAAATTCATGGGTATGCTTGCTTTTGCATCTGGAGTCATATAACAGACAAGATCGTATGGCAACAGCAGGTCTGATCTGATGCCTTGATAAAAGAGACATCCTTTAAACGAACCCCTGAAAAAACTTTTATGCTATGAATGAACCAAGAGGATCAACTGAAATAACCATCTAAGAATGTACTTGTGATATATCCACAAACAAAGAGTACTATTTTATTTTCAGGAATTCGGACTAAACAAAAAAAGAAAGAATAATGAAAATAATACTACCTCCGTCCTAAAAAAGTAGTCGCACTTTCTTTTGGTTTGTCCCGATGGTCGCATTTCAAAAACAAGATACTCCTACTGTCCCTAATTTAGTGTCCTTTAAAGTTTTGCAAAAATAAAGTAAGTTGACGTTTAGGCCATTTTAGTGGTACATATACATGAATGCCCTAGTACATAATGGTAAGAGCACATTCGGACATGATAAACAACAAGGTCAAATTAGTAGCTTCATACAAAACGCGGCATTCATTTAGGGACAATTTTTTTTCAAAAAAGGGACATTCAATTAGGGATGGAGGGAGTATAACTTCAGTGCCATTTTAAAGAGGTATAAACTGGTAAAGTTACAATCTTAAAAAGTTTAACTTGTCAAATGGGAGTACTTGGGATTAAGGTATATATATAATACAATTTCCTTACTAAATGTACATAAGATAACTATCTCTTAAATCCTATTTGAACACTTTCGAGTGGCTATATAACTGCTAGGCAACAAGTTGCTTCAACTACAACAACATGCACACTTACCTTTTAGCAGGCAAGCTAGGACTACTCAAATCCTTCACTACATGAGGGAGCTTACTATAAATTGCCACCGCTCTGTTGCCATAAATTGATGATATCAGTAGCCTGTTCGAGGAGAACCACAATCTGTTTTGGGGATATCCAGGGCCTACTCTCAAGCATGTTCTTGAGGTCTTCCCAAGCATCTTTCCTCGGCCAAAAATAGTAAGGACTCAAAGGAATGGAACCATGGCCTGGTATCACTTGGTCCAGTGCAAGACCTATATGTTTCTCCATCCATATGAACTTCAACACAATCCTGGGTTTCTCCATTAGCTTCACCAACACTCCCAGTTTCTATATATATTTAACAAATTACATAAAAACAATTAACAATCCAATTGGAAAAGAATTACTTTTGATGAATATCAATTTGCCTTTTAAGGAGGGAGAGAGAGGACCTCGGATTCAGGTGGAAGGGAGTCATCGGCTAAGGTTTCCACGGCTGCAATAGCTTCGGCGCCGGCGGATGAAGCGGTATGGACTGTAAAGTGACTTGCATAGCGACTGATTTTGAGGTCGGAAAGAATGGTGGAAGGAAAGGGAGAGGGGTTTAGTTTGAAAAAGAATAAATTTTGAGAGGAATAACTGTGAACACTTGGAAATGTTAATTTGGAGGGTTTGGAAGTGCAGGAAATTACGCTCAGTTGAGCCCCCAATCCCAATGACGACGATAACATTCTCCCTCTTCCTTATCTATTCTTCACGCCAATGGACAATGCCTCTGCTTGGTTTCTCGATTTCTTTCTGCTACGGTGCTACTGCTAAGTGAGTCGTGGAGAGGCGCTATCATTTTGTATTTTCATTTTATCATTATAAATATAACAATAATAATTATTTTAAATATATTATCTTTTATGTCTTTTATTGACACCCTTATTTAAAATACATGTATAGTGATCATTGGCTAAAACAAACCATTACTTCATCCGTTCTTAAATGAGTAGTCATTTTTAAAATTTCACTAATCACTAAAATTAAAAAGTCAACTTTCAGATTATTTTAAGACTATATGCAGCATTAATGCCATGATATGTGACAATAGTGATTTTAGTAAACTTAGAAAATACTCCATTCGTCCCTAAATAATCGTCTGGGTTAACCCGACGCACAGTTTAAGAAAAAGTAATTTAATTAATTATTTATATTGGTTTAATGTGTAGTTTCTTTTAATGTCCATGTATATGTGACCCATAATTAAAGTAGAGTGAAAAAATAAGGGTAAAGTGATAAAAATGATGTTCTAAAAAGATAAGTTTCAAAGTGGACAATTATTTTGGGACGGACGAAAAAGGAAAGGAGAACGATAATTTATGGACGGAGGGAGTAATACACTTATTTTGTGACAAATAAATTTAAATATTAGAGAATATTCCTTCCTTCTTTTTTTTTTTTTGAAAATAATAATAATATTGCTCAAAAAATAATACTTCTCCCTCTTTCACAAATCACAAAAGGACCAAGCAATCAACTCACTACCCAAGTTACTGCCACCATAATCCTCAAAAGAAGGTCATGTTTAGGCTTCCCCAATTTTATTTCGCACTACAATAATACTCATTCAAAAGGGCTATTAGTACAAGAATTGCTCCGTTACAAGCCGAGCCATAGGCCTTGGTACACTAAAGTACTCGTATAACTCTTTCAATCTTAAATCACCTTCACTAAGAATACATAGCAAATATTACAAAATAATCAGAAAAAATATATTTCATGTTTCGTTCCTAATCATTTAATCCATGTTTTGAGTTGTGTTCCAATATGAGATTAGAAAATCAAGCAAACTCAAGACCAGGCTTCCACATGGTACTTGCCACCCTTTTCCAACGCCCTAAGCCACCTTATGGCAGCTTCCTTTGGCACTCCACCTTCTTTGGAGACAATTTCCTCAAAGGTTGACAATACATCCGCAGGCATATTGTTCGAAGAGCCTGCAACATAGACAGCAGCCCCTTCACTTAGCAAATTCCAAATCCTTGCGCTCTGTTCTTTCATCTTATGTTGCACATAAACTTTCTGTGGCTGGTCACGAGAGAAGGCAACATAAAACCCTCCACCTTTTTCCTCTGAAAGCACCCCACCATTTTGTGAATGAGAAAGCCAAAAATCTCTGTACAAGAAGTCATTCTCCTTATTTCGGCAACCAAAAAAGAAAAGAATGGGAGCAGTTGGACTAGGTTTACTTTGTAAGGCTCTTTCCTCCACAAATCCACGAAAGGGTGCACAACCTGTTCCAGGTCCAATCAGAATGAGCGGAAGTGATGACTGTGGGCGAGGAAGAAAACCTTTGTGAAACCAGGCTGGTATACAGACTCCTGTTTAAATAGAATCATTTTCAATGGGCAAGAAGTTACGTATCACATTGCGTCATAAAAATAAGGGTTTGCACTTTATAATCTAAGAGCAGTTAACTCGTACTTTCCTGATCAAGTGCTGCCAGCCATGTGGAGCAGAGACCTGTGCGCTTCCTCTTGAAAGGGGTTGTCCATGATACTATGCTTACAGTCAGATGTACTTGATTAGGGTGAGCTAACGGAGACGAAGATATGGAGAAAGCCCTTGTTTTCAACGGAGGAATCAGCTGCACCAACCACTCAAATGGCATTTGTACAGATGGGAAATCCTCTAATACCTGCAGAACAAATCAAAAGCTCGAGGTTGAAAAGTGAAGAGAGCATTAAGGCCAGAGATTCTACTTTCAATGTATCCTTCTGGCCTCTGGACGTTCTGTAATACATAAATTCAAATTAAAAGCACTTTAGGTCCTTGGCGGCGCGATGCCACACTGACGTAACAAGTTTCTATTCAGCTTAAGTTTCCTTCAGTTCACAAACTCATAGAAGATAAGAAAAAAAACTAGGAGAAGCAAAGAAAACTCTCTTCTTGTATATCCTTTTCACACTAAAAAAAACTAGGGATGAGTATTATGCTTCAAAGTTTTTCTTATATCCCATTTTCTCGCACCAGGCAGATCGAAAATACACGCGAATCCTGGATTAAAAAGAATTCAGATTCTGCAGTTCTAGGAGCAGATCACCAAATTACCACTTCAAAAGTCAATGGTGAAATTCAGTATCAATCAAAATATGAAGAAACTAATGCAGCTGTGACCAACATAACATGCAAAAAGGTTGGACTGAAACTTTCTTTACTGGTGTACACCTTTAAGCTTAATTTTAATTACTCCATGAGAAATTTTAGGATCTTAGGACAAAGTGAATCAGAAGGAACCAAGACCGAATTCAAGAAGAAACAGAAGGGTGGCTAGATATCTTTCAAATGATGCACTAAGAACATGTTATACATTTCAAGCTTCATAAAGAACAAATATTCTTATTACCTCCAAGACAGTCCTTCGTTCCTTTTGGTTGTACTGGTATAGATCATCTCTTCCTTCGGGTGAGGAGAAATACTGAAGCCTTTCCTTCTCATGTGGAGCAATGGCGAAATAACTCATGACCTACAGAATTATGCAAGTAAGAACAAGCCCATTGTACCAAAATGTAGTTGCTCCTACTGTCTTGAGGAGACAAGAGGGCAGTAACTCAAATAGCATAAATCAAGAAGTGAGCAATGCACTATCTTCATAAACTTTTCTTGCAAGGCATGTATCACAAAATTATACTGTGGCCTCACTTCATCTTGTGTCATCTGTCAATCGCGAGCATTGAAGTTTTAATACTTTATATTAGAGTTTTTCATAGTTTCAACTTGATTTATACTAGTAGATCATTACATTATTATTTAACAGACCTGACTATCCAAGTCATCTGCAGATGTTCAGGTAATCCAGATGAAATGGTGAAAGATCATAAATTATGCAATAAGAGGTAAACAATAATTAAGGGACTTCTTTTTAAAGGAACCCCTTTGTTTCTGTTGCTAGGATACTTCAAGTATTTCATTAATATGTTTAATAAGTAACTGTATTATTAATACTTCAGCAATTACAATTTCTTATTGTACATTGTTGTGCCCCCTTTGTTCGTAACAACTTAAGCTTTTAGATGAGTTGGTAACTTCTCATAGTTTCGAAGTTCCGGTTACGCAAGTCTTAGGTTCAACTCACCTCCGCTTGCATTTTTTTCCCTTTGTTTTTTAGTGCCCAAGTTTATCCCATTTGTTTTGTGATGCACCTTGGTTTTAGCTCTCCAAGTGTGCGTGGTATCCATGTGTGAAGCATGGTATGCGTTCTTGGACCTTCTCTCTCGTAGTTAAAGGTTATAGATGAATTCGTACTTTAAGACCATGTAGTTTGTTCTCTGAAGTAGGAAATAGAAAGAATAAAATTATCAAGTCCAGCTGATCACAGGGAAATTTTCTCCTACCCTAGAAGGAAATGGTGAAAAGGCAAATTTATGGTACACTAAAAGTCTTGGATCTGCCACTCCATTTGAATGCAAGGGACAATATTGATCACCAAAGTAACTCAACACTAAACTTAACAATAAAGTTAGAATATCTATCAGATCCCAAATTCCAGGAAAACACCATTCTAAACCACATATTCATTTTTTTATATAAGTATTATAAATATGTTGCTCTGTACACAGGAAGTATACAAGAAGAAAATTAATTACACCGTAAGCTATCCACAAACTCTACAAAAGGGTTTGCACCAAAGAGAAACGACTCGTGGCACCAAAAAAACAGAGTACGCAGAACAAGCTCCTTTGTCTTCTCTAAGCTTCTCTCCACGTTCTCAAAAATTCTGACATTTCTTTCCAACCAAATAATCCAGCATATCGCCATCGCGGCAGCCTCCCACAAGTGATTTTTCCATTTCCTTTTATACAGTGACCACGATCTCATCAAATCCTTCACTGAATTGGGCATTACCCACTCCACTTCAAACAAATTGAACACAAAATCCAAGCACCTTCTAGCTAACTCACAATGAAGTAGCAAATGATTTACACTTTCCCATCACATTTGCACAGGCAGCACCAATTGACCAAAACTTTACTGTGACACTAGAGATTGTCGCATGTTAACAAAGCTTCATTAGCTGCTTCCCACATAAATATACCCACCCTTGAAGGAGCCTTTGACCTCCACACATTCTTCCAAGGGAACGAACCATTACTACCCAAGATCTTTTGATAACAGGATTTAACCGAGAATTTCCTGTTTTTTCCACCTTTCCACACAACATGATCTTTACTATTTCTGTCCACTTTCTGATTGTACAGCAGCTCAAAGAGTTGCCCAAGAGAGTCCAACTCCCAATCCTGCAGATTCCTTCTAAAAAAAGGATTTCAAGTAACAGTCTCATTGAACTACAGAATAGAGCTAACTGTTTCCTCCTTGTGATTGGCAAGGATGTAACATAGGAAATTCTCATTACCCACAACATAGGCTATGAATCTCTTCATAATATCCCACCTCATTCTGATACCTTTCCACACTCCCACCCCATAAGAAGAGTGCACCTCATTCGGAACCCACAGGTGGTCTCCTTTGCCATATTTCCTCAACACCAACTTCCAAAGGGTATCTTTTTCGCACAAATATCGTCAAAGCCACTTACTCAACAAAGCCACATTAAACAAACCACCTCCCATCTAATCAAATGGTACTTCCTATCCACCGCTTGTCCTTCCCATAAGAAATCCCTTTCCAACTTTCCGAGCCTTTGCACCACCAAAACCGGCATAGCAAACATCGACATAAAATAGGTAGGCAAACTTGAAAGAGTACTATTGATAAGAGTTAATCGACCACCCTTTGATAGATATTGTTTTTCCACCCCGCTAGTCTACGCTCGAACCTTGCTATAATCGGATTCCACAACTCCTTGTTTCTAGGATTTGCACCCATCGGGAGCCCAAGAAAAGTCGTTGGAAAGTCACCTATTTTGCAACCAAAAAAACGCAGCCAACTCATTCACATCCTCCACCTCCCCCACCGCCAGTAACTCACTCTTCAGAAAATTCATCTTCAGATCTGAAGCCCTGAAGCTGCCTGGAAGAAAAGCAGGATCATCATGAGATAACCTAGTTGATCTGTCTTCGCTTCGCAAAAAACTAGAGAGTCATCTGCAAAAAGCAGATGTGAGACCATCACCCGAGAGCCTTCCTCCCTACCAATAGAATAACCATGAATAAAGCCCTTAGAAACAGCAGCCTCAATAATCCTACTAAAGGCTTCCATAATCGATTATAAACAAAAAGGGGGACAAAGGGTCTCCTTGGCGTAGTCCTCTCGAACTAGGCTCACCATTCACTAGAACTGAATACTTAACCGAAGAGATACAAAACATAATCCATTCCCTCCATCGCTCCCCGAAGCCCATCTTACTCAAGATAAACATCAAAAAGTCCCAATTTACATGATTATATGCCTTCTCAATGTCCAACTTGACAAGCACTCCTGCTTCCCCACTGCGTATCCTCCAGTCCACCACTTCATTCGCATTAAGCAACGCATCGTAATTTGCCTGCCTCTCACAAAGGCATGTTGAGAAGAAGAGATAATCTTATCTAACACTTTCTTCAACTGGCTACCAAGAATCTTTACAATAATCTTAGACACCCCCCCTACAAGATTGATTGGTCTAAACTCTTTTATGTCCACCGCCCCTATACGTTTAGGGATTAGGGCAATAAAAGTAGAGTTGAGACTTCTCTCAAATCTCTTAAACTCGAAGAAATAATGCAACAGATCCATCAACTCCCCCTTCACCAAATCCCAACAATGCTGAAAAAATGCCATCGGAAAACCATCCGGGCCAGAGCTTTATCCCCCTTCAAACTGAAAACTGCTGCTTTTTCTTACCTCATCTGCCGTGAAAAGTAATTCCAGATTTTCTTTAGCCGCTGGATCCAGGAGGCTGAAAGAAACACCCTCCAGTTTAGGATGCCAACTACTATCCTCCGAAAATAACCCCTTGTAAAAATCTGCAATACCAACCCTTATTCAGCATCCTCTTCCAGTAACATACCATTAATCTGGACCTTTTAGATCAGATTTGCTTGCTTGTGAGCCTTAGCTACCTGATGGAAAAATCTAGGGTTTTTATCTCCCTCCTTAAGCCAATTGATGCGAGCTTTTTGCCTCCAACAGATTTCCTCACTCCGAAGCAGCCTCTGAATTTCTAATTGAAGAAAATTCCGTCTGGTCAGATCTTCTTCACTCCAAACTCCAGTCCCTTCCAGAGCATCCAGATCCTTGACTTCCTCCATCAACCTATCCAAATCCAGTCTAACGTTTCCAACAGTTTCCTTATTCCACTTCTTTAAGTCCTCCTTCAACATCTTTAACTTTTTTGCTAACCGAAATCCAGGATTTCCCTCCACTACATAAGTTTTCCATTTATCCTTAAACCAATCCATAAAACCTGGTTCTTCTAACTACATCAGTTCAAACCGAAACGGAGATTTCCCTTTGCTCAAACCATCACATTGCAAACGCAGCGGAACATGGTCCGAAGTCACCTTCGGCAAAACAGATTGGGAAATACCCCCGATTTTTTCCATCCAACAAGTTGACACTAAAAAAACGATCTATCATCGAGCACTGTGACTCCTTGCTGTTTCTGGACCAAGTGAACTTCCCACCCTCTAAAGGGAGGTCAACTCGAATCGTTTATAAACTCATTGAATTCCATCATAGCCTGTGTATGGACTCTGGTCCCTTTACGCTCTGCAGGAAATCTGACCACATTAAAATCACCCCCAATACACCACCGAAGCTGCCACCTTGCAGAAACTGCTCTAAGCTCAGCCCATAAGTCCTGACGAGCCAAATCTGCACAGGGACCATAAACCCCTGTAAATATCCATCTGAAATCATTATCCAGCCCCTCAAAAATGCAAGAAACTGAGTGAGAACCAATCAAATAGTCTTTCCTGGAGACCACCCTACTATCCCACATAACCAAAATACCTCCAGCCGTCCCAATAAAATTTACATGTTCCCAATGTGTCCACCTTCCACCTCCGACGCTCATAACCAGCTCTCTTTCAATACATGCCACTTTAGTCTCTTGAAAACAAATCACATGAGGATTCCATTTACGAATAGCTGCACTTAACACTTGACGCTTCGACTCATCATTTATACCCCGCACATTCCATGAAGTAATTCGGATATGCATAATTAAACATTAAGATTTGATTCCTCTCCCTCCCCTCCCCTCCCATCAACAATGTCAAAATTAAGACTACATCGCAAGTTTTTCAGTTACCTGTTACCTTTTTGTCGAGGCTTTTTGTTGCTAATACTGCTTTTCTTTCCCACTGACTTCCGGCCTCTATCCATTTCCATCAGCAAATTCAAAATTTGTTCTTCAAAACCTACACACGATACCCCGAGGACCTTCCCGAAACCTTTCACCCTCCTTTTAACCCATAGTAAAATGTCTTCTCTTTCGCGTCCATCAATAGCTCAAAGCCTTGAAAATCTTCAGGCCTGACCACTGACAGGCGAACACACTAAAGGTTCTTCCAAATCTTTTGCAGAGTCCTCCTGTACTGCCGTCAAACCCTTTGAATTCTCTCCCAAAATCTGAACTGGGTCTTCTTCTACTAAGATATTCTCCCTTAATCTCTGTCCAGGCGACAAACAAAAAGCATTTGTTGCTGGTTCAAACAGAGCCCCTAAACCACATATTCATCCGTAGAAGTTCAGGCATATCCAAGGAATAAGAAGATTATATTTGTCTATGGAAGCTGGTCAGAACCACTTTTAGGCAACTGTATGCATTAATGGCTAGAACCACGCTTTAGAGGAGCAATCACCTTTCCATGGGTTGATACCAAAATGGAGACGCGCAATCATAACAAAGCAAAAGCATGAAAAATTACAAATGCGAAAGAGTGAATAAGGTTATTTACATGTTAAAGAGAAGGAAAAGAAACTTACTCCGAAGACTTTATACCTCAAAGAAATACCGTCTGGGCGAAGCTGATGTGACATCCATAGTCAACTCAACAAACTTTTTTAAATTTACAGGAACCTTTCGGGCATTTAATGAAGTATCATTGAGATAATCCTCTTTATATCTAGGCTGAACCTGAAAAAATTGATTTTGATTATGCACACTACCAAGCATTCTAAGAGAGATCAATTCACAATTATGATTCTACATGCTAATCGAAGTACTAAACTTTTAAGTATGACAACCAGCAACAATACCATGTGACAGAGTAGAAAAGAGACGACCCGTAATCACCTACATCTCATAATGTGGTCTCATCTTAATTCAGCCTGAGTTTTCTCACTGACAATCAGATCATCAAGATACAAATTTCACATCTCTAGGGGATGGCCTCCATCAACAGAGGAGTCAAGGTAAGTTTCCTGTCTCGCCCAACAAGTGCTCAACCGAACTTTTCTCAGACATGAAACAACATTAACGCTAAACCTTTTCACCAGCAGGCAATGCACAAGCAGCAAAAAGAAACAGGGCAGCAGTGATAGTCTGGATTTAAAGGAAGGAAAGAAATTTAATGGTCCCTAAAGGATATCCTTAGTCCTTAGTACCTAAGAGCCTGAGCCTGGGCTAAGGAACCCTGTTATCATTTAGTCCAGCCTCAATAGGCCAAAAACTACCTTCTATTAATCACCATCGGCCTGACTTATTACTACCTTATATTAGTGCATATCCAATGAGAGCCAAAAGCAACTCACCCACTTTAAAGCACATGGGCTTAACTGGTGAACTTGTGAGTCCTATCAGCAATAGAAAAGCAATTCGCCTATTAAATGTGACGCACCCTATCAATGCCTACTCACCGCAGAGGCACGGTCCTTCCTACATGAATCACATTTATTTCACACTTACACTTGGGGAGAATTTTCATAGAATTCATACCAAGGTAAAGACATCCACCACACAAGGTAAAGACATTAAGAACATGCACCACACAAGGTAAAGACATTATACAGGTAAGAAATACGGGTACTAGGAAATAACTTACAATGATGTAGGACTCAGGATCCAAGTTGCAGCGCTTGATAAAAGCATCAATAGCAGCAGGGTTTTGAGCAGGGAGAACTTCAAGAACATCACCAACTTCATACTCAATAGACTGAAAAAAGTAAAATTGCAAAAGATCAATTCCAAAAGAAGAAGAATTAAGTTAGAATCTTATTGTGACAACTAAACATAAATCATTCGTCATCCGCTAAACTGCAGCTTGTGGTTCAAGTTGGTTTCAATCGGATACCAGGCTCCCCTCTAGCACTACTTCATTTCGCTCATCAGTAGTATCAGAGCATATTCGCCAATACAAAACACAGTATGTTTTTGAGCTGGCTATGCTACAGTACGGGCGCAATGAAGCACGCTTTCTACAGAGGCATTAATAATATTCTGATGAAGCATGGCTCCTGGCTCTTGGATCTCTGAGAGAAAGAGATGATCTATAAATACAAGGAACTGAAGCCAAACTATAGGCTCACATGGGAAGACTGAATAGGGAGACTGGATGATGTCATTTGAATTGCCATCAAAGACAGAAAGTAAAGATCAAGAATTGCTACATAACATTAGAACAGCGAGCTAAGAACTAGCCTTTGAGTTCACTAATCTCCAAAGATAATACCAAGGCATCTCATTGTGGACTCCCTCATTTGCCCCAGCATTGATTTAAGGCATACTAAAAAACAATACATGTGAGCCTATTTAACCACACCAACTTGTTGAGAGTTGTCTGTTCATTGTATATTAGTAATGAACTTGATAGAGATGGGTAATCATCTTCTACTTACCGAGGAAAGAGCTTCAAATTCAAAATGGCGTACATCTTTACCACAACCAGGTTTGCTTAGGGGATAGTTCTTCACCTGTGCAAATTAGAAAAGCACGAGTATATTAAGAGAAGCTGATATCAGACAGTTGTAGCCCTTTGTGAGCATGGTTGTTTGCTGTGTAGGAAAGAGCTAGATAATTTAAGCATAAAGGCAAAAAAAACCCAGGTGAGCAAACAAGTGTTGAATTTATTTATTTTTGACAACTAAATATGTTATATACCAAAAGCGTCAAAGCAGGTGACACATCCTTTGTACACTAGAAGTATACATACTAATCAAAAGAAAAGCTATTGACAAATTCTAAAGAAGAATAATTAGACAGAAGAGTCTCCATCGACTCGGAACACCAAAAGAATAGAGTGTGAAACATGGTATGTTTCAGCTGAAGCAAGGATCCTTCCTTGTTCTCAAACAAATATTGAATTACACTCCACAAAAGGTTGATTGTGAAACTAACCATATAAACCAAAAAGAAAGACTAGAAGGCCCAATTTTAGAAACTCCTTTGGGAGAAAAAGTTGAAATTTAATGCTATCGAGAACAAGTTATGCAAGGTCCTTCAAACCCCTGTCAAAAAAAAGAAGTTAATATATGACTTAAACTTCAATATATGTTGGATTAATTATATCCCTCGCAAAGTTCAACTGAAATCACTACAAAATCATCTTAAATTGGGATCTCTTTTATCCCAGGCCTCATACAACATCATGTTACATGGTCCAAGGTTACATATGTCGGATGTCCCATAACAACAAGAAGCTATATACGAAGCAGTCAGAGTTCCTCTACAGCTCCACCAACCAACATATTTTCACAAAGAGAAGGAAATAAGTTAAATATTATTCACAAATGGTACTCCCTCCGTTCCAAAATAAGTGTCCCTATTCCATTTTGAGATGTTCTAAAACAAGTGTCCCCTTTCCTTTAGAAATATTCTAAAAACAAATTGTCTACAATGTTCTTACTAATTGTGAGAAGGTGGTCCCATGGAACATCACAAAGAGTCACCTAATTTCTTAAAACCCATGTAAAGTCGATAGGGACACTTATTTTGGAATGGAAGGAGTAATAAAAACCTTGAGGTCCTTGGTTCCATTCCCCATACCAACAAGAGTTCATACTTACCTATCAAAGAAATAAAAAAATCATAAACTGCTTAGCTTAAACAATCCCTATAGTCAGCACAAATGAAACAGGGCAACTAGCATGTAAAGATCTGTTGGCACGTCTAATCCTGAGATCTGCGAGTTATTAATTAGCAGAAACTGGTACTGCTTCAAGTGACTTCTATGAGGTTTTCACGAAAGTCCACATAAAATTCATTACCCTTGTAAAACATGGCAAGATATTAGTAACAGCCTAACTGGCCTAATACAAAAGTATACAACTACAATCTAATAGGTGAAGAACATTAGATTCTGCAGGAGGTAGCTACTAGTTAGGTTGACATATATCACATATGATGAAGGCGCCTGAAGTGGAGGAGCAAGCGATGGGTTCGTCTGAAGAGTTTCGAAGCGATGAGAGTGTCGAAAAGGATTTCGTCTCTCCTGAAGGTATTACGGAGCAAGTGTCAGGTGCAGTCAGATCCGAAGGGAGTCACTCTTCTGCAGGGTGTGCCCAATTGATGGAGGGGCAAGAGGTGGAAATGGTGGATAAGGAAGAACTGGTGGAGCCCATCAAATGCACCCCTCTTAACGCGATTCATCCAGAGGATGTGAGTGATTCAGATTCTTTGCAGGATTGTACATCGCAGGAGGAATTGTCGTTATGGGTTCGTAGGAGAGCCAAAGGTCTTGGCAGATATTTGGGAGTGGCTTATGATGGTTTTGATGATAGGATTATGGATTTGCTCTTGGATATTGAGAAGCAGTGGAGAACTTCAGATGCGAAAAAAGGGCCACAGAAATCAGCTGTGAGAGAAAAAGGAAAAAGGGAATTAAAGCAGTTGTGTGGTAGTCTGAAGTTTCATAAGTCTGGTAGTTTGGAGGGGGAGGGGAGGAGGAATCGCAATCAGAAATAAGTTATCATGCATCTAAAAATAGTCTCTTGGAATGTGTGGGGTCTAAATTCTGTGAGGAAAAGATCAGTTATTAAGGCTGCTTTAAGGAGGTGGAATCCGCATTTAATCTGTCTTCAAGAAACAAAAATGCAAGCTGTTGACAGTAGGTTGGCTAGTAGTTTAGGGTTTGGAAGGTGGACTGATTGGGTGTTTTCTCAGTCTATTGGTTCAGCTGGTGGTATTCTTGTTATGTGGGATAAAAGGGTGATTGATAAGGTGGATGCAGTGGTGGGAGAACATTCTGTTTCTGTTCTGTTGAAGTCGATTGTGGATGACAAGGAGTGGATTTTTTCTGGGGTGTATGGGCCATGTGCAGACAACCTCCGTAAGAATTTGTGGGAAGAGTTAAGAGTGATTAGATTGAGATGGGGAGCACCTTGGTGCATAGGAGGGGATTTTAATGTGGTCAGATTTCCTGTGGAACGTTCGGGTGCACAGGTCTTTTCTCGAGCAATGATGGAATTTAACGAGTTCATCAATGAAATGGGGCTAGTGGATTTGAATTTATTGGGAGGCAATTTCACGTGGTTCAGACATGGGGATAGACAGCAATTCTCCAGACTTGACAGATATCTTACTTCTACAGATTGGTCTGATGTATTTAGTGATACGGCGCAGCATTGTTTAACCAGAGTAGTCTCGGACCATATTCCCCTTATGCTGGAGTGTGGGGTTATGCGGAAAGGGAAGTCTCCTTTTAGATTCGAGAACATGTGGCTTTTAGAGCCTGGTTTCTTAGAATGGATACGTTCTAGATGGTGCTCGTATGAGATTAATGGGAGCCCAGACTTTATTCTCGCTAAGAAACTGAAACTTCTTAAGTTGGATTTGAAAGTGTGGAATAGGGAGGTGTTTGGGAGGATTGATATCAAGATTCAGAAAATCATGGAAGAGATCAGATTGTTGGATGAGAAGGCGGGTTCAGAAGGTTTGGATGAAGCGGAAGAAGAGGCACGGAAAAATTGGAAAAGCGAGCTTGAGGTTTTGCTTATCAAGGAGGAGGTATGTTGGAGGCAAAAATCAAGAGTGCAGTGGCTGAAAGAAGGGGATAAGAATACTAAATTTTTTCATAAGATGGCAAGTGCTCATAAGAATGTGAATCAGATTCGGAAAGTTACTATTGGAGAGAATCTTCTTGAAGAAAGGGATGCTATTAAGGATGGCATAGTGGATTTTTATTCTAAGTTATATTCGGATAGTGGGGAGTGGCATCCCAAATTGGAAGACACTGATTTTAAGAATCTGGTGGAGGAGGATAGGTGTTCTTTAGAACGCCCTTTCTCAGAAGAGGAGGTTTTGGCAGCCTTGCGTAGTATGAATGGTGATAAGGCTCCGGGTCCTGATGGTTTCTCTATAGCCTTCTACTCTTCTTGTTGGGAGATTCTTAAGGATAACATTATGGATGTGTTCCACTATTTTCATGCCAATTTGTGCTTCGAGAAGAGTTTCAATGCCACTTTTATCACTCTTATCCCGAAGAAGGCCGGTGCTACAAATTTGGGAGATTTTAGACCTATCAGTTTGGTGGGAGGTTTTTATAAAATTCTTTCTAAAGTGTTGTCAATCAGATTGCGACATGTGATTGGGAAGTTGGTATCGGATTCTCAACATGCATTTGTGGGGGAGAGACAAATTATAGATGCGTCGTTTATCGCCAATGAGGTTGTGGATTTAAGGATGCAACAGGGATGTCCCGGGTTGATGTGTAAACTGGATATCGAGAAGGCATATGACCATGTTAATTGGGAGTTTTTGTTGTTTTTAATGGAAAGGATGGGGTTCGGTGTTAAATGGAGGAAGTGGATTTTGTTTTGCATCTCTTCTGCTCGGTTCTCGGTTTTGGTTAATGGCGAACCTGCTGGTTTCTTTGCTAGTTCGAGGGGGCTGAGGCAAGGAGATCCTCTCTCTCCTTTTCTATTCATCATTATTATGGAAGCTTTAAGCAGTTTTATTGAGAAAGCTGTGAAAGGAGGATTTATTCGTGGTTTCGGGTTGGGAAGGTATAGAGGTGAGGAGGTTGCCATCTCTCACTTGCTCTTTGCAGATGATACTTTAATTTTCTGCGATGCTGAGATGGGGCAGTTGGGTTATCTTCGTCTTGTGCTCATTTTCTTCCAGATGGTGTCGGGGCTGCGAATTAATATTGCTAAGAGTGAAATCATACCGGTGGGTGTGGTGGAGAATATTCATCAGCTTGCTTCAGTGTTTGGGTGCAAGGTTTCTCATCTACCTTCGACTTATCTTGGTTTGCCGATTGGTGCGTCTTTCAAAAGTAGAGCTATGTGGAATCCGGTGATTGAAAGATTTGGTCGGTTGGGGTGGAAGAAACAGCTATTGTCCAAAGCGGGTAGACTTACGCTTATTCAAAATACTTTATCCAGTCTACCCACTTATTTCCTTTCGCTTTTTGTGGTGCCTGCTTCAGTGCGCAATATTTTGGAAAAGATGGAGAGAGACTTCTTGTGGGAGGGTCAAGGGGAGGAGCATAAAATCCATTTAGTTAATTGGGATAAGGTTTGTTTGAACATCAGGAAAGGAGGCTTAGGTATCAAAAAGCTAAGTTGTTTCAATTCAACTTTACTTGGTAAATGGTTTTGGCGATATATGGAGGAAGAGCATGGGTTATGGAGGAGGGTGGTGATCAGTAGATACGGAGAGGGTGATCATTTTTGGTTTCCTAAAATCGTTGTCGGTTCTTTTGGGTCAGGAGTTTGGAAAGGGATTTGTAAAGGGTGGGCGCAGTTTGAAAGGTTTGTTTCTTTTGAGGTTGGCAATGGTTCGAGAGTGAGATTTTGGAAAGACAAGTGGTGTGGGGAAGAAGAACTATGGAGAGTCTATCCTGAGTTGTACAATTTGGCGGTGGACAAAAACTGCTATGTTAGTTCGGTGTTGCATATTGATCAGGGTAGAGTGGTGCAGAATCCCTTGTTTCGTAGGGATCTTCAAGATTGGGAGATGGAGGTTTGTGGAAATTTTTTCACTTTGCTTTATTCGCTTCAGATTGACGGGAGTAGAATTGATAAGGCAAGGTGGGATGCATCGAACAACAAAAAGTTCTCTGTTAAATCTTATTTTTGTGCTATGTCGGGCAGAGTGGGGGATCCCTTTCCTTGGAAAGGTATTTGGAAGAGTATTGCTCCCAGTCGCGTTGCATTTTTTGTTTGGGAAGCTTGTCATGAGGCGATTCTTACGGGAGAAAACATTTGCAAAAGGGGGATGGTTTATGTGAACCGGTGTTACATGTGTAAAGGCGGCGAAGAGGCGTTAATCACTTGTTCTTGCATTGTCCGGTGGCTCGCTCTCTATGGTATCTTGTTATGGGTCTTTTGGGATCTCGTGGGTAATGCCCGTTACTGTTCGGGGATGCTTTTGAGTTGGTCCGTTCAATCATAGGAGGAGAAATATTCTTTGGGGTGCTATTCCGACGGGTGTCTGGTGGACTATTTGGAAAGAGCGGAACAGGAGAATTTTCGATAATAGTGAGGTTACACTGGATCAATTGAGAGACTGTCTTTTGCGCACATTGTTTTTGTGGTGTTCAGCGACAGATGATTCTCTTGGGCATTCTTTTGTGGATTTTGTGAATAGTTTTAGAGCTGAGTAGTTTGTATACCCCTAGTGTACAAAGGCTGCGTCACCTGTTTTGACGCCTGTTATTTATATATACTCTTTACTTATCAAAAAAAAAAGAACCAACAGTGTATTAAAGAAGATTCACCGATGCAATGTCAGTATAAGACAGTTTTGTTCAATCCAAGCAATACTTCCAGAATATACATGCTGAAAAATAAGATGACTACCATTTTTAAAAAGCAGTCTGGCCTATGCCTGCCATCGGAAAATTTGACAGCGGAGATCGTGCGAGTTCTCTCTATATCCATCTCTAGAGACTTCAAATCTGCTTCAACATGAGTGATATTGTCAACTAATAAGCCCACGTCTAAAATTTAAGCCAGTAAAAACTACAATTTGCTCACTTCCTCCCATGCATCATAGCTTCATCATGGAGTATTATAAAAACAATTAATATATAAGACGCTAAACTGAATCACTTCATCACACTCCCTCTCACATACATAAATATGCAATATTTATTAATTCGGTGTGTGCAACTAAATGATTGCGGTGCAGAGCAGCAGAGTACCAACATCATCAAGACACCAGTTTCAACTGCTCAACAGTCAACAGCATTCAAGGTTGAAGATGGTGACTTCTACTTCTTGCTAAAGATTGCCACCCAAGGTTGCCACAAACTGAATATTAATTAATTCATTATCTACCACCAGGTCAGGGTAGGTAGTAGCAACCCTAGAAATTTGGAACAAATCTGTGTGTGTGGCCCCCAGATGCTCCATTCTATGAGTCGGGTAGGGTCAGATCTTATACCTTTTCAGTAAACCCCTAATAATATGGATTAAGCCAGCCACAATATCAGTACCCAAATTTTTCAAGCCAGCCTAATAATGTGAGCATAAAAAGTTGCACCTACTTGCCTACCCTACAACAAACAGAATCACTGACTTTAAGTGATCATGAAATCTTTTGAAGATTATAGCAAACAATTCAAGCAGGGTAAGTTTACTACAAAAAGGTTTTCCAAGCTGATAGTAGATTTGAGTAACTGTTTCACATAAGAATATTTTATTTTATTTTTCACATAAGAATATTACTATATTAGTATTTGGTCGTGTCCCATATTACATCATAAAATGAAATTATAACAATACCAAACCACATTTTGAATGTCAAGAAGGATATTAAAAAACCCTAGTTTGAACGTCAATATAAAACCCTAGTTCTCTCTCCAACATTTCTTCACTAATCATTATCCTAGCTCCGATTCTTTTATTGGTACTACACCACGGGGTGCTCTGAGCGGGGCATTTAAAGAAATTGTTTGGACACATCAACAACTGCCCCCTTCACCTCAAGGTCAGTCCCCCGGCCGGCATGTGGCCCACGGTTCTGGGCTGGGACCCCCGTGCTCAGCCCTTAGAGCCAATCCTTTTCCGAGGTTACAGATCCATTTTTCTGAGATCCCTCTACTAAATTGTTTCATATACACACACAAATGGACACATATATCCCTGTACTGCAACTGATAAAAAACTGGCTACCAAGTTAATAACTGAGACTGAACAGGCCGACTACCGGTTTCTGCTGAAGATTGTGAATACAATCCATCAGAGGCATAATATGTTATTTGTATTTTGGGTTGATCGATCAAGTTCATATCTGAACTAACAAAATCTGGGCCTCTTGGAAAGAATTTGGGATCTTTTTGATACAACATACTCCATAATGAGGACATCCATGGGTCTAGAGCCCCTTCATACCTGCATGTGAAGATTTAATGCACCTTCAGTTTCCCTGTTCTAAAGTAGCTTGGGAGAACAATAAATACTCCACATAACCAAGACTAAGATATAAACTAATAGAGTTATACACACATAAGCAAATGAAGCATTTTGTGCAGAATTAAGTCATGGGATATTATTTAGGATGGGAAGGAAAAGCTTAAAAGTATCAGCAAAAGATATGATACACACAGAGTTCAAGCTTTCTTTCTTTCTTTATTTTTTTGATAAGTAAAGAGATGTATATAAAATAAAAGCGTCAAAACAAGTGACGCGTCCTATGATGGGGAACAAGGGGATGAACATATGCAGCTTTATTGATGAGGTACATCAAGCCCATCTTCAAGGGGATGAATTCAGCCTTAGTCTTTTGATTTTCTCTCTTATCCACATGTTCATGTATTTATTTTATCTTGTCTTTTCCTATGCCCTACACCACCCCATTTTGCAGTCTATATAAAGGGGAGTCTTTTAAGTGTTGAGATATCAAACTTATGAAATAAAAATTCATCTTCTTCTTCCTTAGAAAGCAGTCACTTAGTTGTGTGTTTTCTAGTTGTTTCCTCGTCTGATTGAACGAAATCAATCACCTGTTTGTTTGTACGTCAACGAACTTAATTTCTCTCAACCCCGTCCTACATCAGTTGGTAATATTGGTATCAGAGTGAAGGTTCATTGCTACTGTTGCTGCTGCTGCTATTCTATCAGACCCACTGCCTTCACTTCATCAATCTTTTCAGATCATCACTGCTGTGCATCACTCTTGTTGTTCATCGCTACTGTTGTTCGTCAATGGCTGAACTCAACATTCTCCAACGTCTCGCAGCTTTTGAACAACAGTTTACTGCCCTAGCTGATGAGACACTAGCTTTGATTCGGGAAACATCAGCTGCCCTTCGCCTTGAAAGACAGCTACGTGACAATCCAGACCCAGCGATGCGCGAACATGTCGCAGCATTCGAACCAATCCCAAACGTCGCACACCAGCAACCACCGGTCCATGCCGAAGCTATCCAACCACAACCGGACCACTTTCATAGCCGAGATGACTACGATGGATATCGAATCAAGGCTGAAATTCCAGCTTTCAATGGTTCTTTTATATCGGCCCAAGTAGAGCAAGATACTAGTGAATCCAGAATATTTGAGAGAATAATTGAAGAGCCTAAAGAAGAGACACTTCAATGCAAAGTTGAAATCATGGAACAAAAAGAGCTTGAAGACAAACCACCAAAATGATGAAGCGCCATTTGAAGCATTGGGTGATCAAGTTCAGGAATACTTTTTTTTGATAAGATCAAGTTCAGGAATACTTTAAAAGTTGTTCACAAATATAATGATCCTATATTTCAATTCAACATCTTTGAACCAAAAGTGTGTCCACTGTTCCTCCTCTTATCTCATCTATTTCTGAAAGTTAGCGTTGTTGTTTGGATGTTCAAGTTTCATCAGATAATTTATTGGATTTTCATTCTTTATCACTTTAAAACTCGAGGTCGGTTTCTCTTAAAAAAGGGTAGAATGATGGGGAACAAGGGGATATGCAGCTTTATTGATGAGGTACATCAAGCCTATCTTCAAGGGGATGAATTCAACCTTAGTCTTTCGATTTTCTCTCTTATCCACATGTTCATGTATTTATTTTATCTTGTCTTTTCCTATGCCCTAGACCACCCCATTTTGTAGTCTATATAAAGGGGAGTCTTTTAAGTTTTGAGACATCAAACTTATGAAATAAAAATTCATCTTCTTCCTTAGAAAGCAGTCACTTAGTTGTGTGTTTTCTAGTTGTTTCCTCGTCCGATTGAACGATATCAATCACCCGTCCGTTCCTACGTCAACGAACTTAATTTATCCCAATCCCATCCTACATCATCCTATGTACACAGGAAATATACAACCAATCCCGCTAGCCAGCAAAAATATTATCCACAAACTCTACAAAGGGACTAGATCCCTGTGGAACCGCCTCATAGCACCAAAAATACGTAGTCTGAATAACCTGATTTTTGATCCCCTTCCAAGAGTGAAAAGCTCCAGAGCCTCTTTAGTGACACAAATGCATCCGACCAACAATTCACACAGGGAAGAACAAAATCAAACATTGATGACTTGATATATACTTGAATACCAGAGAAATAGGCCACTAAAAGACGTCCTTCAATCATCACTGAAGCATAACTCAGTAGCATAGAGTCATTATAGTTAACAATGTAGTCAATCATAAACTTCTAGTTTTATTTTATTTTTGTTATATAATCACTTACTTTCACATAAGAAAGTTACTCTGCTTATTATATGCATCTCATAATCTTAAATCCAAAACTTGGAGAGAACTATGTAATGGCCTTCATGCACCTCGTGGAACTTTTGATACTTAATGCATAGATTTCTGTTGAATGCTTGACACAATACTTTCTTTATTTAAGGTACTTCATCAGAATATTTTATTAACTCCAAGAGAATAATATCATAAAAAAAACTTTTCGAACTAAATATCTTTTGACCATCAGACAAAATTATTAGAGTCGATATCTTTTCCACCACTTAATTCATTTCTTTTAGTTATTTCAGTCATTTCCGTGTAAAAAGCACCTTGAATCCTTGATCTGGACATACCACAGCAGAGGCAATTCTTTTAGCATGTCCTACAGTGCTATCATCAAGGGAGGCAACCCCATGCTGGTCTTTCCTTGATGGAGTAAATGGAACATAAAAGCCACCTTGGGAATAGCATGGCATGTAATGTGCGGGCTGCAGCATTCGAGTATAAAGGAGGCCGAGAGATCTTAGATAACTGCCGATCATAGAGAATATGAGGTGTATTTATCTAGTAAAACCAATTGACAGCGGAGTTCTAACCTTAAATGTTTAGTGATCTTGTCCCTAAGATGGATCTATGTTTTTTGTGTGTCTAAGCATGGCAATGATTGGTCTACGTGTGTGTATATATGGTTTATATAAGTAAGAACGGAAGATGATGAAATAAAGGAAATACAAATAATAATTATGTTTAAATAGCTTTGAAGTTTTAGGTTACAAATTTAAGCTAATCAAAAGACCATAGATAAGAGTAGGTGATTCTGTGTTTGGTATCATGTGTTGGAAGCACATAGAAGTAATATCGATATTCCCATCCAAATCTTTGGTAGAGAGTGTGGAAGGGTGTAAAAGTAATACAGACATTCTCATCAAAAATCTACAAATAACCATCAATTAAGGGGCAATTGAAACGAATTTCACTCGATGCATCAAATTGAAACACGCAGAAGTATACAAAGCCACTTGAAAGTGGGCTAAAGGTGGGAAGACACACTGAAGACAAGGTGAGATGGGAGGGGGCTAAAGGTGGTCGATTCTCTACTAAATCGTACTACTACTTGCTGTTGCATAGAAACTGCTCTTCGTATCCTTGGAAATCCATGTGGAAATCCAAAGTTCCTAGCAGAGTAGCATTTTTTGCTTGGGAGACTTGCAACAAAGCAATTCTCACAAGCGATAACTTGCGAAGACAAAAGAAAATTTATGTGAATTGGTGCTTTATGTGTAAAGGCAGTGGAGAAATAATTATTCACTGTCCAATAGCAAACGAATTGTGGAATTTGATTTTTGGTATGCTCAAGCTCTCGTGGGTTAAGCCCTATTCCATGAAGGAGTTGTCTAAGTTGGTCGTCGTATAAACAATGGAGAAGAAGTCGTACTTGGGAGGCTATTCCATTGGCTGTTTGCTGGACCATTTGGGGAGAGAGGAATAGAAAGGATTTTGAGAACAAGGGTCCTTGATTCAGTTTAAAGACACTCTGCTTCACACAATTTTTCTGGTGTTCTGAGACTGGGGATGCATACTTCTACTAGTTACTCTTTTTGTAGACTTTGTCAATAGTTTCTCCATCAATTAGTAGCATTTTTTTGTGAGTATATATCTAGTGTACAAATGACGTATCACCTGGTTTGACGCTTTTTATTTATTATATCTTTCTTATAAAAAAAAAAGTCATATCAATGTAAAGGTGAGAATATTGCGGTGAGAGCAAATCTTTAATCATATAGCCTCCAAAAAGTTTCTTTATGCCTTAAGCTAAAATACATTCGTACCCTGAAGGATGCTGATCATCTCCCAACCCTCTTTCAATAATTGCCGTTCCTCCAAGATCTGAAAGTCTTTTGTCAAGCTTTTTTGCAACAAACTGCAGTCAAAAGAGCAGAAAAAGTATAGTGCTCAATCTTAGTTTACACAGCCCACAAATCCACAATTACCAAACTCTTATTCATGTAGCATATTTGATACGGCGAAAATTTATCTAGTATCAGAAGATCACATAGCTGACAACAGAAACCACACCTGTCGAATGACTAACGAAGAACATAACCAGTGGCCATATTTATCCACTGATCCATATAAAAGGGTTTTTTTCCCCACATATACAAATAATATGTAGATATTTTTTCTTGCAATATGGTCAAGAAAATATATATTTCGACTAAGTTCTCTTGCTGAGACAGTGAAGAAAAGGCATCATACATGATCCACAAGCTTTCCAGCAGATCGGAAAGTGGAAATAAATTTAAACCAGATCCATGATTGGAATAAGAAAACAACGAAAACATGGCATTACTTCATCTGGATCAAATTAAACTAATGAGACTGAGCTGTAGAAACTACTAACATTATATTTCTGGTAGCCAGAATCACCCAATCCAAACACCGCAAAGTGTACTCCTTCCAGCCAATGACGGCTTAGACTTCTTTGCAAAAGATAAGTCCAAAATGCCTACAAATGGTAGTAACAATCAGAATGGGAAAATCCAGCAGCTAAAACCTGAGATACTCGACAGACTAATGAACCAACCTTCATTGAATCTGGTGCATCTCCTTGGCCAGTAGTGGAGACAACAAAAATCACAGTTTCTTCTGAAGATAAAGAGCTCTGACATAATCCAAAAGTAATATACATTTTAGAGACATCCTCAGCCCATCAATCAAAATATATGAAAGGTAATGTAAACAAGAGATGGAACAATGAATCACGTTAAGTAGTCTTATAAAACATACAAACATACAACTATCCAGCAGTCTTAAGCTAATTCAATTCAGTAATAGAACAGAGAGGCAAAGAAACTCTTAGCAGTTAAGAACTAAAATATGGGCATACTTTCTTAGCACTTCTGAAATCGGCAAAGTACAGCAAATAAAGGTTTACCATGTTCTTGACCTTCTTCACCCACGGGCATCCCAATAGTGTAAGGCTGTTTAAGTACGTGGAAGCTCAATACGATAAAACTATTACGGCTTCATGGTGGATAATATCATATGACCAATTGAGCCTCAATGTGGGTTTGGTATTATCGTATCAATCAAACATAGGGGTGGCAAAATATTATCCAATCCATTGGGTTATCCAATATACCCAATAAAAAAGACTTATTGGGTTTATCCATTTAACACCCGATAACTTAATTGGGTGTTAATGGATAACATCCATTAGAGACCAATAACAAAATGGATAATTGTGGGTTTTAACCTAGTTATCCATGGGTTACCCATTATTGATTATTCTGAATTTGTTGAGTAGAGAGAGAGAGAGAGAAATCGATTCCATGCTACGAAGCCTCTCTCTACCGTCGCTTGCTCGCCGGTCGATGTACTATGAACTATTCAAAAACACACAAAGTACACACAAACACACACACACACACGGGGTAATAATAACAATTTATCCAACACAAAAAACAAATCACTGATCCCCAAACCAACTAGTTAATAAAAAAATAACCTGCCAATTAGTTACAATAGCACTATACCATTCGCTCCCTTCCCCTTAATATTTCTAATTTTCACAGAATATAAAGTTAACATTAAGCAAAAACATATTATTCACTAAGTTGTAAATTACATATTTATTTTGTGTTTTATAATTTTTAAAAAAAATATTTTTAGATATTTGTAGTAATAGTATAATACATATATATCACTGTTTGTGGGTGTGTGTATGTTTGTGTTTTTGTATGTGTACAATGTGTGGGTGAGTGTGTGTGTGTGTACTGTGTGTGGGTGTTTTTGTATGTATACTATGTGTGGGTGTGTGTATGTGTGTGTGTTTTGTATGTGTACTGTGTGAGGGAGTGTGTGTGGTTGTTTGTGTACAATGTGCGTGTGTGTGTTTCTGTGTGTGGGACCGTGGGTGTTTTGTGTTTGTGAACAAAATATGATGTTGTTTATTGGGTATTATCCGGATAATTCCCATTTATTAATGTATAGAATTTGGTATAATCCAATAACACCCATTAAGGGGTGTTATTGAATAATTAATGGGTGTTATTGGATAATACCCAAAACTACCCATTAACTATATCGGGTAGATAATGGTTTTATCCAAACTTAAGCAGTAACAACCAATTGCGACCCTAATCAACATGAGGGACACCAGCACCAATTAGAAATATAGACAGTACAACTCAAGCCATTTCATGTAAACTGAGTAATGTGGTTTAAACTATGCCAAAATATGACATTTTTGAAACTCCAGTGTGCAGAATCCTGAATAACCAACTCATAATCCATGCATTAACCAATAACTCAAACACTCAACTAGCACTTTCCAGAAATGCATCTAGAAGATTAGTAGTTTGATCCCCAATGCAACACTTCCAAGATAAAGTAGGTCAAAGCAACAGCTGCAAACACTCCAAACTAAGCAATTTTATGACCTACTTTGAAACGAACTAAATTTCATCACAACTAGTAGCTGCCTAATTTGAATGATTACTAATTTTTAACATATGTAATTAATATCGAACAGAGAGCACAACTAACTTTTAGAATACAGCTCAACTAAGCGATTTTCCCAATTACTTCGGTTCAGGCAGCCATGAACCATTTTAGAACGATAAAAAAATGAATACAATATCAATCTAGTCGAAAAACTGAAATTCAAAAAAGTAATCCAAACAAATCATATGGAAGAATGGTTCGATAAATTAACTTACGGGGTCAAACTGGTCGACGGAAAGGATGGAAACGGGGCAGCCCCGTCGTTCGGCTTCGCGGCCTAATCGCTCAGCCGCATCCAATGCGTTGCCCGTTTGAGATGCATATAGTATCAGTAACTTCGCCCTCTTCTCCATTTTCTCCGATTGCTCGTGTCCTTCACCGTCGGGAAATACAATCACCACCGGACCAGTAGTGAGAGAAAAGAATTTGTGCGTAATTGGCCTACGGCAGACCGGAGGTTCAACTTCTGGACTGGGTGGAAGTGGGGTAAAAATCTATATTCCAATGCGTTAACTTGTTAGATTTTATTTATTTGTAATTTTTTTTAAGGAAACAGATGCGGTACCTTGATAATAATGATTTAACAAAAAGAGATGAATCCACCCTTCTTAACAATATTAAAAATCGGAAGAATGTTTTATACACTCAATTTAAATTATTATTATCACTTTTATTGATTTAAATTGACTATTTTTCAATTTAAAATTTTAGTATTTTTCTTAACTTTGTAAATAATTATTTTTATTCTTAAATAATTATTCTTAAATAGACAACAATAAGAATTATTGATTCAAAGAGAGGAGGTCATGTTAGAAGGGGTGTGTAGTAGGGGTGTTTATTATGGGCCCATGCATTAGATTTAAAAGCCCTGATTGACATTAGTGACGGGCATTAGACGCATCCATTTGTTTATGTTTTTAAATAATTTTCTTGTTTTCATTCAAACTTTTTGTCTCGATCCATTAATTCATTGCCATGAACTTTTTTTCAAACTATTATACTTGCAAATTTGAAATAAAACACGTTGAAGTGAAAGAAAAGGAAGAGAAGCAACTAAGTTAAAATATAAATTTAGTATGTAGTAAACGGATTCATATAACTCGACATTACCGATGTCAAATTTTAATCTTGCATGTGATGAGATTGAGAATAGAATATCAATAGATGTATAGATGATTGAGTAATTAATTATTAAAATAATAGGGTTTGACTTTTAGGTTTTTATTTTTAGCAATAGTTTTATTAGTTGAAGTGTATTATACTATTACTATATTTATAGATTATAATTTATAACTTATAATATATAAATATAGTAATAGTATAATACACATAAATTAAATATATAGGATTTGATCAAAGATCTATAATTAAATAAATTTAAAAAGTTATCATAGAAGAGGATGGGCATAACGGGGAGTAGTTGAAAGCCTCGAGGCATTTGACTCATCTAAAGCCCAAGACTATGTAGTGCCCATGGGCACGGGCTGCAATCTTGATGGGCATTGAATAGTTCAATCAACCGTCATACAACCGCCCTTCGCACATGTGAAATCTAGACGAAATTGAGACCGTAGGATCTCGGTAAATGAATTGATCTTGACCACTCATTAGCATTTATCAATTGCACATGTGCAATCTAAGTTGTATTGTAATATAGATTAGTCTTTGTGCCCGTGCCTATGACACGGCGCTAAGGGAGGATGTCAGCAGTGGAGAAAAAAATTAAAACATTTATTTGTAATTTTATTCAAAAAAACACATGTGGTACCTTGTTAGATTTTATTTATTTGTAATTTTTTTTTAAGAAAACAGAGACGGTACCTTGTTAGATTTTGAGGAAGACAACCAGCTTTGCTCTTATACAATTAATAATCTTTCGTTAAAATATAAACTTTTTTTAACACGTACACCAAGGGTATTAATTTTTTTAACTTTTTTAATAGCGTAACTGCTTTTATTTAATGAAAAGTGTATTTTATATTTTATACATATTATTAAGAACGTAAAAAATCGGAAGAATTCCAAATTAGTAATTATACATATTATTACTTATTCTTATTTTTTAAAAATAAAATAAAAACAGTTTATCTTTTAGAGTGGTCTTAATGGTTATACATATTCTTAGTTAAACCAAAAAATTTCCAAAAAAGATAATACTCATTTTAAAACTCAAACCACCTAAAGAAAAACTCAATAAATTGTGTTTTAGACATTTTTAAAAAATGGTTAAACAAAAAAAGATGAATCCACCCTTCTTAACAACATTAAAAATCGGAAGAATGTTTTATACACTCAATTTAAATTATTATTATCACTTCTATTGATTTAAATTGACTATTTTTCAATTTAAAATTTTAGTATTTTTCTTAACTTTATAAATAATTATTTTTATTATTAAATAATTATTCTTAAATAAGACAACAATACCAGTTGGAATTATACCGATTCAAAGAGAGAAGGTGGAGAGAACATGTGAGAAGGGGTGTGTAGGGGTTGCTCAACCGCCGTTCAACCACCGTTCAACCGCCCTTCACACATGTGAAATCTAGACGAAATTGAGACCGTATGATCTTAGTAAATGAATTGATCTCGACCCCTCATTAGCATTTATCAATTGCACATGTGCAATCCAAGTTGTATTGTAATATAGATATTAATGCAATAAAATTGATGCACTGCGATTTACTTTTATAGCACGCCTCATGCTCGTTAAGGGTAACGTAGTCTTTTTGCCCCCAAAAGTGTCATTTTTCGGTTTAAAAACAAAAACACGATATTTGAGCGAATAAAAACTTTAGAAAGTGGATCGGTCCGTAATTTTTCCTAATAAGAGATAGGAAAATTACGGGATGTACACTTTCTCCGGTCTAGCTTTTGTTTTTCAACCGCTAAACTGTTGGCGGGAGCTTTGAAAGAAGATAATTAGGGCATTTTAGGAACATTATTTAAAAAATGAACTTTAATGGTTGAAAAAAAGAACGAAAGACTGTATCAATTTTTTATATGAGAAAAAGGTACCAGCTAGCAATTTTTCTTTTCTTTTTTTAAATCGGAAAATGATACTTTTGGTGCGAAAAAAAACGAGTATACCGTTAAACCAAACACGTGCGCAGTAAGCATTAGTTTGTGCATCGCGATGCATGATTTTGATGTAAGAATGTGTAGCACGATCCCAAATCAATGCATTGTGATGTCTATTTCCATTTCATAGCAATCAATCACAATTTCAAATTGATACATTTGTGAATCCAAATCTATGCATCACGATTGAAATTCAATGCATCATGATTCAAACTAGTTTCATCTATATATCACTCGCCTTTTTCTTCCTCCTTCGTCGTAAGTCTTCTTTTTCCTTCTCCATCTTCTTTTGTTTTGAAAAATTGTTAACCTTTTTGGGGGCACTGCCCCCGAATCCCCACGATGGAGCACTGCCCCTCGACCTGATCGAACAGGTCGATCTCCGTTTCGTTGTCCGAACACTTGAGATTTCTAGGTCATTGCGATTCAAAACAATTGAGATTTCGTTCGTGCATCGCGATGCGTGATTTTGATTTAAAAATCTACATCGCAATTCCAAATCTATGCATCGCAATTGCAATTCAATGCATCGTGATTTAAACTGGTTTCACCTACATATCACTTGCCTTGTTCTTCCCCTTCCGTCGTAAGTCTTCTTCTTCCTTCTCCGCCTTATTTTGTTCAGAAAAATCGTTAACCTTTAGGGGGCATTGCCCCTGAATCCCCACGACAGGGCGTTGCCCCCTCAACTTGACCAAACAGGTCGATCCTCGTTTCATTGTCGGAATAATTGAGATTTCTAGTTTCATGTCGATTGAGCATTTTCAGAACAATTTTGTGAAAAGTGTCTTTTAGCGGTTAATAAAAAAACAGGTGGTACTTAAGTGATTGAAAACCTTGCAAAGTGGACTAGCCAGCAATTATTCATTTTTTTTATGTTCAAAAATTCATTGGCCAAGCACCATATAATTATGTTGGCACATCATTATTGTCATTTATTTAAAGTTCAATTAAAAAAAAAAGGTGATGTTTTTCATATATTTATACTCCATCCGACAAAGAATCCACCATATTATTTTGAGATGTTTCACCTTAAAAGTTCACTTTCAAAAAAATATGTTAATAATCTCCATTTTTTTTCTTTTAAATAGAGGATCAGTAGTGGTTCCCCACTTACCCCTTGGTGACTTGAACCCATGACCTATTAGGTATGGGAGAAACGTCTTACCAATCACCATCATCTCCATATCATTTCAACTTTACCCTCACATTTAATATAATATATTGGTTATGCTAAAACATTTTTTTTTTTTGTAATTATGGGTAACCTTAATGCTAGTTATATATTTCTTTCGTTCCGGGTAAAGAGTCCACTATTTCATTTTGAAATGTTTCACTTAAAGAGTCTGCTTTCAAAAATTAAGGAATAAAAGTGTCTTTTTATTACTAATGAACAACAAAAATGTCATTTTCTTAAAAGATTTGACTTTCAAATGGGTCTCTTTACCCGAAACGGATGGAGTATCTCTTAATAATTAGATTACTTAAACATGAATTCTTTGGATAAAACGAAATGAGTATAAAGCAACATCGAGGAATTTAAGTTCATTATTTCATCTTCAACTCCAACAAGTATAAATTTTAGTGTGTCAATCTTTTCGCCCCATCCTTAATTACGAACTAGTGATGCACTCGTACGTTGCACAGTTAGTACACGATTGTAAAATCATATAAATAAAATAATAATAAACAGTTAAATTAAATATATAAATCACATAAATTTGAAAAAATTATTATAAATTTTGGAATACTTCTTTATATACAATATTTGTCGTTGAACATTTACGATTATTAAAACTATCACCATCACATATCAAACATGTTTTTTTTTTCAAAAGAAATCATACGTTAGATAATGATTGACCTGACTTTTAATTTATAGACATTGCGTAAGACACCATTAACAGAAGCTATTTTCTTTGTAATTTGAATGATATTATATAGTAACCACCGTTCTTCTTCACCACTTAGTTCCCCACTCTCTTCCTTCTTCATAGTTTTTTTTTTTTTTTTTTTTTTTTGCATTTTCAGGCGGATGAATTCAATGAAGATGGAGAATAAGAAGAAATTTGCAACATTCTCTGAGATTGGGCATTATTGGAACAAATTCATGAAAATAGACTTTCACGGTTGAAAAAAATATAGCACTTATGGGATTGAATATTTGAGAAAAGGGTCGATCGCAATTTTCCAAAATTGTGCACACATGGGCATGCCTCCCTTTGACCTTTTGAGCACTCAAGTTCAGCTTTTATGGGAAGCTTTTTCTTTTATTTAAGTTTATTTTGTTATAAATGTCTATGTTTTATAAGATGGTAATAAATTTTTTTTTGTGGAGTTTAACAAAAAATATAGATCTCTAATTCACATCTATATTTATCAGATCTTGTTTTAAAAAATGCATATTTTGTAAAATTAATATTAAAATTATAAAAATAAATACAAATATGATGTAATTCTTCATATCCATATATGTAAAGACTTAAATCAATCATGTTAGATCTGTTTTTTCATATTTTGAGTACAACAAAAGAAACATATCTTTAATATTTAGTTATGTAATTATAAAATACAGATCTATAATCTTTAGATCTATTTTTTAAAAAAGAAAATATGGATTTGGAATGTTTAAATACATGCTTATATATCCCATGTTTATTAAACATGGTAAATTCACCCATCATTTAAGAAATTTGTATATGCTTTTTCTTTTCCTATCCCTACTTATCTACCCAGTCAAATACCAAAAATGGGAGTTTTATGCAAGTATTGATGAAGATAAGTACATTCAAACTAGTGTAATTAACATAATATTTATCAAATACATTATATATAAAATTATATAATCAGTTTATCTAGTGAGTTTTCAATACTTATATATATATATATATATATATATATATATATATATATATATATATATATATATATATATATTATAATGAAGTTATCTAATGTATCAAATTGTTGGAAAATGCATATTTCATACGAATGGTGAAAGCAATAATTTCAATGTCTAATGAGATAATGAATGAGTAATGTTTTTAGTGATTTGTTGAATTTATCTATAAGATCATGACTATTCGATTTGCAGTTGTTAAGCCCAAGGTTAGTTTTTCCATCATTTGAAATATCATAATTAAATTTTGTCTCAACGAATTCACTAAACATTTGCATTTGGTATATACACTTCATAGACAATCATTTAATTTACCATTTTTGTGTAAAAGTAATATAATGTTACTTTTTTGGTCATTTGAAAGGTAATTTCATTCTCGGTGTAGTAGTAATTTAATGTACGTGGTCTATTACTTTTTTTTCATTTGCATAAGATTTTCTATTGATTAATAGCTAGCTTGTATGACATAGATTTATTGTGTACAGTCATGTGTATGTTTTTTCTTCTTTCATAAACAAACAAAAGTTTATGTTTCGTACCATATTTTTATTTCGATTAGCAAGTCATTTTATATATATTTTTTTAGTTTCAAAAACATAGATGATTTTACATGTAATCTTTTAAAACATTTAAATAAAGAAAAGTAAAGAAAACTTCATAAAAACCAAGAATTGTGTTTTAACTTAAACACCAATCATAAAATATAACAATATGCTCACAAAATTATAAGTAGCGCAATTGAAAACCCAACATAAATAATTTTAAAAAATATATACAGTAACGTTTTCTCTTGCTTAATTAATATCATACTCAATTGATTCTCTTGTAATTTTATGTAGATTACTCATTTAGATGTGTCGCTTCAACCTTGTATTTTTATCCTCGTTAGAGGTTTTAGCTTCTATAATCTTAGGGAACTTCAGTGGATTGGTCACCAGATCTGCGAATGGACTAACCTACAACAACAACAACAAAATAAGTCAAAAAACTAAATTTTTTATGTAAAATTTAATTGATTTTATATGTAAAAATATATATACCTTAGTTGAGCCCCCGTACTTGGGACTCGATGGTTGTGTTTAATTACAAGTAAACAACTACATGTGCATCGCATTGAGTCCAGCTGGCATATGTAGTTGTGTCGACAATGGGACGACAATAGTCTTTACATGAGTTAAATCTCGTGATCGTTACGGGTCGTTGCATGAGTCTCTCCCTTGTTATTGACCGTGACAAGGATGTAGCCTTATCAAAGCAATTCGCATGACAAACAGAAGGCTAGACTCTTGGGTAAAACTCGGGGTAATGAGACTTCTGGTTAAGTCCCAAGGTCATTGGTTTTGGATACTATTGGGTTCAGACATGATTTCAGCATGTGTACTGCAACAGCAATGCAACTACGACTCTTGGGTAAAACTAGGGGTAATGAGACTATTGGTTAAGTCCCAAGGTCGGTGTTTTCTGGATACTATTGGGTTCAGACATGGCTTTGGTTTTCAGTTCGGGATACTATCAGATTCAGACAGTATATTATGTGTATCGCGACAGTAACACATCTATAGTGTTGTATTTTTACGCATTATATTGTATTGTTTGACACATCTACAATGTTATATATATTGTTTCAGGACATCTACAATGTTTATAACAGGACAAGTCAAAAGCTCTCTTGCAGATTCGGCTCAGATACAAGTCAGATTGAGATACTGATTTATATCATGACTATGTGTTTATATTACGTTGAGTCAATATGCATTATAACATGATCAACGTGAATTGTGTGCAAGTATATGAATTGTTATACTTGGTGTATCGTGTATTGTGCATTATGTATTGGTTATATGTGCATAACAACATACCATATAGATCACGTAGTAACTTACTGAGTTTATCACTCACCTCGTTCCTTTTGTTTTCCTTAGATCCCAGTCAGGTAGGAAATATGCGGTGAGGTCGACGAGATTTATTAGACGTCGACAGGCTTTGCTATGCAATACTTCAGGAGACTGTATTTGTATTTTGTGAGGATAGTGGTTTATATGAGAGTTATGTAAACTCTTCCTTGGGTTTGTGTTTAGTATGACATTATTCATTTGTTGCCGACGTGTAACGTCGTGTGTGTATATTATTCTGTAGTGTTGGTTGGCTTTAGAGCCTTGTGTTAGTCCAAGTAATGGCTCGTTGACTTTGTTATTTTGTTTTCTCGGCCTTTTTAGAACCGTGGTGTTTCTATTATCATAGCAGGAATTATTGTGTTTTAATTAGGTTTTTGTTTAGCCTACTTTTAACAGGGGCTTAAACGTGTTTTATTTTGAACTAGTGTGTTTTGTTTTGTTGTTACACGCTTGACCCAGATTTCGTATAGAGATTTAGGTCGGGTCGTGTCAGTTGGTATCAGAGCTATATGTTAGCTATCAGCCAGAATAGGATCCATGGCCTAGTTGGGTTTCGTATGGGTTTGGTGTGATTCTCGAGTTATTACGCTGAGTGTTTGTGTATAGGCTTAATAATGGGTATTCCGAGTGCATCCGGTAGTACTAATGGAGCCGAGAGTTATGACCACAAGCATAATTGGTGTTTTGAACAGGTAAATAATTATTTGCCAACTGCTTTGATGAGAATATTTGAGTCATATGCAGAGATGGGCCAACAGGGTAATGCAAGGAATGTATAGATACTAGAGGTTCGTGCACACAATCATAAGTTCTAGTTCCATAGCTAAAGTTTTGGGATGTACCGATGAAGACAAAGTCAGATTTACTATGTTTGAGTAAGAAGAGCAACCGAGCACATGAGACATGTATTGTTTGCTAACATGGAATAGAATAGAGTATTGCAGACTTAGGCGGATCTTTTGCATGAGTTCAAAGTACACTACACATTGAAGTCAATTTGAGGTAAATGGGAATCTTAGTTCATTGCATCGGAGCAGGACAACATGACAGTAGTGTAATATTTGGCCAAGTTCATAGAATTGGCTAAATATTGTACCTACTCGGGTCTAGATGAGGAGCATAGATGGAAGAATAATACAGATGTGAGGAAACAGCTGAAGTGTTAAGGCTAATGTTCAATTAATCAAGAAAGTAATTATTATAAAGAAGGGCAAATGAAATTGAATACACGTGGACATGAAAGCAATAAGCTAATGGTCAGAGTTCGAGTTTGATTTGCAGCTAGTGTCCGAAGACGGGTCACACAGAGAATGAATACTACTCAACAGAATTTATGTTATGAATTTGGTGGTATAGATCACCTTGGAAAAAGATTTCCCAAGAGTTCAGAATAGTCTATCGGGTGGTTCAGTGTTGTAGAGTATCATTACTAAAAAGGTTAGAAGTGGTAAGTTTTGAGTGTAGGGTCGAGTGTTCGCTCTTGATCAGTAGGAAGAACTCTCCCTTGAGTATGCGTGCATGTGTTCTTTTCGACCCATGATTATTGCATTCATATATTGCATTGCATTGTTGTGGGGAAACTTATGCATCATCCCCGGCTTGGCTTGTGTATTTAATGGGCCATCGGTGTATTTGCCAAGTGACATACAGTAGGTAATCACACACTACATGTTTTAGTTGTTATGATAATATGTGAATTTCACATGATACTCGACTTGATTTGATTATATGTGTATAGAGCACGTGATATGCTAGTAAGTAATCACATGATGTATGTTGACTTGGCTGTGTCACCTATGTGTGGTTTTAAATGTCAAATTTGACAAGTATGAGTTTTTCATGTGTTAATTACCATAATAAGATGGTTAATTGTTATGTGTTGAGTATACTGAAGTTGTATTCATGAGTAACAAATAATGAGTGCACGTATGTTATTTTTCTTAAAAGAACTAGTATACTGTTTTAGCTGGGTCTTGTTGATTATCTAGGGTTTGCTTGGGTTGTAAGTAATGATACACCAAAATAGAGGATGTCGTTGTAATGTCTACAAATTTAGATATATTTTTGTTGGATACTCTTTATCACCAAGCAGGTATTGAGTTGTATTGAGTTGTTATCAAGGATAACATCTATGTTTAAACCATCTTATAGAATAGTTTGGTTCAGTAAAAGGAATTGAAAACTTCACTGTAGGGAATATTTGATTGATGATCTGATAGCCTAGTGGATAACCACTGGATGTTTGATGAAGTTTATCTAGGAAAGAGATATCTTGTTATGGTTGAAAAATGATGATTGACTTTCACCGGGTAATGAATAAGAATTAATATCTATTATTACTCATTGATGGTTTGATTAATCAACTATAACAATTTGTTCTATTTTCTGAGTTTTGATTGAGAGATGATCTCCTTCAACACCATGTGTTTGAACAAATGATGGAAAAATGACTCGATTGTCTAGGTTATACCTTGATTGTAGCACCGTATTCCTTATGGAAGATATCCCTGTTTATTTTGAGTTGGGGGATGAATATGAATAACATCCACATGTTATGGATTCTCTATGAGATAACGATGGTTTATTAGTTTAGTAAATGTGTTCATTTCTTAGAGGAAATATAATTTTGTGACTCGTGGTTTCGAATACCGGAATTACAGTTGATTTGTTGAGGCTTGACATAGTATGAAATGGAGATTGTAGAGATTGACTGATTATTATTGAAATTTATCGAAGGATTTTCCAAAATAGTTATATTCATGAGTCACTTGGCATAGTAGAGAATGCTACAGGTATGAAATGAAGAAAGTGAAACTAATTTTAAGAATGAATGACTGCGACCATTGTGTTATTTAGTGGAAATGATGACTTGTTGTCTACAATAGTATATCTAACGAAAGCTTGAGTATATTAATATCTCGAAGAAGCTATCATTTGTATGAATATAATCAACTTATTGATGACTTGAATTAATTTCGCTCTGTTTGCGATGCCTAAATGTGAAACTTGTATCGATAGAATTAAAATCAGAACATGACTGGAATTGACAAACATGTTGAGTAAGACGACTTAACCCTTTTACTTGAAGGATTACAAGTGCAAGATACTAGAAGACTTGTGAGAATTGAGTCCCTGTAAATTGAGATATGGTATATTAATTGTATGCATTTGAAATTGCGTTAATTTGTTCAACAAGATTGAAGAATGCACCAAATGACCTTGAATTGTAAAAGTGTTTAGTGGATTGAGCAGAGTTGAACAATACAACCTTACAATTGATTGTTATGGAGTTTAACTCGTAAAAGCTGAGTACGTGTTTCTACTTTTGATGGAATGAAACAATAATTTTGAATGAAATTTATAAGACTGAGTACATGATTTATCCAGTGAAGACTGTAGATTTTCTTGAACTGGTATGATAACTTAATCTCCACCAAATGACTGTTTGAGAGATTGGTTAAGATCTTTAAGATAATTTCTTACATTGAACGCCACCAAATAGGTATTGAGATGTCGCCATCATACGAGGGATGATGGAATGGAACAATATGTGTATGCATCGCCATCATACAAGGGATGAATTCACTGTGTTAGTATATGAGAATATATCATTCAATTTAACTTATCTTTCATGGATTGAGTAGTGAGAACTCTTGACATTATAGAATGAGTTTTGCGAATTTTAACAAAGATAACTCGTTAAAGTGTTACGAGAATAACCAAGTGATCTTCTTCAGGCATACTATGTATTATGCGAGGAGTACCCTCCCCTTTTTGTTGGATTCGGCTTGAGAATTTAGGGACTAAATTCTTTTTAGGGGGAAAGAGTGTAGAGCCCGGAAATTTCCTTGCATAAATTATGATATTTATGTGTTAATCACTAATTGATTAGTGTTAAATTTATAGTGTTAAAATGTTAGTCAAATAGTACTAGTACTCTTGCCCGTGCCGATGGCACGACGCCAATTTAGGAATTTGTCAATAAATGAAACAGATATTGTGGAAATGAATTAATATTTACTTATAATTTGTATGGGTTGGATATATGTACACTACACAACGAAAAGGGGAGAAAACCCAAATACCCAACAAAATAAAACATTTTACTTCGATATTTATTTCATAAGAAAACCAAGAAATAAATATTTTAATTGTAACTACTGTTAAAATACAAAAAGAAAATTTTATTGTTTTCTCAATAACAAAACCCAGTCTTTTTCTTCTGGGAGTTATTGATTAACAACAATGGTTGGTTTGGAAACATGAGATGCAATAATTTTGTCCATTATTTCCACCTACACATGACACAAAGAAAATTCAAACACATTCATTTAACCAAATTTTCTGCTTCATCTACAAAACTCGAATCCTCCCACATATTATCATATAAAATCTAACAGGCGAACGGAGATGCATTTTGATCAAAATTAATCAACCCTAAAAGCTAAAAAAAATGGCAATTAAATCAATGGAAACCAATACATATGCTCCAACAAACGAAACCACAACAATGAGAAGATGTGCAGTATTCTATAAAAATAAACTTGTGCCCATGCCAATGGCACGGTGCCTAATATGAGCGTGATCAATGTATGAACCGAGCATGATTAAATAAATTAATGCATCCTTAAGATTTTGTAGGGGTCGTATTAATGTAAATTACACACCAACATCCCGAAAATTAAAGAAATAACATATTTTATTGGCCATAAAAGTTTATAACTCATTTTAAAACAAAATTTATAACTTATCTTAAAAGAGTATAATTAAGCATCAAAAAGCATTTTCTCTCTCACACACACACCAACCAACCCAACACATGTTAATTGCAATAAACTTAAAAATGAAAATCTCAGTAAACAAAAACGACAAAATAAATTGAATAAGACAGAGTGAACTAACAAAATACTATTTTGAAATCGAAATTATAAAAATTTCAGTCCAATAAGGGAAACTAAACAAAACTTTTAAGAAAATAAAGAAATTAAAATACAAATATTCAAAACTACAAAAGTTGATTACAAAACTTAGAAACAAATTTTTTTCAGACAAAATTTAAACTGATTCAGTTAATTACGATAACAATAAAAAAATTAAAATACAAATATTTAAAATTACAAAAATTAATTACAAAACTTACGAACAATTTTTTTTTTTGATAAAAAAATAAATCTAAGTCAAACATAAATTAAATTGGGATTCAGTTGATTACACTAGCAATCAATTAAGAAACTACAACTAAATATTTGTAAAACCGTAAAGGTCATTTTATTATTAATGAACTAATAAAAATATTATTTTCTTTAAAAAATGACTTTCAAACGGAGCCTCTTTGCCCGGAACGGAGGGATTAGTTAATAATTTGTTTACGAAATTGCATGCCAGAAAAAACGGGCCGGGACAAAAATTAAATTGATTAAGTTAATTACGATTCACGATAACAGTTAAAAAGAAAAAAAATATTTCAAATTACAAAACTTACGATTTTTTTTTTAAATTTTTTTTATGTGTATACGAAATTATGGGTCGAAAAAAAATTAAATTGATTAAGTTAATTACGATAACAATTAAAAAGAAAAAAATACCAATACAAATTTTCGCAACCATAAAACTGTAAAACTATAAAATAATAACTGTAAAACCGTAATTTCTCAGTAAAAGAGTAACTAATTTTCGTAACTTTAAAATAATAATTGTAAACCGTAATATCTCAATAATTTTCGTAGTAAATAAGTGAAACTCAACCTGTTTTGGGATGTGTATTGTAATATAGATTTATATTATAGATATTAACCGTAAAAAATCAAAATACAAATGAAAGAGTGAAAGAAAACATGTGAGAAGAAGAGAGATCAAAGAGAGAAACTGATAAAAACGGTTGAGATTGTGAGATTAAATCCTGGTCAATAATTGTGTTTGGTAAAAACCAATCATGGCCGGTAATTAGTTTTTTGTAACTGACTGGCATGTTTTATATTATAGATTTTGACTTGGGTTTTGATTTCTAGTAGAAATTTGGTTTTATCGTGAGTTGGACTTGTGCAATAGCACGTTTGAAGTCATATTGTATTATTTATGTGTTTTATATTATTTATGCGTTTTATATTGTGGACTTGAGTAATTGCCTTCTGGAAATCCATTTGAGCTCAAGATATGTTGGGCTTAACGTGTGTCGTGTTTAAAGTCCATATTGGACTTTGTTATATTAGTTATGATTTATAACATTTGAATAGAAATGACACGTTAAAGTTAGAAAATATATATTTTCAACTAGATTGACTCGAAATGTATCGTACATTATGTGTTTATTTTATATTGTTAAAATATATTTTTATTTTAAACTTGACTAATTAATAATGATTAGTTAATGTTTAATGAGTCTAATTGGTGTTTTAATTGGTTTTGACAATGTTGACTTTTGACCCACCAATGAGGTTGATACCTCCAAATAACTAACCTTTTATGGGTAATCACATGTTTGACCATTTGACTATTTGACTTTTTCCTTGGTGTGATTCAGCCAAGTTGGATGAAATTGCTGGGAGAAAGATCAATTGTTTACTTCATTCATTTTCCTTGGTGGGACCCACACAACCCATTAACTCCATTTAACAGCAATTGAGCAGTAAGTGGTTTGATTTTATCTTTTCTTCCTTCTTGCATCCGTCCACCATACGTGTGAGTGAGTTTGAGGGTTCGAGTTTTCAGGCTTGATTTGTTAACGGAAAATTGCATGTTTTTAATTATGACTCTGCAGGGCCGTTGTACGTGTTGAGGGCTACATTTATACCCGAATATTACATGTTTTTACCGATATTTTTTGGAAACGGTAAGTTACTATCCCTTTCCCTTTATATGTAGGATTGACATACATGTACTGTAAACTACCCCCACGTGATTTATTTTGAATTTGGAGTAAAAAATACTCTCGTTATTAATTGTTTAATAATTGAACTGATATATGTATTTAAATGCTTGAGATTATTATTTGTGTCGAATTAATTATCGGTGAGATTATGTTGGGACGAATCTTGCAAATCGCAGTGATGCCCGGAATTTATAAATAATAAATAAATGACTCAACGAGTAGATTAATTAGGCACAATAAAATATAAAGAGTATTGTATTGGGTTCCTACGATATTGGGGAATATTTTGGGTTAGACATTTTTTTATGAAATATAATATATGTGTTAATTGTGTCTAAGCAAATAAATGATTACGTGTGTATTTTAAGCAAATAGACGCTTATGTGTTTAATTCAAGCAAATAAGTATGCTTGTATATGCGTCGAGCCCTCGTACTTGAGATTCGATGGTTGTGTTTAATTACAAGTAAACAATTACTTGTGCATCGCATTGAGTCCAACTGGCATATGTGGTTGTGTCGACAATGGACGACATTAGTCTTTATGAGAGTTAAATCTCGTGATTGCTACGGGTCGTTGCATGGGTCTCTCCCTTGTTATTGACCGTGACAAGGATGTAGCCTTGTTAGAGCAATTCGCATGACAAACAGAAGGCTAGACTCTTTGGTAAAACTCGGGGTAATGAGACTCTTGGTTAAGTCCCAAAGTCATTGGTTCTGGATATTATTGGGTTCAGACATGATTTCAGCATGTGTACTGCAACAGCAACGCAACTACGACTCTTGGGTAAAACTTGGGATAATGAGACTCTTAGTTAAGTCCCAAGGTCAGTGTTTCCTGAATACTATTGGGTTCAGACATGGCTTTGGTTTTCAGTTCGGGATACTATCAGATTCAGACAGTATATTATATGTATCGCAACAGCAACACATCTATAGTGTTGTTCTGGATTTTTGTGCAGTTATATATGTGTATTGTTTCAGCAGCACATCTACAATGTTTATAACATGACAAGTCAAAAGCTCTCCTGCAAATTCAGCTTAGATACAAGTCAGATTGAGATATTGATTTATAACCTGACTATGTGTTTATATTACGTTGAGTCAATGTGCATTATAACACAATCAACGTGAATTGTGTGCAAGTACATGAATTGTTATACTTGGTGTATTGTGTATTGTGTATTATGTATTGGTTGTATTTGTGCTTTGTGAGGACAATGGTTTATAGGAGAGTTATGTAAACTCTTCCTTGGGTTTGTGTTTAATATGAGATCATTTATTTGTTGTCGACGTGTAACGTCGTGTGTGTATATGATGCTGTAGTGTTGGTTGGCTTTAGAGCCTTGTGTTAGTTCAAGCAATGGCTCGTTGACTTTGTTATTTTGTTTTCTCGACCTTTTTAGAGCCGTGGTGTTTCTATTATCATAGCATAGATTATTGTGTTTTAATAAGGTTTTTGTTTAGCCCACTTTTAGCAGGGGCTTTGCACGTATTTTATTTTGAACTTGTGTGTTTTGTTTTGTTGTTACACGCTTGACCCAGATTTCGTATAGAGATTTGGGGATCGGGTCGTGTCACTTTTATTAGCTTCTTCGTAGTTATACATGAAATAGAAGAAATTTTATGTTGTAAAGAACTTACTACATAAAGAGGATTAAGTAGTTCTCATGTAAGATCATTTTACAAATTCTAATTCATAAGGCATAGTCTCACTCTCTCACAGTTTACCCACTAACACATGGTGAGTCGGGTAAAGAGAATATGTCTTACAAAAATACTCGTAAGACCGTCTTACCTAAGTTTCTACCTAGATGATTTATATGTAAGATTTGGTACTCTGTATAGACATAACAAAATAAATGAAATTTTGGATCTTTTTTTTTTCTACTATACCATCAAATTTGATACTTCCTCCCTTTGATCCATATAAAGAAGTAATGTTTAGATTTTTTTGATGGGCTAGGCTAACCACACCAATATCTACTATTTACACTCCAATTCTATATACACCCCCACATATTTAACCAATTTTCTAACTTTACTTTTACCCCCACCCTAACTTCCTATTTTACCCTTTTAAATTTCATATCTCACTCATCCTACTCTATCTACACCCCATACTTAATTTACTAACCAACCTCCACCCAATTAACACCCCAATCCCCTTTACCAAACCCAACTAACGCGCAAGGCCTTCGCACACAGAAGAAGAAGAAACTACCCACATGCCACAATGTCGTCTTCAAACCGAAGCATTATCTCTTACTCAAACCGAAGTATTCTCTCTCACTCTATTTTGAATGCATAATTGTAGAGGTCTCTCTTTGTTGTTGTATAAGATAGTGTTTAGGTTGGTTGTTAGAAAAAAAATTGGGACAATATAATATGTGGCCCTGGTTCAGTGCACAAATAGCTCTGTGTGCGGTTTATGACTATCGCACACTTTACTTATTGTGCGTTAACTTCCACTGCACACTCCCATTCCTGTGCGTTCAGCTTCTACCGCACAACCCGCCTCTTGTGCATTAATCTGAAGCTGCACATCCTCCTTCGTGTGCACTTAATCTCCACCGCACAAGCCCACACTTGTGCATCAAGATTCTGCCGCACAATCCTCAAATTTGTCTACATTCTATTAATCTTTATGACTACTCTATTTACTTATTTAGCCTTGAATTGATTCTATATAACATCTAATATTAATTATTTGTTGTTGATTACAGGAGGTGCAATCGATAGGTTCTGCAATAAATATAGTAGGTGTCGTGTGACCACATCGACCATACGAGAAATGCAACATGCGCGTGACGTAGAAGTGCCCCCGGAGCATGTTGATCAAGAGCCAGTACATTTTCAGCATTTTGAGCCTAAGCCTGAGCATGAGCCCGAACATGAGATGAGATTTCCTAGTGGTCTACCTGACCCATCTTTGTTGATTACATACAAGACACATGTAACAACATCGATTTAGACTGGACAAGATTGAGAGCTTTTGAAGTTTCACCATCATTGTTCAAAACTACGTCAGTGGGTCATTCCAGAGGGTGCCCAAGAATGAAGGGATTTGGTAAGGGAACTAGGATCCATATCCTAAGGAATCTGACCTATCTTGATGTTCATAAACTGTTGCTTTCAGCTTTTGTGGAGCGGTGGCATCCAGAGACAAACTCATTCCATATGCCCTCAGTGAAATGACGATCATATTGGACAATGTTTTCTATATTATTGGACTTCCGATATCAGGGTTGCCATTATTTGCTACACGAAACATCAATTTGGAGTTTGCTAGCGAGATATTTGGAATGTCCACATGTGAGATGATTGAGAGAATGGGAGATAGAAGGGGTGCTTCAGTCAAGCTAAAGTGGATACGTAATAGTTTTAATGAAGATGCCAACTCTAATGATTTCGGCAAGGTGAAATGTTCGGCGAGGGCTTACATGTTGTACCTCTCTGGGTTGCACCATCTTCACGGATAAGAGCGGCTCACGATTGATGCTCTCATACTTGTAATGGATGGAAGATCTTGATGATGTACATACTTATGCGTGGGGAGTTGTTACCCTGGCTTATCTATATAGACAGTTAGGCGAAACATCTAGATATGAGACGAAACATATAGCTAGATACTTCACATTATTATATGTAATATTTATAATTTATAGTTTATGTGACACATGATAAATTGATCTCATTCTTCTTTCGTGCCAAATGTTTTCTTACAATTTGCCACAATGTTTTTATTAATATGCCACCGGCAAAGAAAATGTTTTGAAGTTGTAAAAGTTACCTCAATTGCATTCATCAATGCAAGATCTCGGTCATTTAAAATCACAGTGGGTAGAGAGGATTGATTCATCAATGATTTCAAGATAGTAAGTGCCCAAATGTAGTTCTCTTACTGCTCAAACCTCATATAAACAGATGCAACAAAAAATGTCATGTGTGTCGACGTGATACCAACAATCTCTAATAAGGGTAACTTGTACCTATTTATCTTGTAACTACAATCCATCAAGAGAACATTTGAAAACAACGCAATAAGTCAACGCTCGTAGGGTGAGCAAAGAGCAAATCCTTCAAAGTGTTAGTCGACTCACATCTCATATGATGATAGTAATATCCATGCTCAAACAGTTTCGACACAAGTTGTTGCATATGTGATCAACCATCACGCTCCACAAATCTATTCTTCATACAACAATTGTAAACAGACTTTAATGATGACTTATTATCTTTAAATTTTTGGTGTAAACCCATCAAAATATCCTTTGGCCGAGTATTGCCATGTAACATGTCCATAACATATTCTTTCTCCTCCCGTACTAATCGACCAACATATGAATGGTCATGCAGATGAGGCGCATCTGAATGATTATGCACCCCACATTCAACAAAAAGTTCTCATTCTCCATCACATGATACTTGTCTGCCCCTCAAATGAAATGGACATCCACACTTCTTCGATCCATGTTCTCTCCTACCATCTTCCTTTTTTAATTCATTTGTTACTTCCGTTGTTGCTTTACTCAAATTATCAACACCATTTGATTTGGATTGACGTTGATACCCATTACGTTCACAACCCAAATATAGTCGTGGTCCTCTCTTACCCGTTCCACTGTCCGACCTAGCAATAACTATCACAAAGCCATGTTCTGTTCCCATGACACATGCCCAATCACACAAATCCTCTAGAGATGGAAAATGTGCATATATTGTGAACATATCGGTGTAATCTGCAATGATATCTTGAACTGGAACAATCATACTATTAGTCGGACCTAGACCTATAACATTATGCTTCGTAGGGGATGTCTTTGATTCCTGAAAAAAAAAAAATTACATGTCAAAAACGCACTATGCGATTTTGCACACATTCAGGCTTATACGGCCAGAATTTGGTGCATAATAGCTCGTGTGTGTTTTGGCTGTTTATTGCACAAAAGGAGTGTGCGACCACGTTTTGTTGCACAACTCAAGGAGTGCGCGGTAGGTATTTTGTGCACACATGGAGGTGTGTACGGCAAACCATAGCCACACACGTCGAGACGAAGAGCAGGTGTGGATTTTCGAAAAATTTGATGAAGACTTTAATTTTAATCGAATACAATAGAAGTAATACTTACATTATTTGTTTCCATTGCTTCTTTATGCTCCATGTATCGTATTTTTCAACAATATGATGTAGGGTTTTGAATTTGTGATTAAAAAATGTAGAAAATTGGTAGAAGAGGAAGTAAACAAAAGTGAGAATGGAGGGAAAGGAAAAGTTTCAGCATGTATAAAATTAAATTAGGTGTAATTAGAGTATTGTGGTGCAAGTAGAATATATTTAAATTTTATATAATGGCATTATTGTAATTAAACTATTGGGGTGCATTTAGTAGAAGGGTATCTTTTGTTATTTTACACAATGACAATTTTGTAATTTTTTAACTTGAGGTGTAGAGAATAAATACTGGTATGTGGTTAACGTTACCCTTTTTTTATTAACTAGATTAAATGTTGACTCAAAATTTAATAAGTTTACTTATTGTAAAACACAACAAATGTATGTTAAATTTCAATTTAATATCCACACAATTGGCCATACTGTAAAGAAAAAAAATTGAGCGAAACAAATGTATGTTAATTATTCTAGCATTAATGAAGAATATAATGTATGATAATCAACGATGCACTATTTAAAGACGAAATTTAAGAAATAAAAATAGTTTTTTTTTTTTAAGAATGCTAAACTAAACAAAAGTACCTTCAATGTTTCATTTCATTTTTTTTTTCAGATATTTTGAATTTTGGAGCTGTTTTTGTTTTCATTTTCAAATATCACCGGAATATTGTGCTAAATTAAAAAATAAAGTTTTTGTTTTCATTTTCAAATATCACCGGAATAATGTGCTAAAAATAAAATACTTGGTGGTAACTTCAATCATTATATTGAAACATATGATGTTTTAGGGGGTAAAAAAATATATGAAATTTAGCATCTTTGAGCAGACACCAAAATTATTACAAAACTTGGTGCCAAGGTATATAGCTCATTCCCAATCCCAAACCTCTATTGAAAAGAATATCACGCCAAAATGCCACTAGTCTTGTACTCCTCAGAACAGCAAAAAAAAAAAAACTCAAAATGTTCATCCTTTCAACCTCTTCAGTTCAAACCACTTCAACTTCTATCCTTGTCACTGAGGTCTTCCAGTTTTGCGTTATTATCTTGAATTTCTGCAGATCCTGAACCTATGCCGCCCTCTTTGGAGAAATCACTTGTCTCATTGTTTGTTATCAATCCTTTTTCTCCGTCTAGTTCATCTACAGAATGCTGTTCTCTATTTTCCTCAGCCTTATCCTCCTCTTGATGCTCTAAGTTAGAATCTGGCGCAAGTTGACAATCATTTATTACAGTGGGCATCTTCTCACCCTGCTCATTCTTCTCCAATACTTCACCCTTTTCTTCATCACTCAACTGAAGATTATTTAGGGATTGACTGCTGTCCTGATGTGTATCAGTCACTAATAACACCTGGAATGAATCCTTTTCTTTATACCCATGTTGATAATCATTTAAGGATTGAGTATTGTTTTGATTTGTAGACATCTTCTCCCTCTCCCCATGGTCATCATTTAATGGATCAGATTTTCCTGCAACTTCAACATATTGGGGATTGGACACTTCCTCCTCATGTTTATGGCTCTGACTTTCTCCACTTATCTCGTCATGGTGTCCCTTACAGTGTTCTATGTCACTGTCACTATCTTGGGAAGCTTCTTTGATCTGACTTTTGGCACCTTCCACGTACATTGTTTCGGCTTCAACATCCTCTTCACTAGACGCTCTGCTTTCTTCACCCTTGCTCATAGCGAGGGAAACAGTGCTCTTGTGGAATACTTTGTCCCCGGTCTGCATATCAACTGAGTTAGGTCTTTCTGACATACTTTCTACCTTTGAACCCTCGGCAACTTCATTTGTTGAGGCAGGAAAAGATTGGAAAGTGTCCCAATCATCATCTTCCTCTCCCCAATCGTCTTCTTCCTCTTTTTCTTCATCTATCTCTCCCTCTTCCTCATTATTTTTGCTCCTCTCCTTTGTGGGGCTTGATGGAGGGGAAGGCTGACGCTTACTTTCCTCTGTTTGTACTGGCACCTTGATCACCAAAGGTGGTGTCATGGATTTTGTTTGAGCTGAGCTCTGATCTTGTGAGACAGAAGCACGGATAATACTCTGAAAGTGCAAGAATTGGTCATCAGATCAAAGCTTTCTGGACAAGCATCTGCTTACTATTTTTTTTTTTTGATAAGCATCTGCTTACTAATATCCCGTTTATAGTAATAATAACTCAGAAGAGAATTACAAAAAAATTGGCTTTCTCCCCATTACAGTTTTACCGGTGGCTCCAAGATCAAGTAGATCAATCAAAAAGTAAATTTTAGGTGTCTTTTCATTCACGACCATAGTGAAATGGAGAGGAGCTACTTTCAGACAATTTATGCATGATAAACGTAAAAGACAATAGAAAGGAACCTCCTTTAAGGGCGAAGCCCCTTGAGGAACCATTCATTCCCAAGGTTTACTTCAGAGACTTTTCCACTATTGAATAACCTACCACATGCTGCAACTATATGATCAGAAGCTGGTAATCAATCAGGTTAAAACAACTGAAACCTATAAGCAATTTAAAGGGATCCTTTAAGCTCAAAAGCTTATATTTAATGTTTATTGAGATCTTCTGCAAGACCAAAACATTCTTGCACAAATTAAAATACGCATGACATTCTGATCATTTCTTAATCCAGCAATTTTACAGCTTATTAGACAAAAGATTATCCTAATAATCATTTTTCGACCAAGAATTCTAAGGCAACTATCCAGAAACTAAGTCATGCTCAATGGGGCTTACGTATAACCAAGACAAATCTTAGAAAACACGCCATTAGGAAAATGGGTCTCACATTGAGGAAATGATGGAAAAACATTTATGCAGGATGAGAGAGGACAAAACTGTTAGAATCTTGTCAGCGAATAGAAAGAGATGTGATAAGAAAACAAAACAAAAAACTGAAAGAAAAGATGGATAAACTCTCTTCTCAAATCCTAGCTGAAATATGTGTTATAAATTATGATAACTCCAAACAGTCCAAGAACATATGGGTGACTACAGATTTTGCTTTAAATTTAGTTCAGAAAGAAACGCACCTGAAGTTGCTGCCTTTGCGTCAAAGGCATTGCTAATAAGACATCCTTGAAATGAACTGCTGAGGAAGGAATTCGGACAAGTTGAGAAACAAGCTTTATTGTTGTGCTTCTCAATTCATTGACTTGCTGTTGTTGACATGCATAAAGCATAATGAGAACAACGTTGGCAACAAAAAGTGAAATTGAAGCTTGAAACTCAGATGTTAAGGTAAGTTCAATATTATGGGGTGTTACTACCTGAGAAAGACCAGTTTCTGATGTTGAGAAAACCACGAGAACAGCTTCCAAAAGCAGATTCAGTAGACCTATCTGACATTCTGCAGTTTTTGACACTGACTGCAGAAGCAATAAAATTCTCAAACTTTCCCCGGCAGCAGCCACTGCTTCCGTATTTATGGGTGTCTGTTATCAGTTGTAAAGTCAGATCCTGCAGAGTAATGAAAACTGAAGCTTCAGAAATGATGTGATTTCTAGAGGAAATACTACCTTCAAGGATTGTTGGATTATCCCAAAAACATCTTCAAGAAGCTCCCCAATGAAGAATATTAAGAATGAATTGCTTTCTGGATCAACACCTCTCTGTATCATGCTTTTTAGTACTTGCAACCCAATTGCTTGGACCTGCCCCCAGTGAACGCTTAATCTGTTTGGTCATGTTTGTGACATCACAATGCGAAAATACTGCATGTGTTTAAGTGCATTACCTGTATGTAATGATCGTTAAGAACAGCCTGGATAGACTGAACGCCATGACGTACCAAAGTAAAAAAGGTGGGCATATTTTCTTGGTTCTCATCAACATATTCAATTTCATAAGCCAGTTTAGCAAACGAAAAAGTTTGTTCAAGAGAGAATGAAAGCTTCATCTGTGACAGTTTACATGAGTTGGACATCTTATTCTCCGTTAGATGAATGCTACGGATGCAGTCTTTCGTTAGACTGGCACACACATGTAGACATGCTCCAATTATTGTACTCAAGTTGCAAATACCATCTTCACCAAGTTTGGATTTATCTGCAAGAAAATGTTCCATCAAGAACCTGCTTAACCAAGTTTGGTACAATATTTTGAACAGTTTAAATGAGAATGATGTTATCTCTAGATATATCCCTTTGCCCCACATCAATATGCTTGTCAATACATATATACTATATCAGCACCACAAATATATCAGTATCACAATCGAGCACATATAACTTGTTATAGGAAAACTTTAGGAACATTTTTTCTTAATTTATGACGGGACCTCCACAAAAACAAAAATTGGACTACACCAACTGCAGCAATTTATTAGACAAAAAGAATTCTGCGACGCATATTTGCAGGACTGCGACTGAGGGATATGAGCTGAATTTAGTTTACCTTCTACTCTAACTTGGATAACGATTTGAGTGGACACAGAAGTTTACTTCGAAAAAGAAATGTACATTGTTAAAAAAAACTGCAGGGTATAGATCAAGTAATGCTAGGGAGCCTAATGACCACGTGATACCAAATCTGCTGAATACTCACCATCATCGTGTTTCCTCAATAAGAGACTGATAGACTGAACAAGTTCCTTGGCTTTTGTGAAGCATAACTCATTTGATGCTTCTCCAATGCACTTAAAACCAATTAAGGAAAATGCCAATGCCAATTGTGATTGTTTCTGTATTCAGGGACAAATGCGAAAATTGTAAATTATTCTTTTGAAGAAAGTTTAAATATCAAAATCTCATGAGAGAAAGAGGTAAATTTAAAGATCTTTTACATCTGCACAAAATAAAAAGATTATAAATTTGTTAAAGCCACCTTTGGATCAAAGTGAGTTGAAAGTGTTCTTGCTGCAGTAAGTGACATGGATATCTTTTCCTCTTGGTTTGCATAAGAGGGAGAAGTTACACCAGTGCTGCACATAAAGCAACAATGATCTTTTAGTCATACTGAAATACAAATGTATTTCAGCCAATAGGTAAGGAACCAAAATCCCTGATATTCAAATAGCAGTACCTTTGGAAAGACTTGAAAAGGAAGGATAAACAAAGTTCCGCTGACTGATACATGAAATTTTCTGTTTCAAAAAATTCTTCAGGGCAGTTCTGTACAATCTGCAAAAAGAAGAAAGAAGAGACAATTATGTCATCCAAAATATATCACCATGTAACGGAACGTATAATGATAGGTCAAATATAACTTATTGAAAATGTAAGATATATGTCTGAAGATATGGAGATATAACGTACTCCCTTCGTCCCAAAATAGGAGTCCACTATTGACTTTACACTGTCAAGAAAGTATTTGATTTTATGTTGCTACTCTCAGGAATTCCTCAAGTGGTGTCACATCAATGGGATGCATTTCATTCTCTTATCTCGCAACTAAAAACGATACTATATACAATTACTTTTAAGAACCTTTTACAAAAGGAACGGGACTCTTTTGGGACGTCCCAAAATGGAATAGGGACTCTTATAGTTGTTGGTGTCTTGTATACGTCCTCATGTACAAAGGCGCGTTTCCTGTTTAGACGCTTTTATTAATATACTTTATTTATCAAAAAAAAACCCCATTGCAAATTGAAAGTCTTTATTCTTTAAAAGTCAGATATTTCATAACCATGTTTACTTGCTCCCCCCCCCCTTGTTAGTTTCCACAGATCAAATCATAAGAAAACAAAGATTGTATAGACCAAAATGGGAACCCTAGAAATTGCTTCGTGGGGTTCAAATTGTTTGGAAAAGACTAGACATCCTTAATTCTGTAGTGAAGAAATACTATCCCATCCAAAAACAGCTACTATCTTAAGAGAACTTTTAACCTGCCTCAGATAGTATCCTCTACATCATTCTCGATGTAATGGATCATAAATAGGTGCTTAGCAATATAGAAATTGAAACTTGTCTTTCCTGAAGTGTACCTGTGAGAGAACGGAGATTCCAAGACTATCCCATGTATCTTCCAGGGAAATGGAGTACGAAAAAACCTACATCAATTGAGTTCAATAATCATAAAAAATGTGAAACTAGTATCCAAAAGCAAGTAAATTATTAGTATGATCATCGTAATCGAAACTAGAGATGGAAACCTATTAGTAGGACATTGTTGGGTTCATCTAGGTTTACAAAAAATGTCTTTGTGAGCATAACAAGTCATGAGCCACTTCTATGGAAAAAAGTTTTGTATATTTTTTACACTTATTTCACCTCAAAGAAGCAAATCAAGAGTCATGCAAAGATGCATGGCATGGTACTGAGTTGGTAATGGGATTAGTATCTGAAAATCAAGTGTACTGAAAGGTCAAGCATGTAATCAGATATAAAAGTAAGTCCATCTCTAGTGCAACCCATCTGCCATCATGTTTACAAATAGGTTAACAAAACAATGTAGATGACCAAAACCAGCTGCGGACAAACTTGACATGCCCATACTAGCAAAGAAAAATGTTAATGATTTCAAATTTAATAGATAAACTGATTTACCGGCAAAAATCCGAGTTTTGAGTGTTTATCTATTCCTTAGACACTCAAGAATCAAGATAGCCTTAAATTTTCTTTCTCCCACTTAAAATAATACTCCCTCCGTTCCTAAATAATCGTCCTCTTTGATAGGGCACATCATTCAAAAAAAGTAATTGAATGTATTTTAAATATTGGTATAAAGTGTGGTTTTCTTTAATGCCCTTGTGCATGTGGCCATAACTAAAGTAGATAGAAAAAGTAAGGGTAAAGTGGTAAGAGTGTTTTTCCTAAAAAGGAAGTTTTGAAAGAGGGCAATTATTTTGGAAAAGACAAAAAAGGAAAGGAGGACAATTATTTAAGAACAGAGGGAGTAATATAATTACGAATTGAGATGAATTCAGTAGATAGTGATATTTTGTGTTCTATAGTTGCTTTTGATATAATCCAACTAATCTTCTCTTATTGACTTGTTATGAATTCAGAAACTTAGATCACTCACGTCAATTATACATACAAGCCAGTAACAAGGATATTGTAACGGATAAAATTTCCTGAAGCTACAAAATGGAAGAATGAATAGATAGAATATCACCTGCAGCAGTTCTCTACAAATATCCATCGTAAGCAATCCCTTGCAGAAGAACCTTTCGGTTGAGAGGAACTGGAACACTGGTAAAACAATCTCATATAACTTCAAAGCTATGTACTGTCTGTTGTTAGGTGGAGAGTCACCACCAAATTTGGATTTAACAGAATTCAATGGGATAATATTTTTGTCAAGAGTTGCATCTCGTCCCTGAAATAAAATAAGTAGTGCAAAACCCCACAGAAATTGATAATCTTGTGAATCCAGTTCTACCATATTGTACCCAGAAAAAAGGGCACTCTTTAATGTACTTTCTGCTGAATTGGATGATACTTGTACATCACAGTCCACAGGGACTGCATCCAGAGCAACTGCTTGCAAGATTACAGGCCAGGATTCCTCTAAGCATGGTTGCAACTTTTCTGCAACTAATGATGATTGAATTCCATCAAGAAATGGTTTCCACTGCAATAAGTGCAAAGTAAATTTATGAAGGCTTTGTAAGAGAGACACTTAATACTTCCGTACATGCCATATTTTTAGTTTACTAAGATTAAAAACACAGAAGGTAAAAACATACTAAACTTACATTCATCTTAGGATGGGAGCGGAGGCAAACATAACTGTAGTCCTTTAAAATAGAAAGCCAGTACTTCCCCACTGTACTTGAACTTTTCGAAAATAACGGCAATAGTGCTAGATACTCATCTGGAATCCCACTGTGATTTCTCCTCAAGAATGCAAATGTGTAGCATTTGAGAGAGGCATGGGCAGTTAAAAGTCTTACTTTGATCTAGAATAAAAACAAAAATAAATATATATGTAAGCATAAAGATTTAGTAAAGCCTACAAACATTTTCCTTCAATAAAAAGAACCTTCATCAATGAAAACTAACAGGAATAATTAATTGTAGCAACTAGCCTCCTTTACAAAAATCAACAACATTAGATGAAAATGTCATGCAATACCTTGCAAGAGACCCATTCAGCAAATGATGGGTAGTAAAGGTCATTGAAGTCGTCCAGGGGGTGCGATATTAGTCCAAATATTCGTTTAACAGCGATTTGGTCCCCACTGATCATTCCACTTGTCAATATCTACACAAATACATATCATTCTGTTCTTAAGAATTGGTCTCATGAAAGAAATGAAATAAAAATATGATAGTAGTCCAAACCTTAGTAGCCAGCTGCAAGCCAGCTTCCAAAAGAATAGGGCCTGCAGATGTGTCTAATGCAGTGCGAACAGCAGAAACCAGTTGGGCCTGTGTTCCCCAACAAATAAATTAAAATAGGCATCTACAAAGACTATAAGATTTAGCGTCACAGCATAGTAACAAAAGTATATATAGAGTAAAGGTAATTAAAAACACAATTGACCAAATGAATCAACTGACACCGTCACATCCCATACCTGATATTGTTCCATTAATAAGTGTCCCGGAAGCTCCGGGTCTTGTATTTTTCCGAACTGAAACTCATGAAGCACACAGATTAACGTACTAGTCAAAAATTCACTCGAGAATTTCTGAGTGAAACCAACTGATGTCGGAAAGAAATAATTCAACTACTTCAAAATATTTGGGAGAAGGGTAATTGCATCTTTAACCAATGTAAAACCAATTTACTTTTCCCTTTGCAAATAAGTACCGTACTTTCATTGAGGTTCAAACGGACACAAGTTGTAACACTGCTTGTGATTAACAACTAGATCACAGACAGGGATTAATTTTTACATTAATCAGTGAGTAAACAGAAAGAGCCTTAAAGAGTTTTGTCCAATTTGAACCTCAGCACAAGTGCAATGCCAACATCGATTAGCAACAAAAAATAAATAAAAAAGACCATAAATCAACCTAAGAATAAACAAAACGACATAAGACTTGAACCAATCACAGTCTCCTATACTTCACATAGATGTACCTTGTCCAGAATAGTACTTAAAAGGCTGACGCCAATGGGCCGCATGTTGTCAAACTGAATTGTGCTTATCTGCGAGTGACATAGGAGAAGGTCAGCATTTACAGCAATGTAATGGCTTGATCACTCTGAAAAGCATAACGTTTTCAAATGATTCAATTCATGTCCATCACCTGATAAGCAAGTGATATTAGCTCTTGGACCTGAAGGACAAGCCAGTCACCAGAGATCAGTTCACTAGCCGGTTGGCTTCTTGCCAAATATAAATCAAAGTGACCAGGATTCTGTCCAACAGCCTCCGGTACATAGCTCAAGCACCTGATTCAACTAAAATTTTATTAAAGTAACTCAATCAAGGAATTCAGTTCAATCAGTAGATCTTGAACCAATTCCTAATGGCAGAGGGAATGAGAGACTACTACTGTCAATTTGGCTCAAGATTAGGCTAAATTCAGGCACATATAACATATGCAGATAACCATCTATGTGCACTCAATGATTTTAATTATGTTCAAGAATTTAAGACTTCCAGAGTAATGTGTTTGAGTTTTTGTCAATCCATATGGTCCTATATGTTGACTAGTCTGATTCTAACATACCAGCTCACTTCATAACACACGTTTTTTTTGTTTTGGTGTATGGAGTCAATGCTGTCTTCAGTTGATTTTTTTTGTAGAGTTTGTGGATAGTTTTGCTGTTGGCTAGGTTCTTTAAATTGAGTATACTCCCAGTTTACACAGGCCACATCACTTTTTTGGTGCCCTTTGTTCATATATAGCTCTTGTCAGAAAAAGAAAAAAAAAATGCTACCTTATGTCCACAAAAGTAAATATTCATGCATCACATATTATTTTACCCAACTTAATTAATTCAATCAAAAAGATAAATGATAGCAAGATAGATATTATTGATGCCAATGAACAAAAATAAAAGAATGAAACGAGCCAGTATGAATGAATCAAGTTGATGGCTAAGCATTTGGAATGAATCAACCCTTACAACTGATGCATTAGTACTGACGTAATGACAAAAATGATGCTGATTATAAGTTTACATTGAAAAAACATCGACATGTTCAAAAATTGTCAGATGCTAATATTAAAGTTATTAAGCCTAAGATAACTGCGATATAAACCACATCTCAACTGAAAAACCTATTACCATATTTGTAAGAGAAATTAGGCAGTGGTCTCCAAGTGAATCCCCAACTGATAGGTATCTCTATGTTTCTTCCATAATTTTATTGAACTATATTACATGTTCTCCATGAATGCTATCCTAGGCTCCTAGCATCACAGCTACCTGAGTTTGGAACATTGATGTATCCCAAACAGATCCATTCCAAGAGTTTAAAACCACTGTATCTATTCACATATATGTATCGTAAAGAAGCATAAAATATAAAAACGTATTATAGCCAAATACATAAAAGATGTGGCTCATCACAGTAGCACTTAGGCTACACCATTTAGTCCACATATATGATTTACGAATTAACACAACAATGGAGAGTCCTTGAGAAAGTTCAAAATCACATATGGCTGAAAAGAAGTGAGATCAATAAATCATATGAGAGAAGTTTTTTTATATAATATAACTACAGGGTTTTTAGGACAAATCAGGGTGTATTCATAATTGATTCGAGTTCTTTTTTTATCTTTTAGGGTTTGGAGGTGAGGGTTTTCATTTTATTATAGATGTTTTTTTTTCCTGTAATTTTCTTTTGGGGTGGGAGGGGTGGACTATGGGCTTTTCCAAATACAATAGCTCCACAAAAGATATCTACTATGACTAAAAATGAAGACAAGTAAAATATAATGTAATCAATCAATTCATGCCACAGGTGGTGAAGCTAGACACAAAAGCAGAATTTAGCTTTATAACGTACTCGGCAGCAAATACTCTGGTTCGATATCTGAGGTGTTTATCTCTGGTAGGATAGAAACCGCGCACACCTTTAGAGCTAGTAACCATGTTCTCATCGTCTTCTCCACGAGTCGTATCACCATCCAGACCACTTGCAGGATCATAATCCGAGTTGTCATTGGTTCTTGAGTCCCTTCCAGTTGATGTGGCAAGGACCTGTCCAAATTTTTATCAAGTTCATGCTAGCACCAGCTTTTCATTTTTGAGCATGTCTTTAATATTTTTGGTTAGGACAGAGTCTTCAAGAAAATAACATATAAATAAAGACAACAATCTTGAAAAATGAATACCATTGAAGAATGTTTGGTAACCAAGAAAATGTTTCCAAGTCAGAGTAGTGCACACACATGCACACACGTATATATAGTTTGCTTTAAGAAAGACCTCAATGATTCTATCAATAATTCTTAATAATACATATTACAAATTACCATGCTTACAAAATCCGCTTGTGAAAAATTGGCAAAGAATTCAAGAGTGGTGGAGGTTAAGTAACTTGAGATGCTGTCAAGGGTGTAAATCAACCAAGGATTCATCACAGCCTTGTTCATCCCAAAGGAATCTATTCCATCAATTAGCCCAGTCTAGGCTATATCTTTGGTGAAGCCACAACTTACCAATTTGTCATAATTATTTTCTCTCATATTAGTTTTGGTGTTCCCTGATTGGGTAATGTTGTAAGTTTCCAAGCCATTTTAAGCGATTTCCCCTCAACTGCAAGTTCTATGATCAGTATCATCACCAATCTCTCCAATCTCGTTCTACTCGAGCCCAAGGAAAGTAATTCGTAACCGCATGGTATTTCTTGTCTGTCTAGCTTACTTGCTTCATAATTTGGTCTTCCCAGATTAAGCATCACCATTGATCATACACTTTGCTACTAGTGTTTCGGCATCTGTTGTATGTTTCCAAATCATTTTGACTATAAATGACCTCAATCATATCAATATAGCAACTATTAACTCTTTTCTTCTATAATTCACACTATTTTGTATCCTCAGGAACTCTATGTTAGTACCAATTAGGATTCAGTAGCTGCAAAAGATGGATGTTCAGACCTACTATCAGTAAAACCATTGTGGAAATCCATCTTTTAACTTGTGCATTCTTCTTGTTTAACTATTTTCCATCTTTCTAGACAATTTATCACTTTCTTGAAATATTTTTCCACACCAGTGCAGCTCAGGTTCTCAAAATCATTAAGCTGAACACTTTACCAACTGATGCATTTTGAGCGTGTCCAAGTATGTTTGTGCACATTACCATCAGCTAAACCTATGTACCACTAAGATCAGCTTCAGGTTTGTGGTTGTCACTACCTTCCTCTATGTTTTTATGTTCAAGTGCTAACGTTGGTGTTAGAAGATTGTTTAAAGAACCCCACAAGGTGTCCAAGGTCGATACTCCAGTCAACAAGTGTCGATAGCTGACTTCAGAATTAGCCATTACCAACAGTTCATCACCACAACCACCTATTCACCCACTAACATCAGCATCATCCTTGTGGTTGCACTATCTTTCTGTAACAACCCGAGCCCAAAAGTCTGGTTCACTACGTGTAGCCCACACACTGACCACTAAGCATAGTGCATACAGCACCTCGGGTCACCAGGCCTACCACAAGCCGAGCTAAAAATACATTGATGATGTTGGTACCTAGAGGTAGTGTGTGGCCACCTTATAAACCAACACACAAGTCCCACATCTACCCGATGTGGGATGGTGTTTTGTATTCCGGGTGAAGCAGAGGAATCCCATAAAACTCCAACAACAGGCAGTGCATGAGCAAGTGATTTACTGTTTTCTCCTCCTTTTTACACATGGACGCAAGGCTTAATCAAGGTAAGCAATGTAACGTTCCTTCCGAATCAGAGTACTTTGTTTCGACTTTTGTCCTTGTTGATATATTGAGCTCCTTTTGGAATTGGATCGGAGAGAGAGGGATTAAATAAATAACAGAGTAAATAAGATTAAAAAAAAGAAAGAAAGCAGAAGACGGGTGTTAGGGAAGAGCTGGGTTGTTCTATTTGTATGTTGTGGGTGCGTTGGATAGAGAGAGAAGGGGAGAGACTTGGTAGTACTGGAGAGAAGAAATAAACAAAAAAAGGGAGAAACTAAGAAGAGGAGATGGTGTGTACTGGATTGTAGGTATGTGTGTGTGTGTGTGTGTGTTCGGTGTGTGTATTGATTGTGAATGTGTAAGCGTGGGATGGTGAGGAACAGATAGAGAGTTGATGAACTACAGAAAAAGAAAGAAGAAAAGGGTAGTGGGGTGCTGGAAGAAGTAAGGAAAGAAGAAAAACTAAATAAATAAATTGGAAGACTAAGACTTACACAACCCAAAACAGAGGCAAGCAGGGAGAGTTTTCAGTGGGAGTGATGAATTTGTTTTGCAGATTCATCCCCTAAAACTTTGGAGTTGTACTAACAGTCTTCTATACTTTCAGAAATTTCCCTCATTTTACAAAGGTGGCAAACAGACCCTATGTAGTTATATTAACTATATATTCTACGAATTTTTTATTCTATATTTAATTTTGAATGTTACTAGAAGGTCCCTAAAGTCAGGATTGTGTTTTGTATTGTGTTGCTTTAGATTCAGGCAGGCGCGGGTAGCGGTACGTTGTGCTCAAGTTAACTTTTCGCAACATTGCTACGGTAAAGGATTATACTTCATTTAGGTACTTTGAATTCGTCTATTCCAAATGGTTAGGTTTCCATTAATTATTGACATAACGTCCTTGTACACATATGCCCGACGTATGTTGGTACTTGCTTTGCCTCCGTTGAGTGAAATTCATTGCTACTCCGAAAATTTCATATTTTGTTTGTAAATCTTACGTGTTTACTTGTTTCCACGTAAGATACCGATTCATTTGAAAATTTGCTTAAGCTGTCTCAATGACTTTAATTGGATTTATTTGTTTACTTAAAACTCCATTATGATCACTAGAACGACAACCCGACACTGGGTATACAGTGACCATTTAGCCTTTATGGAAACACTACACCATAGGAGCTATGGTGGAGGATATACCATTTAGCACTTGACCCTTTGGGGTACTTTGAGAGTTAAGGCTCCTTAGAGCCACTTATTGGATAGGTCTAGAATGACCGCTTACGCCAACATAGCATCCGCGAGTTGACTATTGTCTTCAACCGATATGGGACGGTTGGCGGTAATTAGTCTTCTCGTTTAGTATCTGCGTCCTATTCCTTCGTTTGAAATTTTGGATATCGATTTGATCTTCTAAACTTAGTATTTGCTTCTTAGACAAATGAATATTTGATATTGTGGATGTAAGAAAAGTCATTCCTTTTGATAATTGCATATTAGATACTATTTTTGTTTGACTTTCATTCTGGTCAACTTCTCCTTAGAAACTGGAGGGATTGTATATGAACTTACTGAGCTTTGTTCGCTCACCCTTTTTCCTACTCTTTTTCTTTCAGGACGTAAGTAAAGATTGGGAATTTTGGTGTGGTTCGTATGGCCCAAGTTGAAAAGAATAAGCTTATATTATGTTTATGGACTTTTGCTTTGTAATCTTTGAATTGAAGTTGGGATTTGATTAAGAAATGTATTTTTGAAATTGTAAGCCAGTTGTTAAGGATTTTATTTGTATGGGTATGTGATCGGGTTAGTGAAAGTCAACGTATACTTTTACTATATTTATGAGGTTTAATACATATTTGAAATGAATGATAGGTGACGTGGCCATGACGTGGTCGGGCCAGGTTTGGGCCATTACAAAGTTGGTATTAGAGCCACAAAGCCTAACCGCTACGTGTAACCCACACATTGGCCTACTAAGCACACAACACCTTGAGTCATCAGGCCTCCTACCACAAGCTAGCCCAAAATTCCATGGATGGTGTGCCCAGAGGTAGTGTGTGACCACCTTATAAACCACATACAAGACCCACATCTACCCCATATGGGATGGGAGCGTCACAATCTCCCCCACTTAAATCCTCGACGTCCTCATCAAGGCCGAACCATACCCTGTGTGATGCAGAATTCAAGAGGTGGCTCGTACGGGAATCAAGAGGTGGCTCTCACCTCCCGCGGTGTAGCACTTTGGCCCGCACAACACTTTGTTCCCATATTTCCGGTCGGGGTTCCGCTCTAATGCCATTTGTAAGGACCAGAGCCCAAGAGCCCGGTCCGCTATGTATAGCCCACGCACTGGCCCACTAAGCACGCAACACCTTGGGTCATCAGACCTACTACAGCCGACCCAAAAGTTCATGGATGATGTTAGTACCCAGTAGTAGAGTATAGCCACCCTTATAAATTAGAGTATGGCCACCCTTATAAATCACAGGAAATGAAGCAGAAAGACCTTTAAATCAAACCTTATAGCATTTCAAACAATAAAAAAATAAAGAGCCAAGAAGTGCTGATAGATGATTTTTATGTTAAGATCCACAGAGCCAGGATCTATTCAGGTTCAGCTCAGCTCACATATAATCCTATGATACTTCACGGGCTTTATTTGAGCTGTGAAAAGTTCAAACTTGGCTGGTCAAGTGGCTAATTTAGTATACTGCATAATTCATCTGGCACAGTGCACAATCACCACACTTTTGTTGTCTCATCCGACAAAATGAGGAACCATTTATTCATTTGAAACCTCTTAACTTCTTGAAGAGAGCACCAATTAATGTTGCGATTATTTTTTATGCCTTATTCCCATCTTCCCATTATTTGTGAGCTTTATATTAATCCAATTGATGTCATAATGTGACATATATAGCAATTGATGCAGGAATTTTTCCCATTGAGTAATAATCAACACAACAACAATTTTTGTGTCAAGTAATACAGATGTAGATGATGAGGATCAAGAAAGATAAAGAAACTAAGGACTACTTTTGTCTCAAGGATATTGTGAAGGATTTGAAGAGGAATGCATGTCGCACTTTCTGAATACCATAGAAGACGGGATACAAAAATGGCGGAGGACACAAAGCAAGAGATAAAGTTTGTTTTACTTGTCACTTTCATTACTTCTAACGATTTGAAGAACTTCTCCGTCATGCATATTACCTTCCACTTCTTTAGCCTACATACATTACTTCACCTAACATGATGCAGAAATCGAGTAAAAAGAAAAAAAAAAAAAAGAAGCATATTTCTCCGAAAATAATGGGTGCTAATGCACCCCCAAACTGTTGTAACTTTTTTGAAGGCCCCTAACTAGCTTTTTTCTTTCCAAACACAAATCCTGGAACTCGTCCTGACGTATATCTGCATATATGATGTACAAAGAGTACATATCCTAGGACAATATGGAAGTCAATAAAAACTAATAGCTGCCACATATTTCCAACGAAACTGTCGATTTTTTTTTTGATAAGTATTATATACGAAAAGCATCAAAACAAGTGACGCATCCTTTGTACAATAGAGTGAAAATACAAGAAATCTCAAGCTACTCGAGATGTCGACGTTTTTAATAGAATAGAGTGAAAATACAAGAAATCTCGAGCTACTCGAGATGTAGACGTTTTTAATAGAATAAATTGAAAGAAGGAACGAGAACTGCATGCATTTACCGTCCTAAGCTGCAAGCAAACAGATCAAAGAGTTGTTCAAAAGAATCAGCTAAGAAATTGATGGAAAGTGTGCCCTGTATACAACCCTCAACTAGCACCCCAAAGGAGAATTTAGAAAAATATTCGTGTTATTTATGTCAATATTTTGTAATACTTCTAGAATTGTTCCTTATTTCGTAATTATGAATTATTTAGCATCCCCCAGATTTGCCTTATCTCAGGAACCAGAGTTTTGAGCCACCCCCGCCTTGGGGTGGAAAAAAAGAAAAAAGAAGCTCCGAGGAAGGATGCTGCAAAGTTCAATTTTGAGGGCATGCGATATAATCTTTTACCAAAATACGTTTTGTGTGACGATATACTTAATAAAGGAAAACTATGACAGCCTTGACAAGAGTTGATCGTTGTAGACTTGCAGCCATGAAGGTTTACATCAATCACCCCATACAATCAAAGATGTCAATGTTGATTCTCTCATCAAATACAAGGCACAAGTAGCCAATAAAAGACAAGTATCAGAAACCCTTAAATGTTGAAGGAAATGGGACAAACTTAGATCTAAAAAGGGCGTGCATTTACATTACGGTTATAAATTTATATTTGTAATTTCTGCACCAGTTAGCTGATTTCATAATTAGCAGGAACTTCAAAGCAAGTACTGGGATTCTGCAAACGTGTATTTAGAGGTGAATTCAGTTACCAGATTGCGACATATTGATAGCCAGCGAGACGGAAATGAAGGGCATGATGCATAAAGCAACCGCATTATAGTGGTACGAACCAAACTCCCAATCCTACAAGAACAAAAGTATTTTTCAATGTTAGGAAGTAAAACCAACAAATCAGCCTACCGTCTTCCCAGAACTCACATTAGAACTTTATCCATGAGTAAGCAAGAAGATATGGTATATAAGACATTCTAGTACAGTTTCCTATGCCATCAATGGACTACAATTCCTCCATACTACAATATTTCCTTACTTCAAGTGTAGAATATGTGCAATTATTGTCATGAATTCCAAATATTATCTTCTTTGTTGAAATAATAACACAGCTAGAATTGACCCTAAGAATCCCATCACGGAAAAGAGAAAGAAGTCAAAGAATGCAACCCTCTATACTCCATAAGCTAACACTTAAACAAGTAGCAAATCTGATAAATCCTAATCTCAAGGACATAGAGGCAGCAATATCAATCATTTTTTGCTATATAATGTTCAAATAGCATATTTACTTTTAAAACTTTTACCAAGTTCCTTCTAGAAACCCTAACTAATTCCTTCTTTTTCAGTTCTCTCTGGAAACATTAATTGCATTCCACATGGATACAATTTGTACAGATTAGCAATATTTTCCTTCATTTCTAATGGTAAGGTAGTGTTGAAACCCGCTTTTGTTAGATTATTCAGGAAGTTGTGCATGCATATAATATCACAAATAGAGGTGTCTCATATGCAATATAAAAAGCACAGAGCAAACACGCTCAAAGTAGTTTGGGTGGATACAATATTTACAAGACATCTATAACAGATGTGCCTGCAGAGTAGAATATAAAGGCATGAGAGAGGCTGCTAATTGATAAAAACAGTTGGAGAGAGACTATTCACAATTGTCTAACAAAGAAAAAGATCAAACCTGACATATGTTATTAATAAAATTTCCGATTTGAGGGGAATAAATGGTATTGGTAGTTTCGGTTTGTTTTCATATATTAGTATTTTGAGAAGTTTGAGTGAGTTGTGTTGGATTTTGAACACTTTGGTTCTTTTCTCATTCTTTTTTATGTTGAATAGTTTGGGGAACTTAAAGGTCTCATTGAATGGTCTAGAGTCTTAATAGATTTTATTAGATACTTCAAAACTCTATGTGCATTATGTTAGAGCCAATGTTATATAATAAAAGGAATTAGAAAATTGGGAAGAGAAGACTTCTTTGGTTTACAGAAACTACATCATAAGCTTATCTAGGCCATTTATTATTGATAAAAATAATATAAAAATGTTAGTGAATAAGGGGTATTATAAAAGGGGGTTATGTGTAACTTCTTAATATATGCACATATGTATAAATACCCTAGCCTAACCTTTTTAGGGTTTAAGGCTTCCAAATCATATTCTTCTTCTTTCTTCTTTTCTCTGTTTCTTTACATGGTATCAGAGCAGGTTTCTCAATAACAAACTTGGTTTGGTACACTTCTACTTTATTTATCTTTTATTTTTTATTTTTCTTTTCCTTCTCTGCATGAAACGGTAAGGACGTCGAGTTCCTTTACTGCGTCGCCAGGCTGTGCGATGCTCGGAGTTGCCGGAGTGTGCAACCTTGATTGATCGGCTAGCCCAGGTTGTGGTTTGCCAGTAGTGTTTGTGCCTGAGGGTGCGCAAGTTTCTGTTGTGCGCAGGGTTTGGCCGTCGTCTTTCGTCACAGTACGCAACAGTGTGCCGACTGTTTTGGCTATTTCCTGGTTACTTGTTCGACCCACGCGCCACCCAGACATATTCGCCCCCTCTAGGCGACGCCGGAGGAGTGTTCGCCGTCGCCGGAAAAGGTCGCCGTCGCCGGAGTGCAGACCACGCGCCGGCGCGTCTGCCGGAATTTCGCCGGAATTTTTGCCTCGTCCGGCTCGCCCCAGTCCAGGTAGTCTACCTGTGTGGTTAGTTTTCTGGTTTGGCCGTTTGTTGCGACTCTGTTGCTGCTTGGTTGATTTCTTGTTACCGTTTTTCGTTGGGACTCCTCTGTTCTGCGTATTATGTCGTCGTCTGAGACTGTTTCGGCAGTGATCACCACTCCTAATAAGCTTACAGATAAAAAGCTTGATGGTACAAATTATATGATGTGGCGTAAGGTGGTTAGCAAGAGTCTGATTGGCATGGAAAAGGGTGATCATCTCACGGATATTAAAACTGGTGAAAGTGCGAAGGTTTGGATTAGGGATGATGCATTACTCTTTGGCCAGATGATGAATTCCATGACTGATACTGTTGCAGAGTTAGTTTCCCATACCGAAACAGTCAAAGATCTTTGGGAGTATTTGGAGGTGTTGTATTCGGGCCGTGATAATCTGAATCGTTTGTATGACTTATCCACTGATGTCTTTCGACAGAATCAGAAAGATCGCACCGTGACTCAGTACTTTGCAGATTTTAAGAAACTGTCTCAGGAATGGTGCACTTTGCTTCCAATTACGGCTGATATTAAGGAAATGCAGGCACAACGTGAACAGCTCCTTGTCATGGGTTTTTTGGCTGGATTGCGACCTGAGTTTGCTACTGCTCGATCGCAGATTTTGTCTGGTACTGATATTTGCTCTTTGTCCGAGGCTTTCTCGCGGGTTTTACGCACATCTCCTAAGTCTTCTCCAGTTGAGGGGGATGCGGGTGAGTCTTCTGCTCTTGCCGCACAGGCATTTCATGGGCATCGAGGTTCTGATCATGGTGGTCGTGGTGGTGGCGGACGCAGAGGTGGTAGAGGAGGTCGGGGTGGTCGTGGTGGTGATGATGCACATGGACGTGGTGGGAATCAGGATGTCAAGGTATGTTACCATTGTGGGGACACGGGGCATCTGCAACGCAATTGTTGGAAGTTACATGGGAAACCGACTAGTAACCGCTTCGCTAATGTTGCTACTCATCCCGACCCTGTTAGTCAGTCCTCTCCTTTGACTGACCGGAAGATGGTTATGATGTCAGATGAAGAGTATGCTAGGTATACCCAGTTTCAGGTCTCTCAACCGTCTTCATCTTCCTCTTCTGCAGCCACTCTTGTCCATTCAGGTAAACCCACTGCGTGTCTTTCCTCCTCGAGTCGCAAATGGGTCATTGATTCTGGTGCTACCGATCATATGACCGGTGATGCAGGTATTTTATCTTCCTTTACCTCTTCTATATTGCCTAGTGTCACATGTGTTAGCCGGGGAGTGCATTGCATGTGTCACTCGGGGAGGCGGAATCGCTCATTCCATCTCTCTGTCTTTGTCTTACGTCCTGGTTTTCCATTCAATTTACTATCCATCACTAAATTAACTCGTGATTACAACTGTAGCGTCTCATTCTTTTCTGATTCTTGTGTCTTTCAGGATCTTACGACGAAGAGGATTATTGGTAGAGGCTACGAATCAGGAGGGCTTTACTTGCTGGATGATGTTGTCTCTCCTGTTGCATGTTCCAGTGTCACTTCCCTTACACCGCATCAGATTCATTGTCGTTTGGGTCATCCGTGTCTCTCGAATTTGAAGAAATTGTGTCCTAGTTTAGAGTCTTTGTCTACATTAAATTGTGAAGCTTGTCAGTATGCTAAACACCATCGTGTTTCATACTTTCCTAGAGTCAATAAAAGGGCTTGTGTCGTTTGAGTTGGTTCATTCGATGTTTGGGGTCCGTCTCGGTAGTATCAAAACTTGGTTATCGGTACTTTGTTACATTTGTCGATGATTTTCACGTGTAACTTGGATTTATTTAATGAGAAATCGTTACGAGTTATTCTCCATTTTTGTGGTTTTGTCTTTGAAATTAATACCCGTTTGGTGTGCCTATTAAAACTCTTCGTAGTGACAATGCAAAAGAATATTTCTCCACCCCTTTCCACCCCTCTACTTTTATGCATAACAATGGCATGACTCATGACTCCTCTTGCACTGATACACCTCAACAAAACGGGGTGGCGGAAAGAAAGAATCGTCATCTAATGGAAAGTGCTAGGGCTCTTAGCTTTCAAATGCATGTGCCTAAGTCATTACAGTACGATGCGGTTTGCGCTTGTCATCTTATTAATAGGATGCCATCCTCGGTTCTTGGGGGAGATTCCATATCGTGTCTTATATCCGTCCGTTCGTTGTTTTCCGTGTCACCGCGGACCTTTGGGCGTGTTTGCTTTGTTCGCGATCATCGACCTCATATAACCAAGTTGGATCCTAAGTCTCTCAAATGTATCTTCCTTGGCTACTCTCGGTCTCAAAAAGGGTATCGTTGTTTTTCTCCCGAGTTGAATCGTTATCTCGTGTCTCTTGATGTCACCTTTTTGAATCTCAATCATTCTATCCTCTCGCCTTGTTGACCCATCCTCTTGGACACGATGATGATTTCCTTGTCTATCACTTTGTCGGTCAGGCAGCCTCTGTACCACCTCCTGTACCTCCTTATCGTCCCCCCATTCGGCAAGTTTACTCTCGCGTCAACGAGAGGGACCTCATACGCACCTCGATGTGGTCACTACCGAGCCGGCCCTCTCTTCTCAGATCCCGATACTCTGTGCGTGCCACCTCTATCGATCTAGATGTTCCGATTGCTCTTCGCAAAGGTAAGCGTAGTTGTGCACAATATTCCATTCGACTACGTTAGTTATTACGGTTTGTCTTCTTCTACATCTTCCTTAATTAATTCTCTTGAGTCTTATCCTATTCCTAAGTGCATTATGCGAGGCGTGGCTCATCTGGTTGGAGAACCGCTATGGAAGAGGAGATGAAGGCTCTTGAGGAGAATCGACTTGGGATTTGATACCTTTGCCGGCGAATAAGAAGGCAATTGGTTGTAAGTGGGTTTTTGCGGTGAAAGTGAATCGATGGTTCTCTTGCTCGATTGAAGGCTCGTGAAGGGTTATGCTCAAGCGTATGGTGTGGATTATTCGAAACTTTTTCTCGATTGCGGTTGGCTTCGTTCGGTTGCTTGTTTCTCTTGCATCATACCATTGGCCGCTTCACCAACTAGATGTCAAAAACGCTTTTCTTCATGGTGACTCGCACGAGGAGGTTTATCTTGAACAACCTCTGGTTTTGTTGTTCGTGGGGAGTCAGGGATGGTGTGCAAGTTAAAAAAGTCGTTGTATGGTTTGAAACAGTCACCTCGAGCTTGGTTTGGTCGATTTAGTGAAGTTGTGTTAGAGTTTGGCCTTATGCGGTGCGGCGGTGATCATTCGATCTTTTATCGGCGATCGAGCGAGGGTGTATTCTCTTGGTTGTGTATGTTGATGATATCGTCATTCTTGGCGGAGATAGTGTGGGAATTTATGCTCTAAAGTCTTTCCTTCAGAGAGATTTCAAACAAAAGATCTTGGGAACCTCAAGTATTTTTTGGGAATTGAAGTTGCCGATTCGAAACAAGGCATCTTTCTTTCTCAACGGAAGTATGTCTTGGACTTACTTACTAACACCTTTGGGATGTTAGGGGCAAAACCAGTGAGACTCCTATGGATGCTAATGTGAAGCTTAGAGATGATGATGGTGAAGAATTGAATCATCAGGAGAGGTATCGCACGCTTGTAGGGAAGTTGAACTATTTAGGCGTGACTAGACCAGGACATTGCGTTTGCGATTAGTAAAGTCGATCAATTTATGTCGACTCCACGATCTACTCACCTTTGGGAGGTTGTTGTACAAATCCTCAGATATCTCAAAGGAGCTCGGTAGTGGGTTACTTTATCGAGATCATGGGCACATAAGAGTTGAGGGTTTTTGTGATCTTGATTGGATGCCCTATTAGTAAGAAGTCAACCACGAGGATATTGTATATTCGTTGGAGGCAACTTAGTGTCTTGGAAAAGCAAGAAGCGGGGTTGTGTCGAGATCCAGTGCGGAGGCGGAATATAGGGCCATGGCTCAATCGACTTGTGAATTGATGTGGATTCGCCAAATACTTGAGGAGATGGGGTTTGGTAGTTCAACACCTATGCAGCTATGGTGTGACAATCAAGCAGCCATCCATATTGCATCGAATCTGTGTTTCATGAGCGCACAAAACATATTGAGGTTATTGTCATTTCATTCGCGAGAAGCTACAACAAAAGATTATTGTCACGAGGCTATGTCAAGTCCGGTGATCGGATAGCGATGTTCGACAAAGTCGGTGGTTGGAAATAGGTTGCGTTATATGTGTAACAAAATTTGGGCATGCATGATATTTATGCTCCGGCTTGAGGGGAGTGTTAGTGAATAAGGGGTATTATAAAAGGGGGTTATGTGTAACTTCTTAATATATGCACATATGTATAAATACCCTAGCCTAACCTTTTTAGGGTTTAAGGCTTCCAAATCATATTCTTCTTCTTTCTTCTTTTCGAGAGAGACTATTCACAATTGTCTAACAAAGAAAAAGATCAAACCTGACATATGTTATTAATAAAATTTCCGATTTGAGGGGAATAAATGGTATTGGTAGTTTCGGTTTGTTTTCATATATTAGTATTTTGAGAAGTTTGAGTGAGTTGTGTTGGATTTTGAACACTTTGGTTCTTTTCTCATTCTTTTTTATGTTGAATAGTTTGGGGAACTTAAAGGTCTCATTGAATGGTCTAGAGTCTTAATAGATTTTATTAGATACTTCAAAACTCTATGTGCATTATGTTAGAGCCAATGTTATAATAAAAGGAATTAGAAAATTGGGAAGAGAAGACTTCTTTGGTTTACAGAAACTACATCATAAGCTTATCTAGGCCATTTATTATTGATAAAAATAATATAAAAATAAGTACCATCCTAAGTAGGCTACTTGGTGCTCTATAGCACAAAATCAATAATTAGAACAGTTTGAGCCACATCACACGGTTAGAAAGTCAATTAGGTAACTGTAGTTTTGGTTATCTTATCTTTTTTTTATATAGGTAAGTTTGGCCCCTTGGTATGGGGATTGGAACCAAGGACTTCAAGTCTTTGCCTTGAGTGTCCTTGCCAATTGCCATCTCTCCCACCACTTGGGGTAGTTTTAGTTATCTTATTTAAAATTACTAACAATAAAGTTTAGGGGAATCGTCCGACCAGGACCCCAATATAAGTTTCAACATTCTCCTATCACCTTAATAGCATTTCCTTAATGATTCCTTGGCAGAGTAAATGGCTGACAACAAATCACAACAGGACCAAGTGCAAAGACCAAATAATCGAACTAGAAGTTTAACGGATTATATATATATAAACATACACACATTATGTATGCATGTATGTTGATTTCAGTTTATACAACAAATATGGAGCAATCACACGGGCGTCTACAAAAATAGGAGGAAATATCACAATCCTTATCCATAGAAAGACGAACATATGGTAGATACACGTGTGAACAGAACATCTTCCAATAAGGCCTGTAACAAATCATATAACTAAAATTAGAAAGGGAAAGAACTAGTGCATACATACTCGGTATCAGTTTCCTCATCGAGCATATGGAACAATGTTTCTTCTATTTGTTCATCAATAATTGAAGCCTGTAAATAGTACAATCATCAGATGAATCTGGTATAAGTATACACGAGTTCTGTTGTAGAGACCACCCAGTAGAAAATGCAAGCACAGAAAAAACTAATATTGCAGCATCCATGGAACCCAATAATAACCATTTGTGATTGGTTGGAGGATCAAACTAATGTGAACAAGAAGGATGAGGGGGAAAAGCAATTGATTCTTTGTTTCTAACCGGGTCCCTCTCAATGAGATGTCGTAGAGTGGACACAGTGAGATGCCTCAGAGTTGGCTGTTACAATGGAAAGAAACTGTTTCAGAGCCAAAAACTATTAAGACAACATATAACACAATCCACAGAAATAACAACCTGTCTGGAGGATAGAGTTGGGAGGAGGGTTTTCACATGAGAATGCACGCTAACAGCTTGGGGTGCAAAAAGAACAAGTTGCTGGGTGAATCGAACACTCCTGCCAGGTTTACCAGTAAGAAGGACGAGATAAAGCTATATTTAAGTTATGCATAGACCAATTCAAGAGTCCAAATCAAAAGAAACATTGGAGAAGAAGAAACACAAGGTAGTACTACTAGCAAAGTAACAAGAGAAACTTATCTGACTCTAGCACATTGCTATGTTACAGCCAAGACAATTATAACAACAACAACAGTAACACAATACGGAGCCATCTTACTCGAGAAACGTTGCTGTTTCATGCTGGGAGCTAATCTCTGCAACAACAGACTGAATACAAACACAGCATTAGTATGAAACTGTCTAAACTCTGGAAACCAATTCACTGAAATAGAAATAATTACCAATTCTTTTCAACAGAAAGACAAGTCTAGCATAAAGTAGTTCCACTGAGATGAAAATTTATAAATAAAAACCTTGCAGCGGGAAAAGAATATGCTTCCAGGGGCAAGTTCAGGACCAAGAACAGCAACTATCGCATTTATGAGGCGACCCACTCCCTGCTGAAGCTCTACCCATCCATTCTCCTCAGACAATAGAATATCCATAGCAAGGCCAAGTGTGGCCTGCAGAGAATGCAAACAGAAAGAAGGTAACTTCGACAATCAAGGAACAGAAAAAATTCTAGAGAGTAGAGAGGCATAAAATCGTAATGCTGCCATATTAGTGCATTAGATATTAGACATACTAGAAGCATATGACTGTTTCACATTAGAGACAGCAGAGATTAACGCATTAATAACATTGTGGCACTAAATATAACTAGAAAATCAGCATTGATTTTTAAACCAGTAACTCAAAGTTAACAAAGAAGGCAGCAATAAGCTTATATTCCCATTTCTGTAAATTGTAACAGAATATATATTCTATCAAGAAGGGAGTAACAATTATTGGATGAAATTAGGTTATCAAGAAGGTAAAATATATATTCTATCAAGAAGGCAGAACCAATTCTCGTGTCATGTTAACTTACATCTGTAACATGGACACTCCGTTAAACCCAAGTACCTGTATCCATCTGTGTCATCACAGATATGGATGCAGCTGAACACCTAAATAGAATGTCAAACCCTGCATTATTGCCTAGACGGACACCTGCACTTGCACCCCTATCCGTACTTGACACTTGTATCCATAAAACTAAGAAAGGAAAAGAAATAAAATTTTCTAACTTGCAGTCTTGCAGTTTTTTTTGTCCATAAAGGGTTTCACTTATCTTTGGTTTGAATATTCTAAAGAATGAACGCATGAGAATTTATAAAACGTGTTCCATCACAATATATGATAACAATTGGCAACAGCCCTACACGTCAGTTTTACCAGACCACTTTGCCAAAGAATATACCTGTACATGTGACACATAGGACAAGCCAGCAGCTTCAATAGTTAAAAGAAGTCCATGCAAAGACCAAATCTGCAAACTGGCTATTGAACTCTTAGCCAGTGAAGTGAGAGAGTTCACAGTAGCAGGCACTAAACTTGACAATGCCATTCCTCCTGCACTGCAAGCAATTTAGAAAATATATGATCTTCTTTACATGTTGAAGACTAGGAATAAATACTATAATACAGTAGAATATTAATAATTAAGCATGTCATGTCACACCCTTAAGATCCGTCTGGGTTGTACACTTAGCGTGGAGAAAGACCGTAGCAGCGCATTTATCTTATCTTTATAGAATAGCCGTCAATTACTTACGCGGTGTGGCAGATCATCTGAATTCTATGGACAAGTTTCACCGATTTAAGAAGAATTGTCATGTTTGAAAATTGGAATCGAAGGATGATTTTTTTTGGAAATTTTGGCAATGAACTTTTAGGAGGCAGGATTCTATGTTCATTAACGAGTTAAGATGAATTTTCTTGGTGCGGTTGCAGTATAGCTGATTGAAGGGGAATCAGCCACTAGTTTTCCATGGAAAGGGTTCTGGAAAAAGAAGACCCCACTTAAAGCTGCCTTCTTCACCTGGACAGCAGCTAAAGGTGCCATTTTGACAACTGATTACTTGAGGAAAATAAGGCAGATAATCGTATATTAGTGGTGAATTGGCAAGAGAGAGCAGGCAGTCTGTGGGTCATTTGCTATTCATCATGAGCTAGAATCTAGATCAGGATCTTTGGTCAGTTTTGCGGATATATTTTGGATATCTTGGGTTGCTCCAAGTTCTGTTAAATAGGTTCTCTACATTCAGCTAGTATAACCAAGAGGGAAATGAAGTTGTGGAATGCTGCTCCTTTATGCTTAATATGGGTTGCTCCAAGTTCATTTTCTGATGCTAAAGCTTGCTGTTTTGGTTCCAGGAACCCTATCTGAACTCTGTGGAACTTTTGGCTTGAAAATTCTTTTGATGCTAAGCCTGTTGTTATGGCTTCAGGAAACCTATCCCGAGTACGTGGTTCCATTTTCGAAAAATTTGGAAGATTTTTTTGAACTTCTGGGAAAATAGTGTATAGATTCCTTGAGAAGAGTCCTTTTCTTCTTGGGAGTTCTTCCCAGTTCTAGTCATGCCCTCTAAGACCTGTTCTGGGCAATGTAAACTCTCTGTTATTTTCAGTAAATGTTTGAGCCCCCCACCCCCCCCCCGGAAATTCTCTATTTTGTTTATAGCATAATTTACTTATCCAAGGAGAGACATAACTTGCACCCACTATAAATTGGAGGTAGTCATTCTCAGTTATATGCAAATTGAAGTGTCCCAACTACCCAGGGTTACTCCAACAGTGTTAGATATTAAGGGTAGTTTAGTAATTTAGATGGTAGGGTATTTTGTATATATATATGTGTCGTTATTGTTAATATTAATTGTAGCGCACAGATTTGGCTGCCCACGACTTTGCCGACTTCTCTCTTCTTCTCCTTCTTCTTCTTTATTTCTGGTTACATGGTATCAGAGCTTGGTTGGTATATTCCGAGACCAGGGGTTGACTCGGAATAGGAGGGCAACCATATCTGTGGAGTTCGTCAGCCGACCTGTTGACTTTCCGACGTCACGCGCCGGTGAGTGGTGGCGCGTGAGATCAGAATAGGAACCTAGCTTTCGGAATAGGAGTGTGCAGGTGTCGGATTTGTCTCTCAGTAGGTTTCAAGGTGTTAGTTGATGATTCTGGTGACTGATAGGTGTGATTCTGGCTATTACGTGAAGATTCCGGCTTGGAACTGTCTACCGTGTGTGATTCCGGCTATTACGTGAAGAGTCCGGCTTGGAACTTTCGTTTGATTTTTTATTGTTGTTGTTCAGACTTGCTTGACAGTTTGAATTCTCCTTTTCCTTTTTGATGGCTGACGACCAGTCTACGGGGTCTATGGGACCGATAATGACAATTGTTTCTAACCAAAATAGATTGATTGACATTATCTTGAAGGCTGATGGGTCTAATTTTGCGGAATGGCGATATTTAGTTCAGGTGAACATGGGTGGTTTACAGAAAGAAGGACATCTTGTTGAAGATTGTCCTACTGATGCGAAGGTGGCTAAGGTGTGGTTGGATGATGACAAAGTGTTATTTCCGAAAATTGTGAATTGTATCAGTAGGAAAATTATACTGTCTATGCAACACTGCAAAACAGTTAAGGAACTGTGGACACTCTTGCATAAATGGTTCTCTGGAGCAAGTAACTTGAATAGGCTATATAATCTGTCACAGGAAGTTCATCGCCCTAGTCAGAAAGGACGGAGTCTTATGGATTATTATTATGATTTCATGCGTATGAGCGAGGATTTCACTGCTGCTATACCTATTTCTGATGATGTTGAGGAGATGAAAGCTCAACGTGAAAAGCTGTTGATGTTTAGCTGGCTATCAGGATTGGAGAAAGAGTATGATGTGGTTCGGTCTCAGTTATTGTCAAATAAAGATTTGGGTACCTTGTCTGATGCCTTTGATAGGCTTTTGACTGCAACAAGGAATGGTGAGTCATCACATATGAAGGTATCTGAAAAATCAGCATTGGTTTCACAAGGGAATGGCTATCGTGGAGGTAGAGATGGAGGCCGTGGTGGTTTTCGAGGTGGAACTCGTGGTGGTAGAGGGTCCGGAGGTCGTGGAGGACCTAGAGTGTGTTACAATTGTGGAGACCAAGGTCATTTCAAAAACCGGTGTCCTAAGCCTCACTCGGAAGATGGAGTATCGCAAAAACAAGCCCGTATTCGCTCATACCGTTTCGCAGAAATCCGAGCAAATTTGTCAACCGGAGACTCATAATGTTGTTATGAATGACGAGGAGTTTGCCAAATTTTCACAGTACCAGATGTCTCAGCAGTCTCAGCAGCCTTCCTCCTCTTCCAAAGCAACTTTAGCCAAGTCAGGTAAACCCATAACATGTCTTTTGTCTTCGGGGCACCGGTAATTGACTCGGGGGACTCGACCATATATCGAGATTCAAGTATGTTATCTACTTATGAGTCGTCGAATAAGTTTACGATCTACTCTTGCCGATGGATCTTCTTCCAAAGTCTTGGGTAGTGGTAGCACTCTTGTTGCTTCTTTATCATTAACATACGTGTTATACTTGCCCAAGTTTCCTTATAATCGATATCCGTTAGTAAACTCACAAAGTCCTTAAATTGTTGTGTTTCTTTCTTTCCCCTGATTATTGTCTTTTCGTGATCCGAGGACTTGGGAGATTATTGGTAAAGGAAGTGAAACCGATGGATTGTATGCTCGATGAAGTTGTTGCCGCCACTCTTCTCTTGTTGCATCGGTTACGTGTCAAAGTACTTTGTCTCCTCTCCAGCTACACTGTCGTTATGGTCATCCGTCATTGCCTGTCCTTAAGAAATTGTGTCCAGAAGTAGGGTCTATTTCTAGTTTACCTTGTGAGTCGTGTGAGTTTGCTAAACACCATCGTGTGTCGTATCCTCCTAGAGTTAATAAACGGGCTGCGTCCCTATTTGAGTTAGTTCATACTGATGTTTGGGGTCCTTGTAATGTGCCTTCCAAATCAGGGTACCGATATTTTGTTACTTTTGTCGATGATTATTCCAGAAGTACTTGGCTTTATTTAATGAAATCTAGAGATGAGTTGTTTCAGTTATTTTGTTCTTTTTGTGCTGAGATTAAAACTCATTTCAATTGTTTGGTTCAAAATCTTCGTAGTGATAATGCTAAGGAATATTTTTCTGGTATTTTCTCTTCTTATATGTCTCAGAATGGAATCATTCATCAATCTTCATGTATTGTCACCCCACAACAGAATGGTGTTGCTGAACGCAAGAATCGCCATCTGTTGGAAGTTGCTAGGGCATTGATGTTTGAGATGAATGTTCCCAAGTCTTTTGGCCGCGTCTTTGTTCACACCGCCTTTCTCATTAATCATCTTCCATCGCGTTCTTAAAGGTGACATACCATATTACGTTCTTCGTCCTTCGCGATCGTTGTTTCCGGTTTCTCTAAAGTGTTTGGTTGCACTTGTTTTGTCCAAGATGTTCGGCCACAGGTTGGTAAGTTAGACCAAAGAGCTCTTAAGTGTGTCTTTCTTGGATACTCTAGAACTCAGAAAGGGTATCGTTGTTATTCTCCGGATTTGGGTCGGTACTTAGTGTCTGCTGATGTCACTTTCTTTGAGTCTAGCCCGTATTTTGGTCGGTCATCTGCTTCGGCGTCTGAGTTTGTCTCTCCCGATGATTTTCTCACCTATACTTTGGTTCGTCCCCATAATCCTGAGGTTGGTGTTGGTGTTGAAGCTGGTTCTCGTCCTCCTATAACTCAAGTGTATACTCGGCGCACTCCTGTTTCAACCCAAGAACCAGTCGTTGCAGATGCTCCAACAGATTCACTTCCGATACCGGTTCCCACGTCATCAGATCCGTCTCTTGATCTCCCTATAGCACTCATGAGGTACACGTACTTGTGTTCATCCTATCACCTCTTGTGTCTCATATGCTCACCTGTCGATTCCTCTCGTTCATTTGTTGTTTCCCTTGATTACATTGTCACCCCTAAAAATGTATCGAAGCTTTATCTCATAGTAGTTGGAAGTCCGTATGGAAGAGGAAATGCAAGCTCTTGAGGCTAATGAGACCTAGGACTTGGTAACACTTCCTGATGGTAAGAAGGCTATTGGATGTAAATGGGTGTACGTGGTTAAAATGAATCCTGATGGCACTGTTGCTCGGTTAAAAGCTCGATTGGTTGAGGGTATCTTGCACAAGTGTATGGTGTTGATTATCGATACTTTTTCTCCTGTTGCTAAGCTCACTGCTCGCCTCTTCGATATCGTTAGTCGCTTCTAATAAGCGGGCCTTGTATCGGTTGGATGTCAAGAATGCATTCCTTCATGGTGATTTGCGGGAAGAGGTTTACATGGAGCAACCTCAGGGTTTGTTGCTCGAGGGAGTATGTGAATAAAGTATGTCGATTACTGAAAGTCGTTGTATGGGTTGAAGCTTGATCTCCGCGGGCTTGGTTTGGCGGTCGGTGATGTCGTGCTAGAGTTTGGATTACTGAGGATGCGTGTGATAACACGTGTTCTTTCGGCGGACTAGCGGTGCTGTATTGTTTTGGTTGTTTATGTAGATGATATTGTGATCACAGGTAGTGATACACATGGTATTGAAGCACTCAAATCGTGTCTTCAAACAAAATTTCAAACAAAGGACTTGGGTACTCTGAAGTACTTTCTTGGGATCGAAGTGATACGGTCCAAGAAAGGAATCTTCTTGTGTCAAAGAAAATATGTCCTTGATTTACTTAAGGAAGTTGGAATGCTTGGAGTGAAACCGTGTGACACTCCAATGGATCCTAATGTCAAACTTGTAGCCGGAGAAGGGGAGATGTTCGAGGATCGAGCGATACCTGGGACATTGGTTGGTAAGTTGAATTATCTTGTAGTAACTCGTCCGGATATTGCTTTTCAGGTGAGTGTAGTGAGTCGGTTCATGGCAGCCCTACTACTACACTGGAATGCATTGATTCGAATTGTGAAATATTTGAAAGGAGCACCGGGTAGAGGTATATTGTATGCGAATCATGGGCGTATGCGGGTAGAAGCATTCTCGATCTTGATTAGGCGAGATCACCGGATGATAGTAAGTCGACTACCGGATATTGTGTGTTTGTGGGCGGCAATCTTGTATCATGGAAAAGTAAGAAACAAAGTGTGGTGGCGAGATCAAGTGCAGAGTCTGAGTATCGTGCTATGGCTTAGACAACTTGTGAACTTATGTGGATACAACAATTGATTGAAGAGATTGGGTTTAAGGTTCCTCTGCCTATGAGATTGTGGTGTGATAATTAGGCAGCCATGCATATTTCTACAAATCCAGTTTTCCATGAAAGGACTAAGCATATAGAGGTCGATTGTCATTTCATTCGAGAAAAGATCCAACAGAATCTTGTCTCCACCTCATTCGTGCGTACGGGAGAACAACCGGCTGATATGCTGACTAAAGGCTTGACAAAGTTAAGGGTGGATTATATTTGTAACAAGCTGGGCATGATAAATATATATGCTCCAGCTTGAAGGGGAGTGTTAGATATTAAGGGTAGTTTAGTAATTTAGATGGTAGGGTATTTTGTATATATATATGTGTCGTTATTGTTAATATTAATTGTAGCGCACAGATTTGGCTGCTCACGACTCTGCCGACTTCTCTCTTCTTCTCCTTCTTCTTCTTTATTTCTGGTTACAAACAGGAATCACCATTCACACTATCCCTTAAACAGCCTTGGTTAACCCCTCCTTGTCACTCTACTCCACGTCCACTCACTGAGCAACCCACTTCTACATTCTGCTATTCATCTTCATTTTGTTGTTTCGAGAATTTGAAGAATTGAAGTCAAATGACTCAGAGAAAACCTACAGTACAAGAGAAATATAATTAGGAGAGAGAAGATAAAACTTTACCTGCAATGGATACAGCCAAGCGCAAGGGCAATAGACCCAGCATACCGGTGATCTGTTACCCCAGTAACATCACCAAGAAGCAATCTTGCCTGTTTTTGAAACAAGAATTATTAAAATAGGAATATAACAACATCCCTAGAACCATAGGTGGTTATTCTTGAGTAAAGTAACCATGAATCATGTTGTATAAAGACATAATTATAGAGGTGTTGCATTAAAACGTTATGGTTGAAACTGACCAATCTGGCTGTAAACATATCATTTCCAAGTCGAGCAAGTAACCCAAGCCCTTCTGATGATGCTCTGCGTTGTGACTCAGAGATATCACCTTCAGCCAGAATACTCTGTCAAAGTAAGAGAGGAAAAATCATGAACAGCTAAAGGCAATCACGTAAAAAAAACAGTTGGAACATAACAGTAACATAGAAACCTGAAAGATTGCCTGTAATGCACTCAAAATCCCCATTTCTATTGGTTGAGATCGTAATGCAAGCAAAGCCTAAGGGGAAGTACAGTAGAACAAGATCAATGTTAGAAATGCATAGAAGAACATCCACCTTCCAGAACACTGTTAGCAGACGCAAAGAGAACATCCGTACCTTCAATCCAGCAAGTAACCCCACACATATGTTTGTGACACTGGCTGCACGCCAAGGCTGTTTCTTTCCAGCCTTCAAACATTGCTCAATCAGGGCAAGAAGCGATAGCATCCCTCCACCATCCTGGAATAAATTTCAGATTAAGGAACAAACTTCAGGCATCCCATCTTTGAAATATCGAGGAAAAAGGAAACGAAGAAAGAAAACAATAGTCGAGCATCCTGCACATTCAGACATCCACACCTGGGAAGCAAACATAGTTCCAAAGCAAAGAAGCATCTGATTTACCAACATCTTGCTAATAGTCTCCGGCTTCAAGATCAAATCCGTGTATTAGCAGTCAAAAATTAGTGGGCATAGAAAAGTAAGGCATAATATACAAAAACTTAAGCTATAACTCTATGCATAATACTGACACATTGAGTGCACAGTCCCTTGTCACTTGTTTGAGAATAAAGATGAAAAATAAAATAAACACCAGCAATGTCAGTGAACAGTATTACATGTGTTAATTTTAATGCAGAAAGGAAGTGGAGAAATAGCATTGAATGCTCGCATAGACAAGTAAACACAGAGGTAACTAGATAGCAGGAACTGTAACCCCCTCCCTCCAACCAAAAAAAGAAGAAAGAGAGAACAAAATGAAAAGGAAGGATGAGTAAGCACTATCGTTTAACTATTAGCTTCAGAAGAAACGCATTCAGTTATAGCAAAGATAAGCTGAATATCAACCCCCTTTTTTATAAGTAATATCATCCCTTTACCTGAGGAAAACTAGGAGGCTCACTCTCCCATACGCAAGGCAAAACACCATCCTTTCCACCTTGAAACGCACGAAGCTCGTCTTCAAACCAATCCCTGCAAATTGTAATTAACAACAAACATTTAAGTTATTTAAGGGAAAAAAGGGAAAGTCAATGACAAAGTGGAACCATGAATAGATATCAAACATGCATTTGTCGCAGCACTGCAAACCTTGGTTAAAACAGATAATGGTTGAATTACAAGTTATCATAAATGACCATTCAAAAAATAAATGTAAACTTTCATGAGGGAAAATGTAAACACCTTCCAGGAATCCAAGGACCCAACCAAGCATCTCTTTTGTCTAGAAGTATCCTTAAGCAGGAGCTTTCCTCGCACTTGGATGCATCTCTTTTTCATATCCCGCATAGAGAAACAAATAGAAAGGATTAATCTTTCAAGGGAACTGGGGGAAAAATCAAATTTTACATGACAAAAGAGTTACGTAAGAGTTCATGGTTAATTCACAGTCGAAGCGGAAAATTAAATTCCAGGGCCAGAAAAGCAACACGAAGTAGGCCATACATACCTAAAGGGAGTAGTACATATCTGAATAATCTGAGGGTGGTCACTCCTATACGCACTCGGATCAGAAAGGGACTCATAAGCATTCAATATTCTGGTGACGAATATATCCATAGCAGGTTGCACATTTGGCTCTTTGGCCGCTAAGAAAGATGTATAGGATAATGCCCTGATTTCCATCATACAACACATTTGCAGCATTTGACGAAGCAAACAATTAGTGGAAATGAAACAAAGCATAACGATATAGTTTTTTGACAGCAATGTATATATGAAGAAAATCACACTTTATTACTCATCTTACCGGTTAAGATATAATAGCACTGGCTGAAGCAATATGCCCTTTTTCCCAGCATCAGGAGAAACAAAGCATCTTACAAATGCAGTAAGCGCATCAACTGCTGCAGACCACACACTGGGAGGAAAAAAGCATAAGTGATTCACATATTTATACTTGCTGGAAAAAACTTGACTTAGTAAATTTAGAAACATTCAAATCTGTCTTCAAGTTAAAATGGGAGATTGCCTGTTGGAAGTACGAAATAGGCATAAGTAATTTTATAATATCTCAAAAGGCCAACTACAACTTCTACTCTCAGTACCATACCTCACAAAAGAATTACAAACTAGAAAATCTGAAGATACATGATAATGTCAAATACATTCAAATGTAAATATGAACATGTAGACAATTATTTTTTGTTTCCCTGCTTACGTAAAGAAATGAATATACATAAAATAAGGATAAAAATGTAATATTCAAATTTGACTTCTTGAAAAATCATTAATGTATTAGAAACAAACATGAAGGTCTTCACTACGGATTTCAAGACAAAGAGACGAGACTATTTCCGCTAAATGAATGTAACTGATGAACTGGCTAACCTTATTCTAGCTGGAAGATCCTCGATTAAATGTAATTGATAATCTGGACTTTTACTGAACAGGGCAGCCCATAAAGAAAGAATATCAAAAACCTGGTCTTCCATCTCCTGCATCCATCAAATGCAGCACCTTAAGAATGAAGAGTAATTAACAATACTGAAGAATGTCATAAAGATCCTTACCTCCTTTGGCATTGATGCCAATAATGATGATAGAAGTAACCATCCAGCTTCTTTTTCAACCATGGCCACCATAGGGTTCCGACTAGACTCTATTAGCATTTTCTTAGAAACCTCAAGCACTGACCTGGGTAATCTGTGCACAGTAAAAAAATTAATAAAATTGCTAATAAACATCAACATCACAAACATTCATGTCATTGTTAACAGAGATAATAAATACAGAAAACAGAAATGTAACATATTTAAATTATTTGAACGCATAATATTACAAACAGACACTTTAATACAATATATAAATCCTAATGATCCGCCATATTATCCTCCAACAAATACAGATCATAATCAGCAGAAGAATGTGAAGTAAATTCCAAGGACAACAGCAGAGCTGTATTTCGAGAACGGGGTCTGCTGGTAGAGGGGAGTCTCTTTCTTTGTTTTTTTACTTCTATTCACGTAAATGGAAACTGTCTCTTCCAACCATATCACCAGAGAAGGAGTAGGTAGCCAGACCTACCAGAGCACGCAACAATCCTCCCAAACGCGAACAATTGAAGCTATACACTATTGGAAATATCATAGTAAATGTTCCTAGGACACGGTCTGACCTTTTAAAGTAGTTCTAGGCATTCTCATCGAACTAACAGAAAGTACACTAGAAGTTGTTAAAATCATATATAGCTAATAGAGGATTTAGACTTAAAGCCCTCCCACTCCTCACTGAACCAGATGAAACATAGATCACTGCCATTACACAATGGTCCCAACTACTTCTGTCTTACACATGTAATATAAAAGATGTTCACCAAATATCATCTCTTGCCTCTCTTTGACATAATCACTCCCAGTAACCAACAATGCAAGTAGATAATTGGGACAGAGTTGGATATAACGATGGCTATAATCACATTAATGCACCTTAAATAGATAATCACAGTAATGGTAACCGCGATGACTAATATCAAAATCTTTCTTGAAGAACATGACCATCCAGGCTCTTAAGGAAAAAAATTCATAGCACAACTAGAATAACACCTGGCTGGATAACCAAGAGGTAACTTCGGGGAAATGGACACCAGTGCCGCCAAAACTGTTGCTTGTCCATGTAAGGAATCAAGCTCAAATCTCAACCCGCTTCCCTGAACACCATTAACAAAAACCAGTTACTAAGCCAATTAAAGACCAGGAGAGAAAAACAACGCCCTCGTCCTGAAATGAGTGTCCCTTTAATAATGAAGTTACTAGTTTCACCTATGTTGAATAAAATGTCTTCATGTTCACTTGCAATGCAAAATGGGCGGTAAGGGTAATTATTTAGAGTTTACTTTTGATACACTCTGTGTTAAAAAAAAAAAGGAATTACACAAGCAACCAAAAAAACTTTAATGTTGAATGAAATGATTAAAAACTCAATTGATATATAGCTCACAATATAGTAATTGACATTATATGTGTTTTCAAATCTTGAAAAAGTGTATTGATGTCTTTTAAATCTACTTTGGTTATCAGCCAATCAAATTACTTGAATCAATTGAGCATCAAAAATCAGAAATTTTCTTCACGATCTTTAGGAAATATGTAATACAGTGTAATAGAGAAACAATGTGTAAAACGTTTCCTAGTGTTTGATATCAAATCAAACAAAATTTTATGCCACTTGTGTAAAAAAGTGTTCCAAAATTTTACATATGTGTATGTGCTACTAAAATTGCTTAAAAGTCCATAATTTCCAAAAGAGACTCATTTTGGACCAGAGTAATATTTTGGTGTGCTGCAATATAAACATTAAACATTACCATCAAACAAACTGGAGCTCTGCTTACCTCTTCATTAGAAAGCTTGGTAATCATAATTAAAGACATGTTAAAAGAAAAGGGTATGAAGATGAAGAAATGGAAAAAATTTGTTAAGTTACCAACTCATCTAAAAGCTTAAGCTGTTAGATAGGGGCCCAACAATAGATATCAAGCTTAACACTCCCCCTCACGTGTGACCCGTTCACACGTGGAGAGATACACAAACATGCCTCACCAAGGGCATCACAAATCAAACAGAGTGACAACATGCACTCACAATATTCCGGGTAACAAATGCAAGCGGGACGATTCGAACTCACGACCTTGCCAAACCAAAGCTCTGATACCATGTTAAGTTACCAATTCATCTAAAAGCTTAAGCTGTTAGATAGGGGCCCAACAATAGATATCAAACTTAACAAAATTATATGCAACTTTAACTTAGGCTCCGTTTGTTTCACGGAAAATGACTTCCAGAAAACGCTTTACTCATTTTCCAGTGTTTGGTAACCTTAGGAAAATGTGGTCAACGTAAAAGCCTTTCTGAGTCAATGGAAAATGAAGCCTTCTTTTCAGTAAAATGACTCACGGATTCATTTTCCGCAAGTCATTTTCCAAATGTTCGAGCACCCCTCCGCCCATTCCACAATTACACATATTTACACACACGTACAATATTTCATTCAACAAATAAATTGTTTGGAAATATAAATGGAGTTTGTGCACACTATATATAAATTATAATTTTAAGTAATACTCACTACGTCCTAAAATTAGTGTCCACTATATTATTTAGGAACGTCTCAAACATTATTCATTTCCTTTTTTAAAATGTTTTTTCATATCAATTATCAATTTTTTTATTTGTATTTGTGAGATTGAAAAAAAAATGGACCTTATTGATTTGATGTCACTAATCATAAATTGAGGGTTACTAAAGGCAAATTACTTAAAGTTCAACACTATTTTATATTCAATATGGGCATTAATATTATAATATACTTTTTTTATTTATTCATATATTGTTTTCCATAAACATTTTCCGTGCGTTTGTGTAACACCCGGAAAAAAATTCCAGCATATTTTCAAAAGATTTACCAAACAGAAATCGTTTTCCGGAAATCATTTTCCATGAAACAAACGGAGTCCAACTGTAGTGTAGTAAAAGGTGTTGATCAGTAAATGTTTTTCTATGCACACTTCATAAATTGAGAAGGCATGATGATTGCTTATCATAGAAAAGAAACAAAATATAAATTCTTTAGAGATATTGACACTTCACTGCATTCTCAGGCCATCTTAGAAACATACACGATGGTACTTCTACTGTTCTACATATATTGGTTATACATCCCCATAGTTTACTAGAATCCTTTAACTAATAACATCAATAATCTCGACATTAATTCAATTATATAAGATATTATTAATCAGCTACGCAGATACTTCCCGAATTTATCTTACAACAAGAAGATGATTTGATCAATCAAGTGAGAATGAACCAGAAAGAGGCCATGACGAAAACCATCCAACATAGGTTGTGATAAGGACCCTATGAGAATTTCAACTATGCCAATTATGAAATGCAAGGCATTATAAGTTGGACTGAAAGCAAAACTACTAATTCTCACACGATCCGACACCTTAATGGATAACATAGAATTACTCTTACTTATCAAAAAAAAAATCATAGAAAACAATTAGGTTCATCCCTGGCATGTAACCTTTGTGTTTCCTTTACATATACCTTCTTATAGAAATAAAGTATTAAGGCTTTTTTTAAAAAGGAAGGAGATTTAAAATAAAAGAAAGTACAAAACAATATCAATATGAGGAAGGCTAGATGAAAGAGCTCAAGAGAACCACTAAGCCACCAAGAAGTACAAAAATTAGGCTAAGCTTCCAATGCTGAATCCCTTATTTAATCCACAAATGCAGCAACACAAACCAAAAAATTAAGATCGTTGATTGGCAAATTAGAAACTTTGAGCTGCTTCTAGAAACATGAACTTAAAGACCTGTTGGAACAAATTTATGTTGCCAAAACCATAAAATTGAGATGGATAATAATATGGAACCATGTGCGCTTGAAAAGTCAAAGAAAAATAAGTACACCAACACTTTAGAAAATTGAGCTCAACTAAACTACAAGAGAGAACCAAATGTTTTTCACCCAGCCAGGACACAACAGAGAATCAGCTAAAAGATAACTCACCCTATACACTCAACTACCAAGTGATTAATAGTAAAAGGGATCATCAGAATCATATTTAAAAAGAACAAAAACGAGAAGGACCAGAAAACCATATAGCATAAAAGACGCTGTATGTTTGTCAAACAATACCTTCTCGAAGGAAACATTTTCTCTTAATGCCCCAAGTGTAGTCATGGCATAATTAATTAAACCACCAACACAGGTGGGATCAACCTCAGTCAGTGCACGCAATGCCAAGGCAGATTCAACCCGTACCTGCAATTCTGCCTTCAGTCAGCAATTTGTACACTAATGAAAAATATTAGAGTAAAATTTTGATAACCACTTTTAATGCTGCAAAGCTAAAATAGAACATAAATAATGGTTATCTCATTTGTAAAATATAGTATCAACATCAACAAAAATTACATATACTATTTCAGTAAAAGTGAGAATTAAAATTACCAAAATCGTTTTTGCTTTAGTTAGCCGCTAAACAAAAATACACCTAAATACCTAATACTATACCAGGAAGGATAAAAACGCATAAAGCAATGTTCCTTCAATTTTCCTAAGTGTGTAAAGGCACCTGGAAAATTAAGTTGAATTTCATAACACTCTGCCTTCTTATTGTTTCCCTCAGAGTGGGGGGTGGGGGGAATTTGTTTGACACCCAGAAATTATCCTGTGTCATTGTATATGAAAAAGGACTACGAAATAGCACAAGATTCAAAGTAGCATGCAAATTTCATATGTGAGGCACCAGTAGGCCAGTGCCACCTATGTGATCGCCAATGCTCGAGTAAGAACAGAGGGCTTACCACTTGGCTAAATTCTTAAGCTGTAAGAGAAGTAAAATTTATGTCTTTATACACATCTTTAACCCAAAAATTGACCATCGTATGACTTAGAACTCAACATCTGCGCTGCCTCATCCCTCACGACCTATTGAACCAGCTGGCCTGCTAGCTCGGTCCCCCTAGCCTACACGCAAGCGCGATGCTCTGCCGTTTGATTACTAGAGAGACATTGGAGTTTGGGTAAGCCTCCTGGGATTGTCTCAGAAATTATCAAATGAAATAGCCTACACTAATCACGGTCAATGGAACTACTAGATTCAATGTTTTCGCATTGCATTGTTTTTTCCATTCTTATATTTGACTAACAAGTATATTTTTCTCCAAAATGGAGTCGGAAATTATACTAGTTTCAGCCTTTGTGAGAAGTTGATCGCCTCTTCTTAAGAATGATAGTGATTATAGAAAGCCTAAACTTAATGCCATATTTTAATCGAAAACCATTCAAGCATGATTTTAATGAAAGTCAATTTATTATAATTCAAAATTTTTAGTATCCTAGCAAATTTAGAATACACAACTTTGAATATCGACTCTTATATGCAAAGATCATAACCCCATCAAATGCCATTCTTTTCACACCATAGCTCAAATTGACACCAATGATAATAACAAGTGTAGTTTATAAGAAATTATAGAACTCAAGTGGAAATTCAATTTACAACAATGTGTATTAGTATATAAGAAATATTCTAGGTAACTAATAAAATTAAATGCTTACAAGTGGGGACGGATTGGATAATGCAGCAACAACGGTGTTATCAAGAACTTCTTTAAACTCAAGCGGAACCTGCAAACGAACAGATTAAGGAACTGATGTGAAGATACAATTATACAACCCGCAATCTGTGAAGTTTAAACAAGTTATCCTTGTTCTTTTCTCCAAATGTGCATCATTGAATATTTGCATTCATTAAAACACAAAATTGCTAGGGGAACTGAGAAGCTAAAGTTTAAAGAACGAGAGCAGAGTATCAGTTAAACGCAACTGTCTTCTAACCAGGAACAAAGCCGGCAATATGGTTTTGGCTTTTGTTCTTTTTATTCTTTTTTGGGGTGGAGGGGGAGAAAGTTAAAAAGAAAAAACCAATTATGACGATACGATATAAAATTATGTATAATAAATTTCTTTAATTCTTTTTTAAAATGGTCGATAGGGTGGTTCGTTCATTCCAGTTAGCGTGTACCTCAACTTAATCCACCTTATCGGCAAGTCCAAGGGCACACCCCCATGCTCAGCCTATGCATTTTTGAGTATTAGAGCAAGCTCAATTTTAAGTTTTCTTTGTATCTCAGTTGATTTTGTCAAGGAAGTATTACAGTAATATCTTATTGTATCCAATGAGAACAGCTTATATGTTTAAATGATATTGTGAGAAAATTTAAGGAAAGCAATTAAAGCTAAAGTTCTTTTAAAGTTTCTTAGAAACAAAATATATTTAAAAAATTAGATATAAATACTATGTTCCCTTCTGCCAGCTTATGTTTTTTGAATTCTAACAAGTTTCATACTTCATTTTTTATCAGAAGAGAAATATATTAGATTAAACGAAGTCCGCCAAAGGAAAAAGAAAAGGCACAAGGAAAACTACTAAAACTAAGCGCAGTCCAGTCTCGCTGAATAACCGAGAGCAGAACCCCAACGAAAGCACCCTTGGCTGACGCCCAAAAAGAAGACATGAATACCACTATCCCATAAAAGTGACAAGGATAAGGCCTGGTGCCTGGAGGTCCCAAAATTCCGCTCCGTACAATGGCACCAAAGAACAGGAAACACGCCACACTTTCAAAGTGTTAGAATATAGTTATACTGCATATCATTATATTTGTAGGGACCTTGATTTAACTTGTACATACACATATATTGGTTTGCCGAACTGGTTTACAGTTATCGGCTTCATCATAATTGTATTGGCTTTCTTCTTCGATAACATGGTATCAGAGCGAAGGATTTAGGTTTTCGTGATCGTGGGACTCTGGTGGAAGGCTGCATCAACCCTAGCATGGTATGGGTTCTTCATTTTGCGTTGGACTAAGGGTCAAAGTGACGGTATCAAGGCGTATTTTCATACTGAAGTGTTGGAATTGATTTAGGTCACGCAACTTGCTAGTGTAGGCGACCAGTTCTGTAACAGTTTTTCTGCCGGCCGGTGCCGGAAAAGTACTTCACGCGCTCACATGTCAGCGCATCTGCCGGAATTTTCTGGCCGGATCTCCACAGACAAGGCCTACTTGTTCTCTTCTACGTTTCACTGGTTAATTTTTATTTCGGTGATTTTTTGGGGGTTAGTGACTTAGTTCACTGTTTTAGTGGACTGTTTGTTCGTTTTTTAATTTAGTGCGTAATCTTTATGGTTGTGATAATACAATGTCTACTTCTGAGAACTTATCTCCATTGGTTCGAGGATTACCAATAAGCGATTTACGGGGAAGAACTATTTGATGTGGCACCGAGTTATTGAAATGAGTTTGAAAGGGGAACAGAAAGAAGATCATTTAACTTCAATTCGTGAGAAAGACACTACATGGATGCGTGATGATGTTGATTTGTATGGGAAGTTTATGAATTCAATGGATGAAGAGGTTGCCGAGTTAGTCACCTATACTACTAATGTTCGTGATATGTGGGAGTACTTGGATGTTATATACGGAGGCAAGAATAATTTGAACCGTATTTATGATCTCTCTTGCGTGATGTTTCGTCAGGATCAACGTGATTGCACAATGACTAAATACTTTGCCGATTATAAGAAATTAGCTGCGGAATAGAGTTCCTTACTACCGTTGACGGCGTTGAGTAAAGATGTACGTTACATGCAGGCACAACGGGAACATCTAATGATATTTGGATTGCGGTATGAGTACAGATGTTTGCGGTCTGAGTTTAGCACCGCTCGTTCGCAAATTTTATCTGGCACCGATGTTGGCTCTCTTCAAGATGCATTTTCTCGTGTTCTTCGTGCTTCCTTAGAGTCTGGCGCAAGTAATAATGCGACTGGAAGTATTAATCATATGTGTGACTCCTCTGCACTTCTAGGACAGGAACCGTGTGGATTTGACTATGATGGTCCTGGTGGTAGGAGTCCTGGTAAAGGGGGTCGTCCTTGGGGTCGCACCGGTGGTCACAGTGGTCGTAGTGGTCACGGTGGTTGTAGAGTGAGTTCAGAGTCCCGTGTTTGTTATCATTGTGGTGCTTCAGGCCATACGATTCATCGTTGCTGGAAGCTACATGGGAAACCACGTGCAGATCACTTTGCTCATGTTGCCTCTACTCTTGAACATACTCCTACAAAACCTCAGCCAAGTCAGAGTACAATGGTGATGATGTCATGACGAGTTTGCTCGCTACACACGTTTCAGGCCTCATCTTCTTCCTCTACTGCTATTCTTGTCAATCGGGTAATCCTACTACATGTTTTTCTTTGTCTAGCTGTCAATGGGTTCTTGATTCCGGTGCCTCTGATCATATGACTGGTAACCGTGGTCTCTTTTCTTCGTTTACTAGTGCGTTGGGTAATCCTAGTGTAACACTAGCAAATGGTTCAATTGCTCCTATTCAAGGGCGCGATAATATATATCTCACGGCGTCTCTTCAATTGTCCTCGGTTTTGTATATTTCGGGTTTTTCATTTAACCTCTTGTCTATTAGTCGATTTACTCGTGATCATAATTGTGAGGTCTCATTTTTTCCTACCGATTGTGTATTTCAGGATCGTGCCACGAAAAGGATTATTAGTAAAGGGTAAGAATCTGGTGGACTATACTTCTTTGAGCCTGTGTTGTCGACTGCATGTTCTGGTTCTTCAGTTTCTCCTTTCAGATTCATTGTCGATTGGGTCATGCTTCTCTGTCCAATCTAAAGAAGTTGTGTCCAGATTTATCTTAATTGTCTTATCTTGTGTGTGATGCCTGTCAATTTGCAAAGCATCATTGTATTTCTTACTTTCCTAGGGTTAATAAGCGGGTAAATGCCCCATTTGACGTTATACACTCTGATGTTTGGGGCCCTAGTCCCGTTGTTTTTAAGTTGGGACATCGGTATTTTGTCACCTTTGTGGATGATTATTCCCGTGTAACTTGGATTTATTTAATGAAATATCATTCTGAATTATTTAATATTTTTTCAGACTTTTGTGCTGAAATTGAAACTCAATTTAACGCGCCTGTTAAACTCCTTCGTAGTGATAATGCTCAAGAGTATTTTTATAATGTCTATTCCCTGGCTGGTCGTGGTATGCTTCATCAGTTCTCGTGTATTGATACATTTGAGCAAAATAGGGTGGCTAAGCGTAAAAATCATCATTTACTTGAAGTTGCTCGTGCTCTCTCCTTTCAAATGCATGTATCTAAACATTTTTGGGCTGATGTTGTCTTAACTTAACTGCCTGTTATCTCATTAATAGGATGTCTTCTTCTGTTCTTCGGGACGAAATTTCGTATCGTGTCTTGTTCCTTTCACAGTCTCTTCATTCTGTTCCTCCACGGATATTTGGGTCTGTTTGTTTTGTTCGTGGTCACCGTCCAAGTTTTAATAAATTAGATCTTAAGGCACTTAAATGCATATTAGTGGGTTATTCTCGTAGTTAGAAAGGGTATCTGTATCGATGTTTTTCTCCAGACTTGAACCAGCACTTTGTCTGTGCTGATGTTGCATTTCATGAGTCTACACCGTTTTATCCCACCTTTGTTGTACCTTCTATTGATGTTGATTCCTTGTCTGAAGATGATTTCCTTATTTATCGAGTGGTGCGGTCCAATTCTTCACCTTCTCCTGTTCCACCGATGGTTAAGCCTCCTATTCATCAAGTTTATTCTCATCGCACCTGCACTCCAAAGAATTTGCCTCCTGATTATGCTCCTGCCAAGCCAGTTCATTCGTCGCTTGATCCTGCCATGGTTGATTCTTCTTCAGAACTTGATGTTCCTATTGCTCACCGCAAAGGTAAAGGCAGTTGTACTTTATATTCTATTTCTGACTTTGTTAAATATAATGGGTTATCTCCTGAGCATTGTGCGTTTGTTGGTCTTCTTGAGTCTTATTCTCTTCCGAAGTTTGTGTCTGAAGCAATGGGCCATCTTGGCTGGCGGGTAGCTATGGAAAAAGAGATGAGTGCTCTTATGCATAATCTTGGGATTTGGTTTCTCTGCTTACCGGTAAACATGCTATTGGGTGTAAATGGGTGTACACGGTTATGGTAAATCCAGGCGGCACTTTTGCTCGTCTTAAGGCCCGTCTTGTTGCGCAAGGATATGCTCTAACATATGGTGTAGATTATTTTGATACATTTTCTCTGGTTGCTAAACTTGCTTTTGTTCACTTACTCATATCACTTGTTGCGTCTTATCATTGGCCACTTCATCAGCTTGATGTGAAGAATGCTTTTCTTCATGGTGATTTACATGAAGAGGTGTATATAGAGTAACCACCAGGGTTTGTTGCTCAGGGGGAGTTATCTGGTATGGTTTGCAAGTTAAAGCGGTCGTTGTATGGTTTGAAGCAGTCTCCACGTGCGTGGTTTGACAAATTCAGTGATGAGGTGATAGAGTTTGGTCTTACGAGGTGTCACAGTGATCACTTGGTATTTTATCGTAGTGCCGGTATTGTTTTATTAGTTGTGTATGTGGATGATATTGTTATTACGGGTAGTGACAACGCACGCATTAGTACACTTAAGGAGTTTCTTCAAACGAAATTTCAAACTAAGGATTTAGGTAGTTTGAAATATTTCTTGGGTATTGAAGTTGCTCGTTGCAAGCAAGGTATCTTCTTGTCTCAAAGGAAGTATGTGCTTGATTTGTTGTGTGAGACAGGAATGTTAGGAGCAAAACCTTCGATCAGTCCTATGGAGCCGAGTCTAAAACTTAGGACCGAAGATGGTGAAGAATTTGCAGAGTAGAATATCGTCGACTTGTTGGTATATTGAATTACCTAGTTGTAACCAGGCAGATTTTTTTTTTTTTTTTGATAAGTAAAGTATAAGTATTATTAACATGCGTCAAAAAAGGAGACGCTATCTTGTACACCGAAAGTATACATGTACTAAACTACAATCCAAAAGACCCCAACCTAATTACAAAAAGGATCCTCTAAAGTTGGGTCGACAGTTAAGCACCAGAATCTCAAGTACAAGTGAAAAGACTTTTTGATTCCTACAAGATCAGATTCATTGTTCTCAAAGGCCCTTCTATTCCTCTCTTTCCAGATGGTCCACCAAATAGCTGAGGGGGCAAACTTCCAAAAATTACTCCTTCTATTCCGGGTAAAGGAAGGCCAACCCCGAAGCGTATAAATAACAGTCCTGGGCATAACCCACGGGACATCAGCAGAGAGAAAAAGGAAGTTCCAAAGCTCCCTAGCCATAGAGCAATGGAGCAGCAAGTGATTTACATCTTCCTCTTCACTTTTGCACATGTAACACCGATTAACAAAAGTCAAACCCCGAGATCTCAAATTTTCCCCCGTCAATATGGCACCCCTGGCTGCTTCCCAAACAAAAAAAGCTACCCTTTCGGGGATTTTATGTTTCCATATTACCTTCCAAGGGAATGGACTGTTTTCCTTCTCAATCAACTTCGAGTAGAAAGATCTAACAGAAAACAATCTGTTACTAGAAGCCTCCCAAATAATTTTATCTTCACTCAAAGCCTGTCTCTTGTAACCCTGGAGCAAATCCATGAACTGTACTGCCTCATCAATCTCCCAGTCATGCAGATTCCTGCGAAAAACAGGGCTCCATAAATCTGAACCCCCTTGATTGACCACCAAAGAACTCACCATTTCCTCCTTATTAACTGCCATGTTGTAAAGATTAGGAAACATCAGCTGCAAGGTATTTGTTCCACACCAGAAATCCTTCCAGAACCTGATTTGATTCCCTTGCCCTACCTCGAATTTGATGAGCCTATTGACATCATCCCATACTCCCATTATTCCTTTCCAGACGCTAGTGCCGTGAGAGATCTGAACTTTCTTCGGGAACCAAAGATGATCACCTGCTCCATATTTGCTCACCACTAACCTCCTCCATAACGCCTCTTTATCCACTAAAAACTTCCAAAGCCACTTACCCAACAGAGCCTTGTTGAACAGTCTGAGATTTTTAACTCCAAGGCCCCCATTCTCCTTGTTAGAGCACACAGATTCCCACTCAACTAGATGATAATTCCCCTTCTCATTGTCTCCTTCCCATAGGAAATCTCTTTCTAACTTCTCAAGCCTTTTTAAAACTGAGACAGGGGCCATAAACACCGATAGGAAATAAGTGGGAAGATTAGAGAGAGTACTCTTAATGAGAGTAAGTCTTCCTGCCTTGGATAAGAACCGTCTTTTCCACCCTGCCAACCGCCTTTCAAATCTGTCCAAAACTGAATTCCACACGTTTCTGTTCTTAAAAGACGAACCAAGAGGTAATCCTAGGTATGAAGTAGAAAGATTAGAGACTTTGCAGCCAAAGAACGAGACTAAATCATCCGCATTCTCCACTCCACCTATGGGAATTAACTCACTTTTCGACACATTAGTCTTCAAACCCGATAGATCTTGGAAAATCAGCAAAATAAGGCGAAGGCAGCCCAACTGATCACTATCTGCATCGCAGCAAACTAGTGTGTCATCGGCAAAAAGGAGATGAGAAATAGAGACACCCCGACCATGATCATTACCCACCTCGAAGCCCTTAATAAATCCTCCTTCTACTGCCTTATCTATGAGGCGACTGAGAGCCTCCATTACCACAATGAAAAGGAATGGAGAAAGAGGATCCCCTTGGCGCAAACCTCTCGAGCTCGAGAAAAAACCTTCAGGCTGACCGTTGATAAGAACCGAAAACCTGACTGTAGAAATGCAGAATAAAATCCACTTCTTCCACTTTTCTCCGAATCCCATTTTATCCAATATATGAATCAAAAATTCCCATCTAACATGATCGTATGCCTTCTCCACATCCAGCTTGCACAGAATCCCTGGCACTCCGCTCCGCACTCTCGAATCAACCACTTCATTTGCTATCAAAGTTGAATCCGACGATCACCCACAAAAGCATCTTGCGTATTCGAAATTACTTTGCCTATCACTTTCCTCATTCGTTGGACATTGGGCGGTACCTTAGAGATCGGCTTATATACACCGCCATGAGACTTATGGGCTGAAGTCTTTCAACTCCTCCGCCCCTTTCCTTTTGGGAATAAGAGCAATGAGCGATGTATTAAGACTTTTCTCAAACCCTCCTCCTCAAAGAAAGAGCGGAAGACCTCCATAACATCAGTTTTCACCACATCCCAGCAATGTTTAAAAAACTCGAGGGTATAACCATCGAGTCCTGGGACTTGTCACCTTTCAAACCGCCCAATGCCTCCACCACTTCTTCTTCATTAAAACTTTGCTCTAAGAAACTCCTGTCCTCCTCAATCAGGCTATTGAAGGTGATCCCTCCTATATCCAGCACTCTCCCACTGTCTTCCGAGAACAACTTTTGGTAAAACTCTACAAAGCCTCTACTGATTTGATTCTCATCTTCCGTCACAAAACCATCAATTTTCAGCCTACTAATCTGATTGAAATTCTTGTGCGCTTTAGCCATCTTATGGAAAAATTTGGAATTTTTATCTCCTCTTTAAGCCACAAGACCTCGGATTTTTGCCTCCAACTTATCTCTTCACCGATGAGCAATCTTTTGATTTCCAGCTTAAGCTCTTCACGACGTGCGGCTTCGATTCCTCTAAAGATCCCTCCCTTCCTTTGCATCCAGGCACTTGACTTCCTCCATAACTTCCTTAATTCTGATTTCTATCCTCCCGAACACCTCCTTATTCCAAGTTTTGAGATCATCCTTTAAAAGCTTCAATTTTTTTGCAATTCGAAAACACGGTTTACCGACTGCCTCGTAAGAATCCCATTTTGACCTCACCCATTCCTTGAAACCAAGAGCTTTCAGCCACATGTTCTCAAATCTGAATGGGGATTTCCTTCTACCATTATCACCCCCAAACTGAAGAATTATAGGGGAATGATCGGACACAACCCTAGGAAGAGTTCTTTGGACAAAGACCCCTATACTTTCCTCCCAATCAGAACTGATAAGGAACCTGTCAAGCCTTGAACATTGTCGCTCCGACCCTCCTCGGAACCAGGTGAAAGTGTTCCCCTCGAGGGGCAAATCCAACAGTTCCCTGTTATTTATGAAATCATTAAATTCCTCCATAGCATGGGTATACGATTGACCCCGGCTTCTCTCACAGGGAAAACGAACCACATTAAAATCACCTCCCACGCACCACGGATGATTCCATTTAAGTCTAACAGAATTCAATTCAGCCCACAGATTTGACCGGATGTTGTCAGAGCAAGGACCATATACTCCAGAGAAAACCCAACGAGAGTCATTGATAAGCCGCTTAAATAGACACGAAACTGAGAAAACCCCTAACACATGATCTTCCATAGATAGGCTTCTTCTGTCCCACATAACCAGAATACCCCGCAGCTCCAAGCTGCGTCTAAATGGACCCAGTCCATGATTCCATCCATCGACATCCTCCTATGCTATTCACTAAGTTCCTGTCCATATGATCCATTTTGGTCTCTTGAAGACAAACTACGAAGGCTTCCATCTTGAAGAGCTTCCTTTACTATCGCCTTTTCACGAAATCATTCAAACCCCAAACTTTCCAAATTGATTAAGTTTAAATCCATAACACCAACTAATTAACTTTTTCTTTCCCGGACCTCTTACCAATCCTCCCGCCCCATCAAAATTGATGTCACGGAATAAATTTTTACCTCCCTACTCTCGGCCCCCAAGCCTTAATTCGACTGGCTCCACCTTCTTACTAACCGACGGCTTACCTTTTTCCATTTCGGAAGTATATCCTCTATTTTATCCTCATGACCTTTACAGAGACTCCCGGATAATTCACGACTCCTTTAGTCTTCTTACTCACCCATACGTACATCTTTTGTTGGGATCCCGTCGATCGGCCGCCAGCTTACGTTCCATAACCTCCTCAGTCCGATCATCGATATTGGGCTACAAATCACAACCTCCTCAAACCGCCTTCGGAATTGGACTACCTTGAACATCACCTTGTCCTTATCCATTCCACTAACACTACTATTCCTTGTACAGTCCTCATTTGGGAAAGTCGGCAGCCTTGCAAATTTAACGCCCTTACCTTTGATGTATCCACCAGAGTCTTTGCTAGAGAGCGTCGTTCTTCGGTTCTCCACTTACCTCGAACTCATCATCTACAAAGCGATGTCCCTCTTGCTTTCGAATCGATGATTTAACGTCCTTCGCTAAACGATAATTGTCCCCAGCTCTTACCGCCTTGTGCTTCTTCCTCTCCTATCGGCGTCGCGAAGTTCCTCCCTGTATCCCGTTGACTTTATCGAATGAATCGGGCTTCGGGACTGGTGAGCGACATACTGCTTACCATCGTCTTTCTTAAGAACAGTGAGTGGTCCTTGCTTTGAACCGGAAAGCGAACCATGGGTTGGATTGCTCGGTCACTAATTCCTACTCCTTCATTCGGCTGGGCCCGAATAAACCCCTTTAAGCGGTAGCTCCCCCCAGAAGCCCGATTAGAAGGCCCGGCCTTATCACCCAGGTCTCGCTGGTATACTTCTTAAGGACTCCTTATAATTACGGGCTACCCATATCCTCTTCATGGGCTTTCACTGCTTGAACCTTGGGCCTCTTCTTGTTTGTTGCCCTCCTTTATTTTTTCCGGCCCAAGGTGATTTCCACTAATCGCTTTGTTTGGAAACCACGACTACCCCAACGTCGTTAGCCTTGGAAGATTTAAAATTCAAAAACTCTGAACAGCGTGTTCCCGAAGCTTACGTAGGTATCCGTCGAAAATTTGCGAGAGAGGCGACCGTTGACTCGGATTTTTCGGTTCTCATTGATCGCACACCGACTCCCGGCTTCGCCCCCTATCGCCGCCGAAAGCTACCACACGGCGTTGTCACCTTCTGCTGGAAAGGTTTGAAGAAAACACCCGGTTTACGCCCAAATCGGACCGAAAATACACTATCCCCAATTTGATCACGAACACTTGCCGCGATAGTCTCGCATACCGCACCAAGATTCGAGCCCGTCTCAAATCTCGTCTCTTACGGGTTGCTTCGTCCACGATCGAAGCCCCACAAAATGTCGATCCTTTTGAAAACTTCCATTCCCCACAAATGAAGAGGGAGACCCATAGCCCTAATCCAAATTTCCTTCGGTTACGCTCCTTTCTATCTGACACCCAGGCGGGCTCCAATGATCGAGAATTAACGGAGCTTGGTTTATCATCCATTCTCTCTAAGGATTCTTGAGGCTTCTACCTTGGAAGGAAATTCGAAGAGGAAATAAGGCACATTCATCTCCTTAACTCGTATACCACCTGGAGACTTCCATTTAGAATCGACCCAACGTTGGACATCGTCGCGTTCAGATCGTACCCTTGATGACCATCCACCCGTCCTCTGAGGCACCTATCCAGAAACCCATGTTACCATTACAAGAGTCCTCTTCTATCTCAAAGTCGGTTATGCATCCATTTGCTCTGTTGGAACAACCAAATCTAAATCGGGCGAGGGGAATTTCGCCGCTTCTTTGTACGACCTCTGTGCTTACGGTTATTTGCTTTGAAAAGAGTGAACCTACTAATTTTTCCGCTACCATGTCCCATCCTCCATCCTTGGTCACTGCGGGGAATGAAGATCTTTGTGGGATGCCGACCCCTTTGGCGTAAATACAAAAGCCATGGGTATTCCATTCCTTTGCCACCGTCACCTCGCATTTGTTTCCACTGCTCTTTTCTTCCAAAAACCTCTCGATGGATGAAGACTTGGCCATCCAATCACACACCCAAAGCTTACTTAATCTAAGGATAAAACAATCTTATGAACTCTACCTCGACTACGCTCCAGCCATTGAAACCACGAACCATCCTTACCTTCGAAATAGATCACATCGAAAGATTTTTGACCAGCATGAAAGAATGTAACATCCATCCCTACTAGAAATATATCTTCACTAGGTTAAATATTCATCCGCAAATTGATTAAATTGACAAAAATGTCAAAATGTACCTCTTCAATTGAGACGGATTCTAAGATATTCATCCAGGCAGATATTGTTTTTGCAGTTAGTGTTGTAAGTCAGTTTATGTCCTCACAACGGACTACTCATTAGGATGCTACTATGAGGATTCTAAGATATCTTAAACGGGCTCCAGGGTAAGGTGTACTATATCGTGATCATGGACATAAGAGAATTGAAGGATTTGCCGATGCTGATTGGGCACGTTCTAGATAAGAGGTCTACTTTAGGATACTATGTATTTGTTGGGGGTAATTTGGTATCTTGGAAGAGTAAGAAACAACCGGGAGTGTCAAGATCTAGTGCGGAGTCTGAATACAGGGCTATGGCTAATGCCACATGTGAACTTGTGTGGATTCGTCAGCTCCTGGGTGAGATTGGTATTGGTAACTCATTACCTATGCACTTATGGTGTGATAACCAAGCAGCCATTCATATTGCATCAAATCCATTGTTCCATGAAAGAACGAAACACATAGAGATTGATTGTCATTTTGTTCGAGAGAAACTTCAAGAAAAGGTGCTTGTCACGAGTTATGTTAGAATCGAGGATCAACTCGCGGATGTGTTTACCAAGTCATAGAATGGGAATAAATTAGTTACATTTGTAACAAGCTGGGCATCATGATATTTATGCTCCAGCTTGAGGGGGAGTGTTAGAATATAGTTATATGTATATTTAGGGTTATGTATATCATTATATTTGTAGGGACCTTGATGTAACTTGTACATACACATATATTGGTTTGCCGAACTGGTTTACAGTTATTGGCTTCATCAGAATTGTATTGGCTTTCTTCTTCGATAACACAAAGCAAGGCAGCAACCCACCTCCATCCAAAACCTCTAACGTGTGTCTAAAAGAAAGAGGCACAGAATCAGGACTCTACCAGGCCTCACCAACCACCCCAACAAATAATTCCACATATACTGAGCATTACTACACTGGAGGAACAAATGATCATGAGATTCTGCTGCAGACTTGCACCTCACACAACTGGGGAATATCTTCTTGTTAGGCCTACGCTTTTGCAACCTCATTAGTATTAAGTTTATTAAGAGCCAGAGACCAAGCAAAAGCTCTAATTTGAAGGGACACCAGTCTTCCAAATAAACGAATAGAAGGGAAAAGGAGATGGATCAAGAGATCGAATCAAGTGAGATAGAAAGGAGTGGAAAGGGTAATCTACTTACCCCTCTAAAATCCAGACATAGAGTCTTGACAAGGAAGGAATCACAAATGGGAACCGTTAAGTTACCAACTCATCTAAAAACTTAAGCTATTAGATAGGGCCCCAACAATGTATATCAAGCTTAACACTCTCCGTCACGTGTGACCCGTCTACACGTGGAGAGATACACAAACATGCCTCACCAGGGGCATCACAAAGCAAACAGAGTAACAACATGCACTCACAATATTCAGGCTAACAAATGCAAGCGGGACGACTTGAACCCACGACCTTGATGTTAAGTTACCAACTCATCTAAAAGTTTAAGCTATTAGATAGGGGCTCCACAATGTATATCAAGCATAACAGGAACGAACATCTATTAAGCAGGACCTCATTAGCTTCTCTATTTTTACGGCGATGAAAGAAAAGGAAATTCCAAGAGTGACCACCTATCTCACCCCCAGTACAAACTCCCAAGATAGGTGCCATATGAACTGTCTAAAGGCAAAACAAGCGAGGGAAAGCAATCTTTAGAGGGTTATCTCCCATCCATCCATCTTCCCAAACAAATCCGAGATCCATCCCGACTAAAGTTGGGTAATGAAAGAAACAACTGAGAATACTGGTAGATGAACTTCCATGGGCCTCTGTGTGGAACCGAGCCACCACAGTTGGCATCCCACCCATGTTGATGCATACCGAATTTGAAACATTTCAAATTACTAGGGGGTAAATGATAAGGTTTGGACCCCCTAGGCCCTATATTGGCTTCTTCCATGCTTGTAACTCAGTTTCTTCTAACAGAAAGACAAAATTAATTAAAGAATATAAAAATCAGTGTTATTCAGAAACAATAAAGCATGGTGATGATTACAAAAATCAGACTTGCATTAGTCACAGCCTTACAGCATACACTTACTTTTCATCAGAGACCCAATCATCATAAGAAAGCAAGTGATTGCCTCACCTCTCCAAGTACTTTTAGAGCATAAGACAATGTGCATAATGCAGCAATTAGCATAGAAGGATTAGCGTCAGGAGATTGAAGCTGCACCAGAAAACTCTTGCAAGTCATTGGAAATTATGGAGTATAGACTGATTGAATCAAAGACAGTAATAACTTCATCTTCAAAAAAGTGTGATCAAAATGGAGTCATTTTCCCAAACCTGCTTTGCCAAGTGAACTAAGAAGCCCCTTTGAATAGGTTCAGTCATTTGATCAGTTACGCCAACCCGCAGAATATAACAAACACATGCCTTCAAACAAGTAACTCATGCATTAGTAAGTAGATTGATTGGCATAAGAACACCATTAAACCTTCAGCAGCAATACAAGCAATGTAAGTGAAAGGGCTTTCCAACTTTAGACAGAAAGAACATAGCAAATTATTTCCAAACACACTATTAGATTTCGGAATTTGAAATATCTTGAATTTCTAATGAGTTTGCTTGTCTGCTTCACATACAAGATGCATCGGGTTACATAGCCATGCTTTGCCTCACCCTAATTATATTGCTTGGAACATCTTCGAATCCGCAATCATAAAAGTTTATAAAATACTTGGAAACAAAACTAATGCATGCACGTCTTTAAAAAACAATGGCTTTGCAGGAATCACAAAAGTAACCAAGGCATGTAAATTGCGATGAAAATTCTGCACCATCAATTATAATGCTCACAACCAGCTCATGACAACTTTCACAAGAATGTCCTGCACCAGAGCTCTACCGTAAGAACTGAGATAGAAATACGAGGTGCAATATGACACGAACCATAACATTATATTCAATATTTCTATATGTACCTTTATTCACTATAAGAGCATAAGAAAAGCAAAAAAATAATTTGAGTGACATATAGACATACACACACACATATATAAATACCCATTGGTATTTGTTTTCTCTCTCCTTTCTTTAATAATTAAATACATCATCTTATCATCAAATGAAGGAGATAAACAAAGTTGAAGCTACAAGTTTGATCAAGAATACCAGCGCTTGTGAATCAACAGATTCCACACGAAGCATGTCCATAACCTGCACAACAAAGTTTTCGAGCTCGCTATCCGGATGCATATACTTTAGACGTATGGCCTGGAAGGTAAATTCAAGAAATGTTATGAGAACTTGAGAAGCACCAAGCATATTTGAAGATGATGACATGAATTAAGGATTTAGAGAACTGCATTGATATTAACCCACATAGATGAAATGGAATTCAGCAATATTTGTTTTAAGCCACCAACTGTTCTAACAAAGCTTAAACTGTTAAGAGAGCACTCAACAATGTCTTTACACTGTAACATTCCCCCCCCCGGCCTACTTAAATATGGAGAGATAATGCAAGGTGCACTGAGCACAAACAGAAGAGTCAACCTATGGGGCAACAAATCGCAAAAGGGAAATTCAAACCCAAGACCCTGCGGAACCAGAGCTCCAATACCATGTTAATTCAAAATTTGCTGTAACTATCAAATTCAATAAGTACCATGCAAAGTTTGAATGGAAAGCAGCAGTTTTTGAGACGCACTAAATTTAAAAAAAAATAGTTTAAAAGAACTACAATTGCTCAAAAATGGACAGCTCCCTTCATTGCCAAAACAAACGCAAGATTATTTTAAGCCTCAAAGGACGGACTAATGCAGAGATATCTCCCTAAAGGTAACATCATGCAATTTGAACAGATAGACCAGTTTGAACATGGCTATTTTTTCTCATCTGAAGCAAATGACTGATGCAACAAAGGTCATCTATTTTCATACCAACATATGATCTCAAACTAATGTAATCCAAACCAAGAATTAGCTAAATGGGGAAATATTAGTTAATAAACTGAACAAACCTGTGGTTTAAACCTCAGGGGAAAAAAGAGGAAATAAAAACCTATTGCAGGCATTAACGTAAGATTTTGACTTGTACACTCCCTATGTACAAGGTGACGACAAGGATGCGTTACCTGATTTGGCGCTCTGTTTATATAATATCTTTACTTATCAAAAAAAAAAAAAACATAAGAACTAGTGTTACAAGCAATAAGCTACCTGTAAAAAGAACACCCAGGATAATGTTAAACCAATCCGCAAGTCCTTTGACCGAGGTCCACTGGCTGAAAATTAAACAAATATCAGCAGTTCGAAATAGACAATTACCCATAAAACAAGGCATTCACAAGATAAAGGCCTGTTAAATAAACTTTCAATCTTGGAATTCTTAGAATTCACAAAAGTAATACTCTAATTTATAAAGGAGATTAATCTTTTAAAGCGATACAAATTAAAATTTCACTATAAATAATGATGTTGCAAAATTAGATTACGCATGCACTTAAAAATATTCCCAAAATCGACATCCAAGTTTTGAATTCAGAATAAAACAGAAAACATGATTAAATGAGCAGGCCTTAAGAGTTTCTGAAAAGATAATAGTTGTTCTAGGTAACCTACGTCAGTAAGCAGAAATTCAAGAAAACTTGACTGAGAAACAACTAAATACATCTTATTATGCGCTAGTTCATATACACCAAAGGCTCAAACATTCACCAGCAATATGCTCCATTTGCAAGGACCAACAAGGAAGTAGATGTAGCAATCATCATGTCATAACTACTAAGTTCTGCTAATACTGGGGAAAGAAATTCAAGAAAAGGTACGCAGAGTGAAGGTCAGCCCAATATGTCTGAAAACTAGAGTTTATCATTATCATCTAGAGCAGATATATGTTTTGTTTTGTTTTTTGCTTTTTCTCCCTTTTTTTTCTTTGGTGGTACGTGTCACTGGGGAGGGGGCACGGAGTTTGAGCCTTAATATAACTTGGGTAACATATTAAGTCACTAATTCAACTAAGAGTTTAACCTGAAACAGAGGAGCCCATCATGTAAATCATGTTCAAAGAGTCCTTTGCATGGGCACATTTAGTAGCATAGTTATTTCTACTATGTTATAAGATTAGGGGTTGTCCTTCATTGATTGGTTGATAGTGTTGGTTCTTGTTATGTCCTCTTGCTTCTTTTCCTTTATCTCTTGACAACTTGTCATTTCTTTTGAATGTGATGTCTTCGTTTCTCTTCTTACTCTCTCAGACTCTTTCCTCCCAAACTGAAAAAACAAAATGAAAAACTATCCAGAGTATCTGAACCAAGGAGATGATGGATACCCGGCATGCTAGGGAATACCTTTCATGAAGGGCAATGATAAATGTCTTTGCAAACCCCCTTCAAGTTTTTTTGGATTAAACTGGCCTTTCCCTCTTGGTTGCACCTAGTAAGAATAATAAACTTGAGAAGCAACAAAAGCCAGTGTGTATCAGAAACTGCCAGATGGTTACCTGTACTTGAGGATTCATCCCAAGGGCAAGCACTGCACCCAAAGCTTCCGCAAAAGCATCCCGAACAGAAGATACAGGATCTTCAAGAGCCTATAAAATGCAGCAATCAACTCAAAATATTGTTACTGTGCAACTGAAAAATGAGACAAAAGATGAAAACCTTGACACAGTAAGAGGCAGAATTCTCAAGCTCTCCAACTCCTAAACCTGGGCCTCCAATATCTGCAAAGGCCTTCAAACATCTTGCAGCAGCTATTCTAACAATAAAAGATTTATCCCCAACAGCCAACCTCATTATTATACGAAACGCCTCTGCATATGCTGAAAAAGAAGCATTGCCACCAGAACCCTCCAAAGCATTCGTGAGCATCTGCAAAGCTTCTTGCCTTACAAAATCCTGCAGTCAATGCGGTTTAACTTTGATGTAAGGATGGGAAAGAAGAAGGGGAAAAACTTTGATGCAAGAAATGGACGAAAAGAAGAAACAAGAAAATTTTCAGTTTCGTCTTTACTGAAGAATATAGAGAACGATAAGCCTCGGCTCTTCTCAGGTGTGTATGGCCCATGTACTGATGCTGCTCGATTGGATTTATGGGAGGAACTGAAGCGAGTTACTGTAAGATGGAAGTCTCTCTATGGTGCATAGGGGGAGATTTCAACGCTGTTCACTTTCCGACAGAACGCATAGGGGCGAAAGTTTATTCTGGTGCAATGATAGAATATAATGACTTTATAAATGAAATGGAACTGTTGGATCTTCAACTTACAGGAGGTGAATTCACTTGGTTTAGAAAGGGTGACAGGAATCAATTTTCCAAAATTGATAGATTTCTCATCTCTTCAGATTGGGAAGATAGCTTCAGTGGATCGATTCAGTCTTATCTTCCGAGAGTGGTGTCGGATCACGTTCCTCTTCTTCTTGAGTGTGGTGGATTGAGAAAAGGGAAATCCCCTTTCAGGTTTGAATATATGTGGCTCAAGGAAGTTGGTTTTGTGGAGTGGGACAGGTCTAAATGGCATTCCTATGTGATTGTAGGTGATCCTAGTCTCTCCTTGGCTCAAAAGTTGAAATTTTTAAAGGCAGATCTTAAGGTTTGGAACAGGGAAGTTTTTAGGAAGGCAGAAATCAGGATCCAAAGGCTATGGAGGAGGTGAAGTCGTTGGATGCTAAGGCAGGAGTGGAAGGTTTATCGGAAGACAAAGATGAGAGAAGATCAGTGGTTTATCTAGAGTCCAGTGGTTAAGGACTTACCAAAATAACAATGGCATTAAAAGAGTGATTTTTTCTTAAATAGAAGGGTTATTTGTGTATTACATTCAGCCTAACTTTCGGTCCGCGATGAGGATTTTTATCTTTACACAGTTACAATTTTCCCCGATTCTTCAATGAATGTAATATCTATTTTCAAAATTCCAGTGGTGTCTAGCCCCAAGGCTATAATATAGATTTGCCCTTGATCCCAGCAAGCCATGAAGGATCGTTAAAAAACCACCTGAGAGAGGTTGGGAGGGAGAGAAAGGCTATATTTTGGTTGAGGACAATCCATCAGATAAATGGTTGGGTATCAATGGTGGATAGTGTGGCATTACTTTAGGTTGAATACGTAGGAATTGATTTAATAACCAAATTCACTTGAGCACTGCAAAATGTAACCAGCTCCCCGCTCTTATTTTTACAAAAAATTTCCTAAAGTAATTATTGAAGGGGAACAGATTATTGATTGTAGATAAATGGAAAACCTTCAAGTACTTGTTAAGTAGTACAAACAGCAGTGGACACGAGTCACAAATAGAAAAGGTTAATTGGAAAAAAGTGTAATCTGCAACAGGTACCTCACTAAACTTCATCAATTTTGTCACAATAGCAGTTGTTTCACGTAAACCAGAGGTAATTCTTCTCCCAAAGTGGCGATATAACTCTCCCAAGCATTGTGCAGCACCTATAAATTTATTCCAGGCAAAAATTAATTGTATTAAAAATAAGTTATGGAAATGGGTAATGAGAGAGCAGACAGAACACATAACCATAGTACAGTTAACGTTCGGTAAGATCCCAGTAAACAAGATGAACTGGCTGGCTGGTTAGGAGCTAACTTACATGCAAGTGACTCTATAGGTCAACTAACTAAATCAGAGAGCTCTTATGGAAGTTATGGGGAGACTTTGTCCTACAGACCATCCACTAGCAGAAGGGTATATCATTCATTCTAACAAGCTTCATGGAAAAAATCAGAACCCATCCTTCTCAATTTCCACAACATAGTAGAATTAAAATAGTTGCACCCCTTCCTATAAGACAAAAATCATTCCCTTGTAAAAGCTTTCATAAAAGATCAGTATGTCGTAGAAATTTAACATACCAAAAAATTTGCATCCAATTGAAACTCACATAAGTCCTAACTCTGGTTCCACTACACGGATGTGTGGCCCAAATGCTAAGGAGAGATGCACTGAGAAAAAAAAATCTCAAAGTTTAGATTTGAAAGATGAGATAGGTGAAAAGATCAAGACAACCCGGACAGGGTGCAAGTACAAATAGGGCAGTTCAAGACTGCCGAGTGGATGCAGATGACCGGGACAGATATGATGAACTACATGGTGGCCCCATGGGAGCTATAGCGGATGGCCAATAGTCAAAAGTAACAACTTGTCTGTGAGTTGAGGTCAATAGCAGCATAAGTTGCAGGTACAATCACAAGCAACACAACAGAGCCAACTAAGGCCTCTCAAATAATTATTTAGGTTTTAGTGATTCTGAGACGTCATCCTCAGAAACCACTACCTATATGTACCACAAGCCATCTCCACGTTCGCATGACCTCCAGCTGCAAGATAAATTGAGAGCATTGCAATTTACAGTCATGATCCAAAATCTACCTATTCCGTTAAAAGCAACAAGAAGAAAAACTACATTCATGTAGATTTTTTTTTGATAAGTAATAATTGTATTAGAAAAAACGCTTGAAAGGAGGCGCAGCCATGTACACAGGGAGCATACAAAACTGAAAAACTATACACTATCCGTAATATTAACCAAAAGATCCCCTTCTACCAGGTCAATGTCTTCATTCCAGAACTGTAAGGACTGATTCGTCTCCCTCTTAATCCGAGCTACATCAGTTTCTTCGTTTTCAAAAACTCTTCTATTCCTCTCTTTCCAAACATTCCACCAAATAGCCAAAGGAATAGATGCCCATTTGTTCTCTTTCCTTTTCTGTTCAAGGATTCCCACCGACTAAGAAGCTGATCAACATCTGGGCATAACCCACTGCAAACCTGCACGGAGGAAGAAGGAACTCCACAGCTCCCTAACAACTGAACAGTGAAGAAGCAAGTGATCGACAGTTTCCTCCTCCTATTTGTACATGAAGCACCGGTTGACGTAAATTCATCCTCTAGCTTTCAAGTTATCCCCTGTTAATATTGCTCCCCGAGCCGCTTCCCAAGCAAAAGAAGCCACCCTTCGAGGAGCTTTTGTCCTCCAAATAGCCTTCCAAGGAAATAGACCTTTGTCCTCCTTCCTTAAGCAAGAGTAAAGAGACTTCACCGAGAAGGTCTTCAATCTAGATCCCTTTCACACCACTCTATCCTCACCGGAATCCCTGCTCTTTACCTATAAAGCTTCTCAAATAGCCTAGCAATGTCTCCAATCTCACAGTCATGTAAATTTCTACGATACATAGGACTCCAAACATCTCTCCCTTTCAATACATCCACGACTGAATTCACCATCTCATCTTGATTGACAACAATATTGAACAGATTGGGGAATTCATGCTGGAGGGTAAACTCTCTACGCCATTTATCCTTCCAAAACCGCACCCCCTCGCCCCCACCTATGTCAAAAGACAACAGATTCTCAAAGAAGGTTCTACCTTGCAAGATACCCTTCCAAACACTCGACCCATGAGGGTAAGACACTTCCTTTGGAAACCAGTTATGACCCCCTAACCCGTATTTACTATCCACCACTTTCTTCCATAAAGATCCTCTATTGATGAGAGTGGAACTCCTACGATGGGCATGACACGGGCAGGAAATTGGACTAAGGGGGTGCACGATCAAAGGGGAACTTTGCAAAGGGTTTCGGGCTGGAGTAGCGAGGAGAAGGGGTGGTCGGGCAGGCTGGATACTCGCAGAAACAGGCCGGGGGCAGTATGGATGTTGGCGAGCAAAGGTGGGGTTAGGCCTGTTCGGAAGGGTTGCATGGAAGGGTGTAGTGTGAGATGGTTCAGCGCATGGCAGGAGGGCACGGGGTTGGCTAGCCGTGCGTGGCACACCATGCAAGGTTTCGGCAGCTTCAAGACTTGGGGTGGCCGACCTCCTTGAATCCAAGTTACAATTGGAGTAGTTTATTAGGAAAAAGAATCTGCTATTAATTAGGGTGATATTTTGTTTCCTTTTAATAAGTTTCCTTATGTTACTTAGTTTCCTTATGTTATTTACTTTCCTAGTTGACTAAGAAGTCTTTATTTTTAGTAAGTAGAATTAGGGTTAAACTTGTAGCCTATTTAAAGGCATCCTTTTCATTGAATAGAGCAGATCAGATTTTGGAGTGAAAACTTTGCAAAGAACTAGTTTTGTTCTTTCTTAAAATCGTTTCAATTCAATCAAAGGTGAGTGAAGCCTAGATTAGTTGTGACGTCGGAACTCTTTACGTTAGATGAGTGAAGTCTAACCGGTGAGTCCGCCTATCCTTTTAGTTTATTTTTATTTTCGTTTTTGGAGTATTTAGGGGAATTTTCGGACAGCTTGTTGCTGTTTTGGGTTGTTCTTCGTTGGTGATTCAAGCCATTCAAGTTGTTTCCGCCAACTTGAGTATTCGGGGCTTAGAATTCACATCATCTATCCACCAAATACCTCCACATCCACTTACCCAAATAAGCAATATTAAAAGTCTTAATATTTTTAACCCCCAACCCTCCATTCCTCACACTGCTGCAAACCGTCTCCCAATTAACCAAATGGCATTTTCTCTCCTCCGTTTCTTCTATCCACAGGAAGTCCCTCTCAAATTTCTCAAGCCTTTTCACCACCGACACTGGAATCACAAAGAGCGAAAGCATATAAGTGGACAAATTAGACATAATGCTCTTGATCAGAGTCAGACGACCACCCTTAGACAAATATTGTCTTTTCCAGCCCGCTAGTCTCCTCTCAAATCTTTCGATAACCGAATTCCACACTTCCACATTTTTGTAGGGAGCCCCTAGGGGAAGACCCTCTACCTTTACACCCAAAGAAATCTGTCAAGTTACTTAAGTTCTCCATCGTCCCAACTGGAATAATTTCGCTCTTTTTCCTGATACTTCGTAGAAAGACTCTCTGCCTTACACCCAAAGAAATTTGTCAAGTTACTTAAGTTCTCCATCGTCCCAACTGGAATAATTTCGCTCTTTTCTATATTAATCTTCAGCCACGAAGCAGCTTGAAATAGAAGGAGGACAATCCTGAGATAACCCAACTAAGATTTACTTGCCCCGCAAAAAACCAATGAATCATCTGCGAATAAAAGGTGACTAACTGAAGACTTTCCTCCCCTATCCACCTTAAAACCTCTAATATAGCCCCCTACCACCGCCTTATCAATCAAGGAACTCAACGCCTCCATCACCATAATGAACAGAAACGGGGAAAGAGGATCCCCTGTCGCCTCTCGAGCTCGGAAAGAACCCTACAGGTTCGTCATTGACCAAGACTAATAGTCGAGAATCTAATAGTCGAGATACAAAAATAAATCGACTTTCCCCATTTGTCCCTGAAACCCATACGAGAGAGCATATACATCAAAAACTCCCAATTCACATTGTCATATGCTTTCTCAATATCCAGCTTGCACATAACTCCCAGAACCCCATATGTAATCCTGGCATCCACCACCTCATTAGTTATAAACACTGCATCTAGAATTTGTCGATCACCCACAAAGGCATGCTGGGACTCAGAAACTACCTTGCCAATAACCTTCTTCAACCTCCCCGAAAGCACCTTCGCTAACAATTTATAAACTCCCCCCACTAAACTGATTGGTCTGAATTCCTTTTAACTCTTACACTCCTTTCCATTTAGGGATCAACGCGATAAAAGAGGCATTTAAACTTCTTTCAAAATTCCCATCCACAAAAAAGAATGAAAGACCTCCATGATGTCTTGCTTAACCACCTCCCAGCATCTTTTAAAAAAAGCGAAGGAGAAACCGTCCGGACCTAGGGCTTTATCTTCTTTCAAACTCTTAAGGGCTGCCACTATTTCCTCCTCACAAAATGGTTGTTCAAGCAAAGTTGCTTCCTCACCAGAGATTGTTTTAAACGGGATCCCTCCCATCTCCACCCCGCCTCCCCCTCCACCCTTGTAAAGTTCCTCATAAAAGTCCACTACCCCTTTCTTAATCAGATCTGTATCTTCCGTCAGATTTCCATCAACCTTTAATTTCCTGATTTGGTTGAAACTTGCGTGAGCCTTTGCCATTCGATGGAAATATCTTGTATTTTTATCCCCCTCTTTGAGTCACTGAACACGTGCTTTCTGTTTCAAGCATATCTCCTCACTAAACAACAACTTGCTGACCTCCATTTTAACCTCCTCACGACGATTGAAATCTGCCTCCCCCAAACTCCCCACGCTTTCCAAATCGTCCAGCTGCTTAATCTCCTCCCTAGCCCTATTTATTTTCTCTTCGATCTTCCCGAAAGTCTCTCTATTCCAGACTTTGAGATCCTCCTTAAGTAATTTAAGCTTCCTAGCCAACCGAAAACACGGTTTTCCTACTCACTCATAAGAATCCCATTTAGCTTTCACCCACTCCATAAAACCCGGCTCCTCTAACCACATATTTTCAAATCTGAATGGAGTTTTTCTTCGCACACGACTACCAAACTCAAGAATGATTGGAGAGTGGTCTGGGAAAAGCTCATTCGGGCCTGATGAGCGTAAGCTAAGCGTATTTTCTTAAAAAGTTTTTACCTTATTTTACTATTGTTATCTATTCCAATGACACAAGGGATAATCCAACTACAAACACTTTACAAACTTAATCATTAAAGTGTGTGCTTAAGGCAAGTGTAGAAAGATCCCACATATATGTGCGCACACACAAGTTTATCCTCAATGAGTAGCGTACATGTTATGATGATGGCCAGTACATACTACACATTAGATCATATCATCTCGAACCAAATATGAAATATTCTTAAAAGAATAAGTGTGTATAACAACTCTATTGCAAAATAAAAACAGAAAAAAAGATTATGGCTGACTTGTCATGAACTTCAAATGTGATTCACCTACCAGCAATCCGTAAAGGCTCATTCTTCTTCCCATCAGAAAGAAACCCTTGGAGAGTGCTGGCTCTCGAGTAAATGGAGATAGAATCCCCTTTGGAAATAATCCTACCCATTGCCACTGATGCCAAATGACGCACAGGTCGCCTCGCACCAAGAACAAGAAGAGAGTAGAGCGTGTCCTCACATTTCCTTTGCCACAGAAGTATCGAATCCTAAAATTTTCAAATCAATAGAAAATTCAAACTTATGAAGTAAAACTAAATTTTCAATTATCAATCAGAATTCGTTTCTTTCAAACAGGTACTGCTGCTGCAGTCATTAGATTGAGCTATGTTGTAACCAAACTCCCGTATTAATCAAAGGGAAATCGAAAGGAGAAAGGGCAGTGTGAAATGTTTGTGAAACTAATGAGTGGCAATTCAAAAGTAAAGTGCGTAATGAAATCAAAATAAATGAAAGTGCGTTAGTGGACCTTGGGTTCTTCATCAATGGCGGAGATGAGATCGGAGAGGAGGTCAAAACAAAGGAGAGGATCGGGAGGTTTATGAGCTGCGGAGGCAACTATCGACTCCAACTGAGCCACCAATACGCCGAATCTTGATAGGGGTACGTTTTCTCTCACGTACGTTTTCGCCATTGCAGAGAGTTCAAATTCCTGTCACACTCTGCTGCAACTACTACCAGAAAGAACTGATGTAAGAATGAAACACTAGTTAACGGAGACGATCTAAGAACGGCTTTATTCCACTGACCACCCTCTGTGGTTTGATCTTATTCTATATCTCCCCCTTCTGTTAACATCCGTTTAGTGTGACTGTTGTAATGGTAAACTAGTCGAATCAACTAGTCGATTCAACTCTTTCATGCATTAATTTAAACTCTAAGTGTGGCTTCTCCTTTGCGATTTAGTGGTTGATTTAGTGATTATTTTAAAGTTTTGAACTTTCACTCAATTAAGTTTCACATGCTTTCTCTGCATTTCTCTTGTATTTTTCAATCATCAAAATCAAATTACTAAAGGTAAGTTAAAAACACATAAAATCACTTGGTGCAAAAAAACAAAAACACAATACGGATAGCAATATCTTCGTTAATAGTGACAATTAATTGGGTTAAAGAGCTCCTTATTAAGAATAATAGACTCAATCAAATTACTAAATCAGTAAGTTAAAAACACATAAAATCACTTGGTGCAAAAAAAACCACAATAAGGATAGCAATATCTTCGATAATAGTGACAATTAATTGAGTTGAATAGCTCCTTATTAAAAACAATAGACTTGTTGTAGATATAGAATATTAGACTTATTGCATCCTCACGGTCTCATGTTGTAAAGTACTGACTATCAAGTGTTATATGAGGCCAAACAATGGTTCATATAGTAATAAGCACCGAGTGATGAGTAAGGCTAAAAACGGTCTATATTATAATAGCATCGAGAGGTTAAAAGAGTTATTTTGTCTATGTAATTTGACTCGAGTCAACTCATTGATGTATTAGACGATTGTTTCTTCTGGGCTAATGACAAACTAATCAATAAAATTGCACTATATTTGTTTTAAAAAAAACATACTTTACCGGTATGATATTCTCTCCATCCAAAAAAAAAATTTGTCTCGTTTTCTAAAAATAGTGATAATTTTAGTACAATTTGAAGATGGTTCAAAGAAAAAAAAAATCTTATCAAATGTGACTATATTTTTAGACAAAGGAAATATATATAACAAACATACTTTCAAAATCGATTTATTTCCTACCTTTATCGTCTACTTTCCACACAAACTCCTAATGAAAATATGATGTGTCACTTTTGATTAACGTGACACGTCAACTGTCCATTAATGAAAAATATACAGCAATGGTAAAAGGGTCAAGTCAACCACACACCAAGATGTACTCTTTACACTTCAAGTTAAAAAATTATAAAAATGTCATTGTGTAAAATAACAAAAGACACCCTTCTTCTAAATGCACCTCAATAATTTCTTTATATACTCAACTACTTAATTACAATAATCTATATTATAAAATAGCTAGGTAATTGACTAGAGATATTCAGAGGTTAAGATTATAAAAATTTAACAGTTAAGATTCACCATCACATTCACATGTATGAGTAGTTATCAATCTTTAACTCCTTTTTTCTTTCCTTATTACAAGTCACCCCCTACAATTAATATTATGAGCAGTCACCCATTTTTCTTCGGGACACGTTATTCAGCCCCTCAAAACCTATAAGTTGACCCCCCCCCCAAAACCCATTCTCCCTATTTTACCCTCCTTATAAGTTAACCTCACTTCACCTTCACCGCATGCATCCTCCCTCCCCAGCACCTCTACGTCCTCCCTCCCCCCACAACCATTGTGTCTTCTTCTTCTCTCAAGATGCACCAACCATTCCTTCTCCCTCCCCCCACGCCTCCCTATTTTCCCTCTCCCTAACTCCCACGCCCCCTCTATACCCCCACCCCTACCAAAACCGTTACCCCCTCCCATTCCCCCACTTACGCACATAACACAAAGAAAGGAAAAAAAAAAGGGGGGAAGATAAGAAAGAGAGCCCAGCCAAAAAACTTTCTTTATACCAGAAGTTGTTTTAGAACCATAGATAAAAATGAGATTTTTTTAGTAAGGTTGTTCGGACCTAGCCTTCCGAAATTCACAGCCCTGTTCGGTTTCCCCCTACCGAAAATCACCAATTTGTTCAGACCTTCGCAGTCAGACTATAGTTAAAAATGAGAATTTTTTTAGCAAGGTTGTTCGGACCTGGCCTTCCGAAATTCACAACCCTGTTCGGTTTCCACCTACCGAAAATCACCAATTTGAATCTCTTCACTCCATTTTCACTTTTCTTTACTTCCTTTCCTCAACCAAATTTCTTACAAAAGTTTTACCTAAACATCATATTGTTGAAAAAATATCATACATGGAGCCTAAAGAAATTATGTGGATAAATAATATAAGTATGGGTTAGGCTAACCACACACCAACATCTTCTCTCTACACCCCAAGTTTTAAAATTGCAAAAATGTCATTGTGTGAAATGACAAAATACACCCTTCAACCTCAATCATTTCTTTCAACACCCTACAACCTAATTACAGTAATGTCATTTTCTAAAATGTGAAGATTCTAATTGCACCCCAAATTTTGTAGACTTACTGTAGGTCTTCATTTCCCATCATTCTCACCTTTGTTTAGTTCCTCCTCAACCCTACCTACATAATATTGTTAAAAAATACCAAACATGGAGCCTAAAGAAGCAATTGAAACAAATAATGTAAGTATTACTTCCATTTTATTCAATTAAAAATTTGCTTTTCATTAATTTTTGTCAGAATTCCAAACCTGATATTCGCCGTGTGCAGCTATGGTTTGCCGCACACGCTTCCTTGTATGCGCAAAGAACTCACCACACACGCCTGTCATTGTACACCAAATGTTTTATGCACACTCCTCCTTATGTGCGCAAACTACTTGCCGCACACTCCTTCTTTTGTGCACCAAGTGTAGGCCGCACAAGCCTGGATATGTGCATTTGTGTGCAAAACCGCACAATGTGTAATTGACATGCAGTTTTTTTTTTTCAGGATTCGAAGACATCCCCTACGGAACCTAGTATTATATATAGATCCAGGTCCAATTCAAGATATTGTTGTAGATTACACCAATGTGTTCACAACGTATGCACATTTTTCATCTCGAGAGGATGTGTGATTGGGTACGTGCCATGAGAAAGGAACATGGTTTTGTGATAGTTACTACTAGGTCGGAGAGTGGAACGGGTAAGAGAGGACCACGACTGTATTTGGGTTGCGAATGTAATGGGTATCAACGTCAATCCAAATTCTAGGTTGTTGATAATTTGAGTAAAACAACGACGTGAGTAACAAAGGAATTAATAAAGGAAGATGGTATGAGATAACGTGGATCGAAGAAGTGTGGAAATCCATTTCATTTGCGGGGCAGACAAGTATCCGATGATGGAAAATGTGAACTTTTGATTGAATGTGAGGTTGAAGGGTGCATTTTGTCATTTCACACGATAACATTTTTGTAATTTTAAAACTTGGGGTGTAGAAAGAAAATGTTGGTGTGTGGTTAGCCTGGCCCATACTTATATTATTTGTCCACATAATTTTATTTAGGCTCCATGTATGATATGTTTTCAATAATGTGATATTTAGGGTTTGAGTTTGAAATATTTTTTTTTTGTATGAAATTTGGATAGATGAGAGGAAGTAAAGAAAAGTGAAAATGGAGGGAAGAGATTCAAATGTATGAAATTTAGTGAGCATGTAATTAGAATATTTGGGATGTAAGTAGAATATATTCACATTTTATATAATGACACTAGATCTTCATGCCCGTGCTTATGGCACGGTGCCAATATATATGATTTCGTCAATTGAAATAACAATGCCTAAATAAAATATGCGATTTTAAAAAAAATGTTACAGTTGAAAGATATATTGTTTTAAGTGAAAGTTGAGAGATTGATGTTTTATAAGGGTGACTGTTCAGACGATTAATCGCAATATGTGACTTTGTAATATGAACATAAAACATAGGGAGAAAGAAAAAGGGACGCGCTATTCACCCCCCCAAAAATTTTCAAAATTGTAAACTCCTTATTTTGCCCTTTCAATTAACCCTCCCCAACTAATTATACACCCTCCCCTTCTCCTCTCTTTCTTCTCCCCCACTACATGCCTTCATGTTTGCTCCCTCCTTCCCTTCTCTCTCCATGACTCCTATCCCTTCCCTTCTCTTACTTTCCACCCCCTCTTATTTTCCGTCCCCCCTTCTTTCTCATCAATTCATATTCTTCACTTATTTTCTTCCAATCTTCCCCACAATCATATTGGTACAACCCTTTTTTTTGTTAATGTCACACATTTTTTGCATTAAATATTGTTTGAGAAAGTGTTATTTTTCTTGGAAAAATAGATCCTCGTCGTGATTTGTTCGGACCTGGGTGGCTGAAAATATTGGATGTGTTCGGCCATGGAAGTCCGAAAATCTTCATGATGTTCAACATTAACACAACGAACACATTTAATTTGTAGGAGTCCGGTTGCGAAGGTCCGAACAAATTGGTGATTTTCAATTGGGGGAAACCGAACACGGCTGTGAATTTCGGAAGGCTAGGTCCGAACAACCTTGCTAAAAAAAATATCATTTTCAACTATAGTCCGGCTGCGAAGGTCTGAACAAATTGGTGATTTTCGGTAGGCGAAAACCGAACAGGGTTGTGAATTTCGGAAGGCCAAGTCCGAACAACCTTGCTAAAAAAAATCTTATTTTTAACTATGGTTCTAAAACAACTTCTGGTCTGAAAAGAGTTTTTTGGCTGGGTTCTCTCTCTTTTCTTCCCTTTTTTTTTTCTTTTCTTTGTGTTGTGTGTGCGTAAGTGGGGGAAGGGTGGGGGTATAGAAGTGGGGCGTGGGAGAGAGGGAGAGGGAAAACAGGGAGGCGTGGGGGGAGGGAGAAGAAATGGTTGGTGCATCTTGGGAGAAGAAGAAGACACATAGAAGAAGAAGAAGACGCAGTGGCTGTGGGGGGATGGAGGACGCATAGGCGCTGGGGAAGGAGGAGGCGGTGAAGGTGAAGGGGGGTCAACTTATAAGGAGCGTAAAATAGGATGAATGAGTTTTGGGGGGTCAACTTATAGGTTTTGGGGGCTGAATAGCGTGTCCTGAAGAAAAATGGGCGACTGCTCATAATATTATTTGTAGGGGGTGACTTGTAATAGAGAATTTAAAAAATAGAGAGTTAAAAATTGGTAATTACTCATGCATGTGAATATGAGGGTGAATCTCAACTGTTAAATTTTTTAAGATAATTTAATCTCAATCTCTGAATCGCCTAATCAATTACCTAGTTGTTTTATAATATAGATTATTGTAATTAAGTAGTGGAGTGTAGAAAAAAAATATTGAGGTGCATTTAGTAGAAGGGTGTTTTTTGTCATTTTACACAATGACATTTTTGTAATTTTTTAACTTGGGGTATAAAGAGTACATCTTGGTGTATGGTTGGACTGACCCTTTTACCATTGCTATATACTTTTCATTAATGGACAGTTGACGTGTCACGTTAATCAAATGTGACACATCATCTTTTCATTAGGAGTTTGTGTGGAGAGTAAACGATAAAGGTAGGAAATAAATAGATTTTGAAAGTAAGTTTGGTTATAAATATTTCCTTTGTCTAAAAATATAGTCACATTTGAGAAGAAAAAACTTTTTTTCTTCGAACCATCTTCAAATCATACTAAAATTATCATTATTATTAGAAAATGAGACGATTTTTTTTGGGATGGAGAGAGTATCATACTGGTAAAGTACGCTGTTTTATTTTTTATAAATATAGTGCAATTTTATTGATTAGTTTGTCATTAGCCCATAAGAAACAATCGTCAAATACATAAATGAGTTGACTCAAGTCAAATTGCATAGACAAAATAACTCTTTTAACCGTTCAATACTCTTATAATATATACCGTTTTTAGCCTTACTCATCACTCGGTGCTTATTACAATATGAACTATTGTTTAGCCTCATATACCACTTGATAGTCAGTATTATTACAACATGAGACTGTGAGGATCCAACAAGTCTAATATTCTATATCCTCAACGAGTCTATTGTTCTTAATAAGGAGCTCTTCAACCCAATTATCTGTCACTATTATCAAAGATATTGTTATCCATATTATGTTTTTTTTTTTGGCACCAAGTGATTTTATGTGTTTTTAACTTATTGATTTAGTAATTTGATTTTGATGATTGAAAAATACAGGAGAGATGCATAGAAAGCATGTTGAACTTAAGAGAGTGAAAGTTCAAAACTTTAACATAACCACTAAATCAACCACTAAATCGCAAAGGAGAACCCACACTTAGAGTTTAAATTGATGCATGAAAGAGTTGAATCGACTAGTTTGTTGTTCCAACAAGAGTCACAATAAACGGATGTTAACAGAAGGGGGAAATATAGAATAAGATCAAATCACAGAGGGTGGTCAGTGGAATAAACCTGTTCCTAGTTCGTCTCCCTTAGGCCTTAACTAGTGTTTCATTATAGCATTAGGTCTGTCTGGTAGTAGTTGCAACAGAGCGTGACAGGAATTTGAACTCTTTAGTCTCTACAATGTCGAAAACGTACGTGAGAGAAAACGTACCCCTATCAAGATTCGGCATATTGGTGGCTCAATTGAACTCTCTAGTCTTTGCACATAATGTTGATGATTATGTTGTTGTTGTTTTGTTGTTGTTGTTGTTGAGAGTGGTTGAGAGTAATGATTCGTTTTTTGAATTTTTTAGTTTGCGCGCTAGAAGAATTGCAGGAGGGGGTTGTGCGTTCAAAGCCTGAGGCGCAGGAAGGAGTTGCTTTCGCTGTCTACCTTTGGTGCGAGTGTATAGGTAGGTAGTTAAGGAAAATGGTATAATAGATATTTAGCTGGGTGTAGAGAAAAAGGGAGAATGGAGTGGGGTATAGAGAATAATGAGGCATAGAAATATGTTTTTGGGGCTTAGTTATCCCCACCCTTCATTTATTTTGTTCACACGTTCATATTTGATTGGGTGGGGATATTCACACCCCAAAAACCTATCTCTACACCCCACTTGAAATAATTACACAAATTTCATTAAGTGAAATGACCTAATAAGTCCTTTTAAACATTACACCACATTAATTAATCTCTAAACCTCATTAAAATAACTATAATACCCTTATACTAAAAGACAAATAATACTCCCTACACCCCATTATTTTATATTTACACCCCAAATCTCAAAATTACAAATAGTATACTAAAAGACAAATAATACTCCCTACACCCAAATCTCAAAACCACAAATACATGTAAAAACTTACTGGACCTCATTGTTTTTTCTTCTTCCAATTTTATTTTTTTTCAAAAAACTATTTCAAAATCAACACAAAACATAATCACATTGTCAAAAATAACATTATAAGGAGCTTAAAGAAGTCATGGGGTCGAGTAATGTAAGTATTTCTTTCACTTTTTTCGATTAAAATTTGCTTTTTTGCCCAAAAAAATCGAGCTATGTATTACGGTTGTTCGGCTCTGGTGTGATGAACACCCTTAAGGCTGTTCGGCCAGCACTGGCCAAACAGCCTTAATGGTGTTCACCACACTCTGGTTGAATACCAACAGTTGTGTTCATCTCAGCCTGGCCGAACACTCTCACTGCTGTTCATCTCATCCTGGTCGAACATGTTCACCTCTGTTCATCTCAGCCTGGCCAAACACTCTCACTTCTGTTCATCTCATTCTGGCCGATCAAACTCACATCCACACACTAGTCGGACAGTCTATGACCAGTGCAGAATCATGATTTTTTAACATGTTTTTTTGTTTATTTTTCAGGAAGCAAACACGTTTCCTACTGAGCACAGTGTCGTTGGTCCTGTAAATGATGCGATCATTCCTCTTCAACAACAGATTGTTATAGATTACAGCAATGTGTTTGTAAATCACGCATATTTTTCATCTCGGGATGACTTATTTGATTGGGTGCGTGCGACCGGAAGGGAGAATGGACTTGTGATGGTAATTACTAGGTCTGATAGTGGTACGGCAAATAGAGGACCTCGGTTGACTTTAGGTTGTGAACGTGGTGGGCAACCTCGTCAAAAAAAGGGTGATGATTCGAATAAAGTAACAAAGAATAGCAAGAAAGAACGTGGATTGAAAAAATGTGGGTGTCCATTTCATTTGAAGGGCATACAATTATGTGAAGGAGTATGAGAACTTCAGGTTGAATGTGGGTTGCACAACCATGCCGAGGCTCCTCACATGCATGGCCACTCATTTGTTGGTCGATTATCAGAGCCGGAAAAGACTTATGTTCTTGACATGTCGCATGCCAATTCGAAGTCTAAGGACATTTTGCAAGGTTTATACGAGAAGTTTCAAAGTAATAAGTCTTCAATACGGACTACTTACAATGCTCGTAGCAAGAATAAAATTATCGAGCATGATGGTTGATCATAAATCACGGCTGACTTGTAGCAAAATTGATAGAGCATGGATATTACTACCATCATAGGAGATGTGAGAAAACCAACACTGTTCAAGATTTGTTCTTGGCTCATCCAATGAGCGTTGAGCTATTACATTCTTTTCCCAAGGTTCTCTTCATGGATTGCACTTACAAGACAAAACAGATATAAGTTACCCTTGTTGGAGATTTTTGGGGTGACGTCGACAAATATGACATTTTTGGTTGGAGCTGCATATATGGGATTGGAGTTGCAAGATAACTACATTTGGGCACTTGGTATCTTGAAAGCTTTGATAAATCAATCCTCCTTGCCAACTGTGATAGTAACTGACAGAGATCTTGCGTTAATGAATACAATTGAGGTAACTTTTCCTACCTCCCAACACTTACTTTGTCGATGACATATTAACAAAAACATCCTTGCGAATTGTAAGAAATACTTTCGCACAAAAGTGCAATGGGATCAATTTACCATCTGTTGGAATTTTTTGGTGGATGCAAAAAATGAGCAAATATATGAAGAATACATGAAGAGATTTCAGATGGATTTTATTGATTATCCCGCTGCGGTTGAGTACGTCATGAAGCAATGGATACGACCGTACAAGGAAAGATTTGTGTCGGTTTGGACGAATAATGTAATGCACTTCGACAACAACACAACAAGCAGGTATTTAAATGTTTTTAACATTTCATTGTTTTCCATAAATTTTGTCATGCAATACAAATATTAATTGTATCTTATTTTATGGTGGAGAGTCAACATGCAGCTTTAAAAAGATAGTTGAAATCAAGTCAAGGTGACTTTGAGACATGTTGGAGACAGTTGCACACCCTGATTGAGACATCTCACATTGCAATCAAGGTGTCATTCATGAAAAGTCTTACAGTCGTTCTTCCGAAATACAGATCGGTTATATTTCAACAACTTCGAGGTTTGGTGTCTACTCATGCATTGAGTCTAATATACAATGAGATGACTAATATACCTGAAGATGTTTATATAGACCCGTTGTTGTGTGGTTGTGTACTTCGAAGAACATGCGGGCTGCCTTGTCGTCATGAGATTGCTGAGTATATGAGAAATGACTGTCCAATTCCCCTTGATCAAGTTGATTCATTTTGGAGGAAATTAGATATGTTACCTACTCCTGAGAATGTTGAAGTTTAAGTGAAGCTGGATATGGACAATCGATTCAATAGCACGTATGATGAGATTCGTGAATACTATGAGAACGCTCCTGAGACTGAAAAGTTGTTAATCATTAAAAAAATGATGGAGGTGAAAGACGCGAGAATGAACTCCTTGATTGTTCCACGAGATGAAGTGCGCACTCGTGGTCGTCCGAAGCCTGCGAAGGTAAAAAAAGATAAATCAACCAAGCATGATCCGAGTTTGTTTGAGCATGTTGAGTCGGTGATAGATATATGGGTGGCAAATCGGTCGTGCCGTGCCCTTATCGGGCTAGCACGATAAGGGCACGACACGATAAGCTTCGGCACGAACACGACACGATAAGGTTATCGTGCCTAAAACCAAAACCCAAACACGGCACGATAAAAACCCGAAAACACGGCACGGCACGTTAAGCTAAAAACGGTCGGGTTTTTTTTGTTAGGCACGATAAGCCCGTTAGGCAAGATTTTTAAAATAAAAATAATTATAAATTTCTAAAATAAATTATCTATCAAAACATACAAACAAAACATACAACTACACAAAAATACAAAATAACTAGCCAACTATTCAACAATTTAAGACTAGAAATTAGGAAATTGGGAATGAACCGAATGATAGGACGGTAGCCGTAGGAATTGATGCACCAAAGATCCAAAAGTACCAAACCCACTAGTCAACAACTAAACTAGAAGTGCAAATCACAAACATAGTCTAAAAAGATTACAAAAAATGTCTAAAGATTACACAAATGATCCAAAAACAGTTAAAACTTCAACTTCATTCGTTTATCCGATGATTCAATCCACTTCAACGTTCACCAACCTATTCATATAGATGTCATAAAGCTAGTTAAAAAACTTAAAATATCCAACAATATGATTTAATCAAATTTAAATAAGTACCAATTATTCAAATTTTTACTTACATTGTTAGATGTGCTACCCAAACTAGAGCACGGTCTGAGGAAGGATCATCGGCATCATTAATATCCAAGTTCATGATATCTTGGTGAGCTCTTCGGTCTTCAACAGTGATGATCTACATGCATTCATAAATATTATCAGCAAGAAACTAAAAAATACATTGTAATGAAGATTAAATTGACAGTTAAAGCTTGTTTGCAAATTAAAGAAGTAAGAGATGCGCTTACATTTATCGCCAAATAGCCAATCTCTTGTACATATTATTGCCTCCACGTGCTTGGTTTCGAGTGCACTACGATATTGATCGAGTACTCGTCCTCCTACACTAAATGATGCTTCGATGCAACAGTTGAAGCTGGAATGCATAAAATATCTCGAGCCATAGCTGCAATTTCGGGATACCGATATTGATTTGATCTCCAATAATCAAGAATATCTAGATGGTCTTCACAATTCAATCTTGGCTCATCCAAATAAAGCTCTAATTGAGATTTGTGAACACCAAAAGCACCATCATTATTAAATGTCCTGAATTTCTATAGAAAAACAAAAAACAAGTTGTACTAAAAGAGTTAATTAAAAATTGGAAAACTTAAGAGTAACATATAAAAATAAGAAAAGATCAAAAGAATAGAAAAATTACCATCAACTTCTTTTTTCTTTCATCTCGTAAAATGTTAGAAGTTTCCTTGGAATTACCACAAATGGGATTGCTAGATTCACGAACATGATTCATATCGGGTCTCTTTTCATATTGAGCAAACAAACTAAACAAAGTCTCCTTGACTTTCAAAAATGCAGGAGAAGCACGGTAACCATAGATCTCTTCATATTCAAAATCCACAAAATCAAGTTTATACCGAGGATCTACAACCACTGCCAATGCCAAAACCAAACTAAACTCCGACCAATACTTCTCAAATTTTGGAAGCATCCTTAAGGCTATATCCTTGACATACACATCATCACTTTCGGCATTCCTCGCAAATACTCATAACATGTACTAACACACGGAAAATACAAGTTCGAAGTGGGATACTTTGTTCCAGAAAAAATATTAGTTATCTCATAAAACAAAGCCAAGAAATCACATATCTTCTCCACCTTGTCCCACTCTAATGCATCAAGACAATGCTTATAATTTGAATCAAGTAATGCTAGATGGCAGAATGCACGTCGATAAAACAAAGCACTTTCAAGCATATGGTAAGTAGAATTCCATCTTGTTGCCACATCTTGTCTCAAACCTCTTTTAGAGTCCAATTGCATTTGACTCACAACCTCCAAAAACTTTACCTTCCTTGATTGAGACCCTCTCACATACTTAACACTTTCACGGACTTTATGCACACATTTATCAATATCTTTCAATCCCTCTTGAACCACTAAATTAACAATGTGTGCACAACAACGAACATGAAAAAGTTTTCCATTTGCAACAAGTGATCATTTGAAATGATTCATCAACAAATCGCCAGACACATCATTAGCGAAGCATTGTCCAAAGTCAAAGAGAAAATTCGGCTATTCAATATTCCACTCACGTACCAATGAAATGATTTTGTCACACAAAGCAACACCACTATGTGGAGGAGGTAAAAACAAAAATTAAGCAACCTTTTTTGCAAACTCCAATTGATATCAATGAAATGAGCCGTAAGACTTAGATAACCATCCGTGGTGATACTACTCCAGCAATCAGATGTCAAAGAAATCCTACCAGGAGCTGATTCTAGCATAGATTGCATCCTAACTTTTTCTCTTGCATACATAGCAAGAATATCAGCCTTAATTGTGTTTCTAGACACACAATGAAGATTTGGATACAAATAATCAAAACATGCTTGAATCCCATCATACTCAACAAACTGAAATGGTAAATCATGCATGACAATAGCAGTAGCTACTAACTCGCGAAAATGCTCACCATCAAACTTACATGTTTTCAAAGCCATCGATCCTTGATCCCCACCAAGGAGTAGCTGACCCACATCACGTGCATTTCTTCTTGGGCAATTTTTCATATGACGGCTTAATGTGCCAGTTCCATTCTTGCTATCAGCTTTATAGACATTTTTGCATAATTTACACCTTGCTCTTTGAATGTTGTCTTCTTGTAATGGAATCTTCTCAAAGATTTTCCAAACATTTGATCGAATCTTCCTTGTTTTTTGGCTCATTTGTAGATGTGGTGGTGAACGTTTCGGCATCCATCTCGACAACATCATCACCATCAACGTCACTCAAATTTATTTGGTCATCCATACTTGATCTCTGTATAGAATTAAAAACAAAAACAAAAAGAAAATATTTAATAGGATAAGAATTTGTAAGTGACATATATCAATGAAGCCATGAAGGGAAACAACATAAAAACAATTCATTAACCGAAAAACTTCAACCATCGAAGTAATAATAATAAACTTCAACCACTAAAATAGTTATAAAAAGTAATAGTAAAATGAATTCAATTTTAAGACTGTATGCCTTCTAGTTTAGAATCTCATGCCAATTTGCCAGGCTGCCAACCTGAACCTGATGTCCATAAAAATTATACAAATTGCAACCTTGTTATTAGCTGTAACACGACGATAAAAACAATAAATTAATTAGGAAAATTAGAATATATATATTTATGAATAATACAGTAATTGTTTTCATGTTACTTTTGTGTATGAATAAATTGTTTTTAGGCCCCATAATAATTGATTTGACAATGAGGGGCTCCAATCAAGAACAAGGTGGTTTGGACTTTGGAATCTTGATTTCCACTTATTAAAGTATTAATTAGATATGGGTTGTTAAAACATTTTTAAAAATTAACTAAAATAACTAATAAAGACATGCAACTAACTGTCTAAGATCATGATACTTAATTTGTCAAAGTCAAAATCAAACTACCAAGAATACCATGCCCATTCCCCAGCCCAATCCTTGGAAGACAATTTTGTTTTCAGAAATTGCCTACGGAAAAAGAAAAATAAAAGAAAATTACTTGACAACTGTGGAGTGTGGAGGTGTTTTGCTCAAATACAATCCAATTGTACTCATAATAGCAACTAAGAACGATTTTACACTAACAGAAATACAAACATCAAAACTGATATGAATAATATTTCTGGCCACCGTCCCAAAATTAACGAGAGTCCACTTTTTTTAAATAATTGTGAACCAAAAATGGATGTTCATTTTGAGATGGAAGGAGTATTCAATAGTGCTAGCTAGATATACAACTTTGAATACTAATTATAATCATGTACTAGTTATTAACTTTGTTAGTGTGTTGTTATGGAATAATAGGAATGGCTTAGCAAATCTTGTCCGATTCTGCATTTCTGCTTGTGCAATGTGCGGGCTCGAAAACACCAGTTACTTGGGTCTACTCCTAGTCTCCTACCCAAGAAAGTCCAAGTAAACTAATTTGATGTTGTAGTTTTTCCAGTTTCCAAGATCATGGATTAATGGCGTACCTTGTTTTTATTGGGAAAATTATACCATTAATCTCTAAACTTTGCAAAAATTATAACCAGTTATAACCATTAATCTCTAAACTTTGCAAAAATTATAACCAGTTAGATTTACAGTCAATACAGATAGATTGAATCAGTTGTAAGCCAGCCTCAAACACAATCTCGCAAAAGCAAGCACGAAGAAATTGTTTTGATAACAAACCTTACTGTTCTCCAAAATACACTAAGAGCAATGAGGAGGGCGGCGGAGGTGAAGCGATGGGCGGTGGATGGCGGGCGGCAGGAGTTCTTGATCGAGGGTGAAGGGGGCGATCGAGAAGAGAGTGAAAAATCGAAGGAAATCGGCGAGGCGGAATAGGCGCGGCCGGCAGTAGTCTGTAGGAGAGAGAGTGAGAGGCGAGAGAGTGAGAGAGGCGAGGCGGCGAGGCGAGGCGAGTGAGAGTTACTTACCTTACCCTTCCGGCTTCCGGTCTTCAAGGCTGCTTCGCCTCCTTAGTCCTTACACAAAAGCAGATCGTAGAGGCGAGAGAGTGAGAGACGAGGCGAGAGGCGAGAGTGACTCACTTTACCCTTCCGAGATCCGGCTTCCGTCTTCAAGAAGCTGCTTCGGTGCTTCCGCCTCCTTACACAACACAACAGTTAATAGTTTCTCTTTTAGGGTTTTTAGTATTTATACCTATTTTTTTCGTGCTTATCGGTGGCACGATAAAAACCCGATAACGACCGAATCTTAACGTGCCTTATCGGGGGCACGATAACGGCCGAACCCGATAAGCCACAGCCCAAACCCTATAATTTCGTGCCGTGTTCGTGTCGGTCAATCGTGCCGTACCTTAAATTGCCACCCCTAGATAGATAGCTGCTCCCCTTGTGATCAAGGATTGTTATACGAGGTTGGTCCATCGTAGCAACCTCCCACGTTCACTACAGTTCCCCAGCTTAACGAAAAGATTTAGGTATTAATCTTCTTTTATTTCAAGGATTGCTATACAAGGTTTGCTATATATATATATATATATATTATTATTAATTTAATTTGTTTTAACTTTCAATAGGTTATGCGACCACGTACGAGGGCCGGGGAAGCTACGTTCAGCAATTCCCGAAGGAATTTCGGCCTTTCATATTGGGCACAGCGAATATCATTGGTGACGGTCATTGCGGTTTTCGTGCCGTAGCTGGGTTTATGTATAGAAGTGAAGAGTCATGGAGCAGGGTTAGAGCAGACTTGTCGATGGAGTTGATGTCAAACCAGGAGTTGTACACGTGTATCTTAATTGAACGTAATCGTGTGACTAAAATGAACGTGAGTCTACAATATAACGACATTAGTGCTCCCAAGGCATATTGGTTTGATGCAAATTATATGGGTCATTTGGTGACATCATATTACAACATTGCCTTCATGGTATTAGATAAAAAACATTGCTTCACTTACTTACCATTGAGGACCGCACCCCCAAATGATCCACATATTATTTGTATCGGAAGAGTAAACGGTGATCACTTTTTATTCAGGTTTGATCACTTTCGATTGTTTTACTTCACTTATTTACAATTGGTTGACATATTATTTGGTTTAAATTATCTATTGACATCATCTCAATTTATTTGTAGGTTTTTTTACGTGATGGTTACCCTTTAGCAGTTGTGCCGTGGGTCTGGGACCAGAATTGCTCGTCGTCTACTAATGCGTGGAAATTATTCTATATTAATCGACAACTTTCATATAGTAAATCTGTAGGCTCAGCTAAAGTTATTGGTAGTAGTTCTGATAGTATACATTTGGAGTAGTTCTGATTGTATTATATTAAAAACATGTATTTAAACGTGTCATTTTAGTTAATTATCTATTTTAAATGATGCTTCGGTTATGTGTATTTAAATTATGTATGATATTCGTCGTCTGCTAATGCTTCTTTTATGTTGCTATGAAATGTCATATGCTATACAAAGTCTGCAATAAGAAAATAACATGAAAACCAAGCCACACAAAAAACAAAGTCTGTTATACAAAGTTTGCTAAAAATTTCATTACCACAAAAAATATTAAAAATTGTTTTACAATTCATAACATTCAAAAAACATAAACATAGTCCAGATCACTATTGCCTCCTATGAGACGGTCCCGCGTCATCAGCTCGACCGTTGATAACTGTGTGCACTATATCAAGCAATGAACCCAAGTCCTCATATGGTATAGATCGGTCACCAGATCTCCAGCGCCGCACTGTGAGATCAATTATAGTCCTCACAACTCCTAATATCTTGTCATCTGAGTCGGCTGCAACGACATCAGTCGTAGTGGTGTTAACGTATCTGGATCGTCTACCACGGGGCTGTACGACTACATGTGAACGCTCCCGGTACCAGTCTAAATAACCAGGATCATAATCCCAAGCACGTACGACACGCCTGACGAGACGTTCTTCAGATAGGAGATAACTATCTGATGTCAACCAGTACCCAGCAAAACCTAGCCACAGACGCAAGGCCTTCGAGTTATCTTGAGGGCCGCAGTTCGGAGCAATGACTGTCCTCGGAATCGTTTGCACATGCCCGAACTTCTGTCTTGGTAAAAGGTCATCTTCGACCCATTGCGACCGAGCTATTAAATGGCACACTAGGGGCTTCCAACCATACACCAAACCTCTTCCAAATACCTGAACAAATCCACCATACACCAAAGCCTAACCATCCCTGAGATCCAACTTCCCAAAACTGGGGCTGCTTCACCCTTATATATACATCCACCAAGAGTGACAACCTTCTTTTGTCCCAAAAGAGAGCAGACAGATATCTCTTCAAGCACTCTCCAAAATTGCTCCGAAAGGTCAACAAAAAAAAAAGAAAAAAGAAAAAAAAGAAGCCTCTCTTGAGAGATTTCCTCAAAATTTCTCTCACAAAAAAAAGAGAAGAAGAAAAAGGAAAAAAAAGAGAAAGAAAAAAAGACCCTCTCCTGAGCAATTTCCTCCAAATCTCTCTCTTGCAACAAAAGAAAAATACCAATCACTCTTGAACCACCCCATAACCCACAACCAAAGCCGAAAGCCAATCTCCCAACCATACCTACAACCAAGCCTAGAAGCCAAATTTCTATCCAAACCCACAGCCTAAAAAGCCAGCCAATGGTCCCTTCGGACCGCCTTTCAAAAAAATAATAATACACACAAATCCACAGCCCAAAATACATTTGAATCAAAGGCCAACCAAATCCTCAACCCTAAAACTAATCCATCCCAAACACTTAAACACTACACCCAAACCTAGTTGCAACCTATAGCTCTGTTTCAATTGGTTGTAACGTGATCTGGATCCAGGACAGAACTCCTTGCTAAAGACACATGAAATTATCAAAAGATAAATGTTAAGTAGGGTCCATGAAACTCATGATACTTGGCGATAAACTCTGAATCATGACTCTTCTTTTTGTCCATTAGAGTCATCCTCTTTCTCTGAGCATACTCATTTCTACCTCCCACAAAAGTCTCTCCAAATCGAGTTTGTATGGGGCTATCCCTAGTTAATTTCTCCTGGAAAATTCCCGTCATGCAAAATTTGATTGATCAAATTCATCCTGGGGCTTCTCCCGCCAAACTCATGGGATACATAAAGACTCATCCTCTCCAGAAGCAGCTGTTATTTCCATTTCTGCCTGAAGAAACGAAGAAACTACAAAGGCATGATCCTTCGAAAACAAGCGGCTTATCTTCACATGCATTGAAAGAGCGGCTCCTATAAGGTAAAAGCTCGCTAGGTTGAAAACCCGAAAGGGCGGCCTAGGCAAAAGTTAGAGCACAAAAAAAAAAAAAAAAAGCAAAGCAAAGCAAAGAAAAAAGAAGTGGCCCCTCTGAGGCATCGATTAGTAGGATTTACTAATTTTCTGATTGAATTCCTTTCTTGAATGATGCACTAGTCAAAAGACCAAAAAAAAAAAAAGAGCAACCCGAAACTTCCTTCACCTTCATCTCAAATATCACCATCAATTCCCGTACACCTAACCCTCCAAAGCCAACTAAAAGTCACATCTCAAGCTCTCATATTGCATTTCCATCACATTGCCTTATCCTGTTTTAACAATGTTTAAGAAACAGATGACACACGTGCACATTTAAAAGTTATTTCTCTAAGAAAAAAGAAAAAATTACATTCGCATGCTTGTATCTTTTGCTTGCATCTTTCTACTGCATCTTATCAGGTCTTCTGCCACATCGGCCTATGAATGATCTGCCAGCATCTCCAAAGGATCACCTCCCAAAGATCCTCCACAGCATCATCAAAAGTGACAAAAAGGAAAGCTCATATCCCCAAAGAAGTCACGGACAAGCGTAAAAGTCAGAAAATTCAGCGGCAAAGGTAAGCCCCTTTCCTAAAATAAAAAAAGAAAAAAAAAGAGGAAAAAAATAATAATAATAAAAATTCAAAAGCTTTCCCTATGCTGGGGAAAGCCCATTTTTCAAAAAGTTCAAAAGCTTTCCCTATGCTGGGGAAAGCCCATTTTCAAAGGTTCTAAAGCTTTCCCTATGCTGGGGAAAGCCAATTTTCAAAATTTCAAAAAAAAAAAAAAAGCTTTCCTATCTTTGGGAAAGCCCATTTTCAAAAAGTTCAAAAGCTTTCCCTATGCTGGGGAAAGCCCATTTTCAAAAAGTTCAAAAGCTTTCCCTATGCTGGGGAAAGCTAATTAAAAAAAAAAGGAAGTTCAAAAGCTTTCCCTGTGCTGGGGAAAGCCCAATTTTCAAAAAAAAAAAGTTCAAAAAGCTTTCCCTGTGCTGGGGAAAGCCCATTTTCAAAAAGTTCCAAAGCTTTCCCTGTGCTGGGGAAAGCCAATTTTCAAAAAAATTCCAAAGCTTTCCCTGTGCTGGGGAAAGCCAATTTTCAAAAAGTTCAAAAGCTTTCCCTGTGCTGGGGAGAGCCCATTTTCAAAAAAGATTACGTTTTGGATGCAATGGATATTGCATTTTGTTTTGTGTCGACGCAATGGATATTGCGTTTTGTGTCGTGATGTAATGGATATTGCATCTATTTTCCGTTTTAATGCAATGGATATTGCATTTTGTTTTGTGTCGACGCAATGGATATTGCGTTTTGTGTCACGATGCAATGGATATTGCATCCGTTTTCCGTGTTAATGCAATGGATATTGCATTAAGTTTTGTGCCGACGCAATGGATATTGCGTTTTGTGTCGCGATGCAATGGATATTGCATCTATTTTCCGTGTTAATGCAATGGATATTGCATTTAGTTTCGTGTCGACGCAATGGATATTGCGTTTTGTGTTGCGATGCAATGGATATTGCATCTGTCTTCCATGTCGACGCAATGTATATTGCGTTTTGTGTCACGATGCAATGGATATTGCATCTGTTTTCCGTGTTAATGCAATGGATATTGCATTAAGTTTTGTGTCGTCGCAATGGATATTGCGTTTTGTGTTGCGATGCAATGGATATTGCATCTGTTTTCCGTGTCGACGCAATGTATATTGCGTATTGTGTCACGATGCAATGGATATTGCATCCGTTTTCCGTGTTAATGCAATGGATATTGCATTAAGTTTTGTGTCGACGCAATGGATATTGCGTTTTGTGTCGCAATGCAATGGATATTGCATTTTGATATGCGCTTTTTTCATTAGGTTGTAATGGATATTACAACTATCTTTCCGCATAACACTTGTCTGCATTACAACACTTGATCACCGTAGGTTGTTTGTTTCGGCTTAGGCCGAACTACGTTTGGTCTGATTCCTTTTATTAAGGGATACGTAGGCAGCCTACATTAGTAGGTCCGACCATCAGAGCATTTAATTTGCAGATCTGCTTAAAAACTACGATAACCTGCTATAACTGACTAAAAATGTCTAGGATATGGAGGTTTGATAAATTGTTGCATTATAACTGCTACCTGCATATTTCTCCTCGTTTTGAAATGAAACGAAATTGGAGAGTCTATTCTAATCAACGATGTTCGCCTACTCGAAGGCTGCGGGTTACCCGTAGACTCCATCGTTGAGGGGCTCAGACACCCCATTTCGTACCCAGGATACATGACATGACAAAAAATATCAAGAACTGTTAAAACATTAACAAATGTCAAGTTACAGGGTCAAAATTGCAAAAGGACAAAGCAGGATGCACAAAAGGACAAATTGCAGGGGGTCAAAGTGTCAAAAATGAGCAAAGTTTGAGGTTTAGGCACCACCTACCAAGGGTTTGGGTGTGGCGCCCAAACCTCCTATAGGTGGCGCCCAAACCTTTCTTCCCCAACACTATTCATCACTCCATTTGCCGTAAAATGCAAATCGTCCAACGCGGTGTACAACTCCCTGATGCACGGAGAGAAATCACAAAATTCCTTCGATGTCCCAGCTCCTTCCTATAAATAGCAGTGCCCGGCTCCTTCATTCAACACACCTGCTTTGCGTAAAATTTCTCTGCGTCTCTGTTACGCTGAAGAAATAAACACCGATAGATAAATTTCTAAAGCCTCGAAACCCTGCCAAACCTCCGCCAAACACAAATCCAACCGGTAGAAGTGTTCCTTAGCCCCCCAGCTAGGTATCCACCCTTTTTCCCCGGTCCAAAAATCGTGGATAGAGCAGTTGCTCTGCCCGATTTAAAAGGCCAAAATAGCCAGTAGTAAGCCGTTACTCTGCCAAAATTTAGCCTTTCCCAGCCAAACAAACAACCAGAAATAAACAGTTACCCTGCCCCGATCCCGAGGCCGAAAAGTAACTTTCGTGAGCGATTCGCCCAAATTCACACAACACACAACTTCAACTGCACTGCACTGAAAAAAAAAGACTCTCTCCCCGAGGACGAGCGAGCACACCCCTACGCCGTTTGTAAGCTTTTATTGTTAAAGTCTTTTATTTCTATGTAATAGTATTATTTCCAGGTCCGCCCAATGTAAATATATAAGCAGTTGTGCTGCCCGGATTTTATTAGGAAATAGTACTAAATGTAGCCGTTATTATGGCAAAATGTTTTTAGATAAGTTTGTATTTATTTACTTTATTTATTCAATAAAGTCTTTATTTGTAAATGTATTATTTCCGATCCGGTTCAATATCAAAATATAAGCAGTTATGCTGCCCGGATTTTATTAGGAAATAATACTAAAAAGAGCCGTTATAATGGCCAAATATTTTTAAATGTGTCTGTAATTATTGGAAAGAGACAATTTACCGCGAGTCCGTAAATAATGTGGCCACGAATGTATGCTGTTTAATTTTCCCTTGTCAAAATAAGACCTTATTTATTTGCTAAGTAAATGTGACAATAAGCATACTTCACCAAAAACGCTCGAGATCGAAGGGCGCGAGTTGGGTGCCTAGCACCTTCCCAACTCGTAACTTAGCCTCCGAACCCGCTTTCTAAAATCTCGGTTTTCTTTTTCGGTTTTCCTTTATTTTGCCTTAAAATAAAGGTGGCGACTCTAAAACATTTTGGATCCAACGGGGCCTCGCAACATCTTTCTTTGCACTTTCACGTTCTCCCCTAAACGAGGGAAAATGAGAATGGAAAGGTGATGTATTTCTATGTCTTGGTATCCCCGAAATAATGGATAACTTGACGTAGAAAATCCAAGGCACTCATAGTGATCCAAAATAGGCCATAAGGCTATTTTCATAAAATTCATAGTGGGGCGCCGCAATATTCTTTCTTGCACTTCTATTTTCCCCGAAAGATAAAGGGGAGGATGGGAATGGAAGAGTAATGCATTCCCATATCCTGTTATCCACGAAATAAGGGATAACTTGATATGGAAAACCATAAGTTCCCATATTGGATACAAAATTCACTCAGGGCAACCGAGGCACATTCCAACGTGCTAATATAGACAAGACTCCTCTCGCACTTTGGATTTCGCCTTCCCTAAACAAGGGAGGGTGGAAGCGAGAGCAAGGTGTCCGCATCCGCACGCACGCCGCACCGCACCCCTATCCAAGGGCGCGGGCGCGGGAGCACATTTCCCGGGAACCTCACAGAAACCTAATATTAAAAAGTTGTTGAAATTGATAAAAAAATACATATACTCACGTCACGACTCGTCAGTCTATCTAACTGCTCACGTGATGCCAACAAACGGTCAGCATGTCATCCCTGATTCTCTTGCGGGATCCACCTACGTGCAAGCGGGTATCTGGACTTGTAATCAACGTTATGTGGAGGCCTCAGATATGGAAACCGCAAGTAGATCAACGCCTAATAGCAATAAAACATACATTTTAAAAGAGTAAAGTATCAAATAAAACATCTTAACTTTAATAGTAAATACACAACATAAAAGTATTAAATAATTATAATTATTACCTCAAGTAATGTCATGGAACCAGCTATCTGCTTCGTGTTATACCTAGATGTTTGTCCTAGCTGTCTATATAAATATGCAAGGGTGGCAGTTCCCCACGCATAAGTATCTAGATTTTGAAGATCCTCAAGTCACTCTAAGTATGCAATAGGTACACGGGTCCCGCTCTTATCAGGAAATATCGTGCAACCCAAGATCAATAAGAAGTATGCCCTTACAGCACGACCCACCCTAAACTCATCCTCAGACGTGACATCATCATTAAACCTCACACGTAGCCATTCCAATGTCACCGAAGCCCCCTTCTTATTTCCCATGCCCTCAAAAACCTCTTCAAGTGACACTCCCAACATCTCACTCACATATGAGGCATCAATATCCCTAACACAAGATAATGGATCACCCACAAATCGAAAGACCGAGCAGACAAAACACATCGTCTAAACTAATGGTCATCTCCCCGAAAGGCATGTGGAAAGTGTTAGTCTCTGAATGCCATCATTCCACGAAAGCAGAAACTAAGACCTTATTCACATCAGCATAGCATACATGCCTTAGTCGACTAAGCACATTGCCCCTGACCATACCCCAAAAGACCCTCGAATCTTCGCCATTAGGAATGACCCAATTAAGCAACATCTGTGTGTGGTTGTAGCATTTTAGAATACCACGCTCTTCTTTACCAACCCAAATATATGGAGCTACGTGTGACTCATATGAAGTTAGCAACGATGTATCACGTGGACCACCAGGAAATCCGAGCTCAATCTGAGGCTCATAAGTCGCTGAACCGCCTCGCGATCGCCGAACCGAAATGGCTCTCGATCCTCGCTTAAAAGTCTGGCATTGAACCGCTCTTGCGATCGCTTCAAACCGAAATGGTCATGGTCCTGCTGAAAATGCTCATGCTCATGCTCAAAAGTCTGCCCCTGCCCATGCTCATCTTCCCACCCTTGCCCATGCACGTGTTCCTGTTGGCGTGCTTGTTCCATTTCTTTCATAGCGGATGTCGTCACCTTTTCCTTGTATAAACGCTTCTAAACATTTTTCCTGTAAACACCAAATAAAATAAATCATAATTAGGTTATAGTTCCAATCAAACAAAATCAAAGTCTGAAAAGTGAGATGAACATATCATAGGTTGTTCGGCCATGCTGAGATGAATAGACCATAGGCTGTTCACCCAGGCTGAGATGAACAGACCATCGGCTGTTCAGTTATGCTGAGATGAACATACACGTGAGCGTTCGGCCAGGCTGAGATGAACAAACAAAGGGGCGTTCAACTAGGCTTAGATGAACAGATAGGCACACGTTCGGCCAGTCTAAGATGAACGCCCTTAAAGCTGTTCGCTTAGTACTGGTCGAACACCACAAATGGTGTTCATCTAACCAGGTCCGAACCGAGCCTTGTATTCAAGTTTTAAAAAAAAAATTCTATTTTTTAACAAATGCAATCCAAAAATCATTAATGAAAAAAAACCTACATTGTTATTGACACTTAAATTTGACCTATACCTAGTATTCAAGTGTAGGAGGAGAATGAAAATTCATATCTATGCTTGAAGGCATTGTAGTATGTTGCTTGAACACTTAATGAAAGAGAGAATGTTGCTTGAACTCTTGCTATGCTTAAACTCTTGCTGTATATTGTTTGATCCATGAATGAGAGTGCAGAAGCTGTTGTTCACAGGAAAAGGAAGAAGAGCTCGTCTTCTTTGTAAGTTAGTAATTAATTGGATTGGTGAGTTATTAATTGGTTTTGAATTAAAAAAAGAGTAAAATAGGTAGTTAGGTGAGGTGTTCACATAAAATTAATGAGGTGTAGAGATAATTTTTGGGGTGGTAAATATCCCCCCACCCTATTTGATTTTTATTTTGATTTCATTACGCACTTAACTTTTGAACTTCCTCTCGTTAGTTTCACAAACATTTCACACTGCTCTTTCACCTTTCGATTTTCCGTTGATTAATACGGGAGTTTGGTTACAACATAGCTCAATCTAATGACTGCAGCAGCGGTACCTGCTTGAAAGAAGCGAATTCTGATTGATAATTGAAAATTTAGTTTTACTTCTTAAGTTTGAATTTTCTATTGATTTGAAAATTTTAGGATTCGATACTTCTGTGGCAAAGGAAATGTGAGGACACGCTCTACTCTCTTCTTGTTCTTGGTGCGAGGCGACCTGTGCGTCATTTGGCATCAGTGGCAATGGGTAGGATTATTTCCAAAGGGGATTCTATCTCCATTTACTCGAGAGCCAGCACTTTCCAAGGGTTTCTTTCTGATGGGAAGAAGAATGAGCCTTTACGGATTGCTGGTAGGTGAATCACATTTGGAGTTCATGATATGTCAACCATAATCTTTTTTTCTGTTTTTATTTTGCAATAGAATTGTTATACACACTTATTCTTTTAAGAAGGTTTCATATTTGGTTTGAAATGATCTAATGTGTAGTATGTACTGGCCATCATCATAACATGTACTCTACTCATTGAGGATAAACTTGTGCACGCGCACATATATGTGGGATCTTTCTACACTTGCCTTCAGCACACACTTTAACGATTAAGTTTGGAAAGTGTTTGTAATTGGATTATCCCTCGTGTCATTGGAATAGATAACAATAGTAAAATAAGGTAAATTTTTTTAAGAAAATATGCTTAGCTTACGCTCATCAGGCCCGAGTTAGCTTTTCCCAAACATAATCCACATGAATGTAGTTTTTCTACTTGTTGCTTTTAACAGAATAGGTAGATTTTGGATCACGACTGTAAATTGCAAAGCTCTCAATTTATCTTGCAGTTGGAGGTCATGCGAACGTGGAGATGGCTTGTGGTACGTATAGGTAGTGGCTTTCTGAGGATGACATCTCAGAATCACTAAAACCTAAATAATTATTTGTGAGGCCTTAGTTGGCTCTGTCGTGTTGCTTGTGATTGTACTTGCCTAGGTTGCACGGACACACCTTCAATCTAGAGTATCCAAAAGTATCTGTGTCACAGATACGGCCGGATACGCAAGGTTAAAGGAGTGTCCATGCAACCTAGGACTACTTGCAACTTATGCTGCTATTGATCTCAACTCACAGACAAGTTGTTACTTTTGACTATTAGCCATCCAATATAGCTCCCATGGGGCCACCATGTAGTTCATCATATCTGTCCCAGTCATCTGCATCCACTTGGCAGTCTTGAACTGCCCTATTTGTACTTGTACCCTGTCCGGGTTGTCTTGATCTTTTCACCAATCTCATCTTTCATATCTAAACTTTGAGATTTTTTTTTCTCAGTGCATCACTCCTTAGCATTTGGGCCACACATCCATGTAGTGGAACCAGGGTTAGGACTTCCGCGAGTTTCAATTGGATGCAGATTTTTTGGTATGTTAAATTTCTACGACATACTGATCTTTTTTGAAAGCTTCTACAAGGGAATGATTTTTGTCTTATAGGAAGGGGTACAACTATTTTAATTCTAATATGTTGTAGAAATTGAAAAGGATGGGTTCTGATTTTTTCCATGAAGCTTGTTAGAATGAATGATATACCCTTCTGCAAGTGAATGGTCCGTAGGACAAAGTCTCCCCATAACTTCCATAAGAGCCCTCTGATTTAGTTAGTTGACCTATAGCGTCACTTGCATGTAAATTAGCTCCTAACCAGCCTGCCAGTTCATCTTGTTTACTGGGATCTTACCGAACGTTAACTGTACTATGGTTATGTGTTCTGTCTGCTCTCTCATTACCCATTTCCATAACTTATTTTTAATACAATTAATTTTTGCCTGGAATAAATTTATTGGTGCTGCACAATGCTTGGGAGTTATATCGCCACTTTGGGAGAAGAATTACCTCTGGTTTACGTGACACAACTACTATTGTGACAAAATTGATGAAGTTTAGTGAGGTACCTGTTGCAGATTACACTTTTTTCCAATTAACCTTTTCTATTTGTGACTCGTGTTGACTGCTGTTTGTACTACTTAACAAGTACTTGAAGTTTTTCCATTTATCTACAATCAATAATCTGTTCCCCTTCAATAATTACTTTAGGAAATTTTTCGTAAAAATAAGAGCAGGGAGCTGGTTACAATTTTGCAGTGCTCGAGTGAATTTGGTTATTAAATCAAATCCTACGTATTCAACCTAAAGTAATGCCACACTATCCACCATTGATGCCCAACCATTTATCTGCTGGATTGTCCTCAACCAAAATGGCAAAATATAGCCTTTCTCTCCCTCCCAACCTCTCTCAGGTGGTTTTTTAACGATCCTTCATGGCTTGCGGGGATCAAGGGCGGATCTATATTATAGCCTTGGGGCTAGACACCACTGGAATTTTGAAAATAGATATTACATTCATTGAAGAATTGGGGAAAGTTGTAACTGTGTAAAGATAAAAATCCTCATCCCGGGCCGAAAGTTAGACTGAATGTAATACACAAGTAACCCTTCTATTTAAGAAAAATTCACTCTTTTAATGCCGTTGTCATGTTGTCACTCTGTTTGCTTTGTAATGCCCCTGGTGAGACATGTTTGTGTATCTCTCCACGTGTGGACGAGTCACACGTGAGGGTTAGTGTTAAGCTTGATGTACATTGTTGGGCCCCTATCTAATAGCTTAAGCTTTTAGATGAGTTGGTAACTTAACAGTTCCCATTTGTGATTCCTTCCTTGTCAAGACTCTCATGTCTGGATTTTGGAGGGGTAAGTAGATTACCCTTTCCACTCCTTTCTATCTCACTTGATTCGATCTCTTGATCCATCTCCTTTTCCCTTCTATTTGTTTATTTGGAAGATTGGTGTCCCTTCAAATTAGAGCTTTTGCTTGGTCTCTGGCTCTTAATAAACTTAAATCTAACAACGTTGCAAAAGCGTAGGCCTAACAAGAAAATATTCTCCAGTTATGTGATGTGCGAGTCTGCAGCAGAATCTCATGATCATTTGTTCCTCCAGTGTAGTAATGCTCAGTATATGTGGAATTATTGTTGGGGTGGTTGGTGAGGCCTGGTAGAGTCCTGATTCTGTGCCTCTTTCTTTTAGACACATGTTAGAGGTTTCTGGATGTAGGTGGGTTGCTGCCTTGCTTTGAAAGTGTGGCGTGTTTCCTTTTCTTTGGTGCCATTGTACAGAGCGGAATTTTGGGATCTTCAGGCACCAGGCCCTATCCTTGCCGCTTTTATGGGATAGTGGTATTCATGGCTTCTTTTTGGGCGTCAGCCAAGGGTGCTGTCGTTGGGGTTCTGCTCTCAGTTATTCAGCGAGACTGGACTGCGCTTAGTTTTAGTAGTTTTCCTTGTGCCTTTTCTTTTTCCTTTTTGCTTTGGCAGACTTCGTTTAATCTAATATATTTCTCTTCTGATAAAAAATTAAGTATGAAACTTGTTAGAATTCAAAAAGACATAAGCTGGCAGAAGGGAACATAGTATTTTTATCTAATTTTTTAAATATATTTTGTTTCTAAGAAACTTTAAAAGAACTTTTGCTTTAATTGCTTTCCTTAAATTTTCTCACAGTATCATTTAAACATATAAGCTGTTCTCATTGGATACAATAAGATATTACTGTAACACTTCCTTGACAAAATCTACAAGATACAAATAAAACATTTATTGAGCTTGCTCTAATACTCAAAAAATGCATAGGCTGAGCGTGGGGTGTGCCCTTGGACTTGCCAATAAGGTGGATTAAGTTGAGGTGCACGCTAACTGGAATGAACGAACCACCTTACCGACCATTTTTAAAAAAAGAATTAAAGAAATTTATTATACATAATTTTATATTGTATCGTCATAATTGGTTTTTTCTCTTTAACTTTCTCCCCCCCTCCACCCCAAAAAAGAATAAAAAGAACAAAAGCCAAAACAATATTGCCGGCTTTGTTCCTGGTTAGAAGACAGTTACGTTTAACTGATACTCTTCCCTCGTTCTTTAAACTTTAGCTTCTCAGTTCCCCTAGCAATTTTGTGTTTTAATGAATGCAAATATTCAATGATGCACATTTGGAGAAAAGAACAAGGATAACTTGTTTAAACTTCACAGATTGCAGGTTGTATAATTGTATCTTAACATCAGTTCCTTAATCTGTTCGTTTGCAGGTTCCGCTTGAGTTTAAAGAAGTTCTTGATAACACCGTTGTTGCTGCATTATCCAATCCGTCCCCACTTGTAAGCATTTAATTTTATTAGTTACCTAGAATATTTCTTATATACTAATACACATTGTTGTAAATTGAATTTCCACTTGAGTTCTATAATTTCTTATAAACTACACTTGTTATTATCATTGGTGTCAATTTGAGCTATGGTGTGAAAAGAATGGCATTTGATAGGGTTATGATCTTTGCATAGAAGAGTCGATATTCAAAGTTGTGTATTCTAAATTTGTTGGGATACTAAAAATTTCGAATTATAATAAATTGACTTTCATTAAAATCATGCTTGAATGGCTTTTGATTAAAATATGGCTTTAAGTTTAGGCTTTCTATAATCACTATCATTCTTAAGAAGAGGCGATCAACTTCTCACAAAGGCTGAAACTAGTATAATTTCCGACCCCATTTTGGAGAAAAATATACTTGTTAGTCAAATATAAGAATGGAAAAAAACAATGCAATGCGAAAACATTGAATCTAGTAGTTCCATTGACCGTGATTAGTGTAGGCTATTTCATTTGATAATTTCAGAGACAATCCCAGGAGGCTTACCAATGTCTCTCTAGTAATCAAACGGCAGAGCATCGCGCTTGCGTGTAGTTTAGGGGGACCGAGCTAGCAGGCCAGCTGGTTCAATAGGTCGTGAGGGATGAGGCGGCGCAGATGTTGAGTTCTAAGTCATACCATGGCCAATTTTTGGGTTAAAGATTTGTATAAAGACATAAATTTTGCCTCTCTTACAGCTTAAGAATTTAGCCAAGTGGTAAGCCCTTGTTCTTACTTGAGCATTGGCGATCACATAGGTGGCACTGGCATACTGGTGCCTCACATATGAAATTTGCATGCTACTTTGAATCTTGTGCTATTTCGTAGTCCTTTTTCATTTACAATGACATAGGATAATTTCTGGGTGTCAAACAAATTCCCCCCCACCCCCCACTCTGAGGGAAACAATAAGAAGGCAGAGAGTGTTATGAAATTCAACTTAATTTTCCAGGTGCCTTTACACGCTTAGGAAAATTGAAGGAACATTGCTTTATGCTTTTTTATCCCTCCTGGTATAGTATTAGGTATTTAGGTGTATTTTTGTTTAGCGGCTAACTAAAGCAAAAACCATTTTGGTAATTTTAATTCTCACTTTCACTGAAATAGTATACCTAATTTTTGTTGATGTTGATACTATATTTTACAAATGAGATAACCATTATTCATGTTCTATTTTAGCTTTGCAGCATTAAAAGTGGTTATCAAAATTTTACTCTAATATTTTTCATTAGTGTACAAATTGCTGACTGAAGGCAGAATTGCAGGTACGGGTTGAATCTGCCTTGGCATTGCGTGCACCGACTGAGGTTGATCCCACTTGTGTTGGTGGTTTAATTAATTATGCCGTGACTGCACTTGGGGCATTAAGAGAAAATGTTTCATTCAAGAAGGTATTGTTTGACAAACATACAGCGTCTTTTATGCTATATGGTTTTCTGGTCCTTCTCATTTTTGTTCTTTTTAAATATGATTCTGATGATCCCTTTTATTGTTTAATAAATACTCCTTAGAAGTGAAACAAACAAACGAAGCACATCAATTGATTTTGTCGTATCCTTTTCTTTTTAAATAGGAGTAGGCCAGAGAATTATAATCAGAAACTCGTTAACCCACCCGATCCGATCTGCAAATTACCCGAGCAAGCTCAACCGTTAACATTTACTGAGTCGAAACGGGTAACATGCAAATATTAATAAGTTTGGTCTGTCGGGTTAAAGTGGGTCGGACCCATTGTTTGTTTTGACCTGATAGTTGTATTTTATACATGTATGGGTTATTGGGGTACGGGTTAAGACGGGTTGGTCCGTTTAATCCGCTGCATGTTCTGACCCGGGCGGGTTCAAAATATATGAGTTCTAATGGTTTCCGTCCCAACCGATCCAATTGTCACGCGTAAATAGGAGTTATTAAATCAGTTATAACCATCTAATGCAGTAATACCAAAGGGGAATATAAGGGTGTTTGCGTGATGTTATTGATTTTTTTTTTTTTGTGGATCCTTTTTTCATCAATTATTTCTATATTTTTTTCCTGCAATTCTTACACACCTGAAAATAGCCGAATCAAAACTGGGTGGAGTCTCTTTTTAAAAGCTTTTGTTTGATGACGTTCAGCCCTTTTATACGGTCGTTCTTGACTTCTTGACAGTGAGCTCAGCTTATATATAGAATAAAGGACCACCTTGAAAAAGTTTAAAAGGATAAGCATCCTCCCAAGGAACTTGAATTAAATTACAGCAAACTAAACTCAATCTTAAGCCTCTACGGATTGTACGTACCAAAACAATCATTCCCTAGTTTTTGGAATTGAAGGCCGTAAGCCCATAACATGACATGATTGACATCAGTTCATGTGTTCAAGTCTGCTTAATTACGCATACATGTCAACGTCGTGTATCACCTTTCCATTGTTTGAGTTCATTTCTTTGACAGATGCAACTATTTCACTAGCCGCTGCAACTTTCGTGAAGAAAAACCGAGCTAGCTCTTTTGAGTGTTTAGTACAGATGTAATATTTCAAGACACTGCAACTTTTATCGGTGGACGATGCAAGTTATTACTAGCTAATCTACTGAGATGGAAGAACTATAAATCTCCAACATAATTGAGTAAGTCTCTTGTAAGACAGTCTTACGGATTTTAATTCGTAGAACGGAGCCCACTCTCTCAGTCCAATCCACCAACGCGTGGTGGGTTGGGTAAGGAAAATCCGTCTTACAAAAAATAACCGTAGGACCGTCTTACCTAAGAAAATTAAGCTTACATATTGCATGAGTTTTCAAACAGATCCTTGTTGCACCATACTTGAATTTAAGAAAACTGCTCCAGTTCTCAAAATTAAGCACACTTATATATGGTAAATCAACATTTTCCGTAGAAGATTGACTTGTAAAAGTGGACTCCTTAAACTGTAAGCCAGACCCAAATATAATTATGATTGTACCAATTGGTCAAATTCAAATTTTATCAGTTAACGGGAAATAAGCTCAAACACTGAACACATAAAGCCCAAGTACATACAAACATAATTAAACCACTAATATAATAAAACAAATTAGTAGAATATTAGAGGTTCAAACTACAGTACATTTTTTGAATCAAATTAGAATCTTTCCCTAGCTTGTTAGTGGTTGATGAATGCCTTCAAATCAGACATCATTTCATGGGTTCGAGTTTGCGACAACGAATACTTATGCAGAATTTGAAAAGCATGCCCTACCCCTTTATAGATCACCTTTTTCACTTGTTTGCCTGCACTAGTCATGGCATCACAAAATTCCAAGTTTCTATCCTTCAATATATCTGTATCAGATATGCAAATCATGATTGGAGGAAGCCTCAAGTTACTCAACTTGGGTGCACCTCTGGCTAAAGGATTGCACCATGGGTGGTCTCGGTTAGCCCCCATAGGTAGTGCTAACCGCCAATAGGTATCAGAAGCCGATAGGCTTAGAGCAGAGTGAGGAGGCTGTATAGAGTGTTTCTCAGACTCTGTACGTGCCTCTCCACCGAAGAAAGGCTGGATTAAAATGGTACCCTTGAGGAACAGTGACCCTAAATTGCCATTTGACACTAGTCGTGTGGCCACGTGATGAGCTATGTTAGCACCAGCACTGTCACCAGCGAGGAATAAGCTTGAGAAGTTGCACCGGCTTGACCACCATTTTTGGTCATTATTAGAATCAATAATAGCCTGCTGTCTCACCCACATAATGGCATTGACACCATCGTCGTATGCAGTGGGGAGACGATTTTCAGGGGCTAGACGATAATTTACCGACATGATCATGCAACCGGCTTTACAAGCAAGATTGGCCAAGAATTCATGGTAACAGCTCCAAGAAGCCGAGCCAACACAAAATCCACCTCCGTGGAAGTAAACTAGTAGTGGCAGCTTTGATGGCCCCCTAGGCACATAAAAACGTGCCCACAACTTGTCAATCATTACATCTTTTGCTATGACACCGAGTTCTGAGGGCACGGTGCAAGAGACACTGGGAATAAGAGGAGGTCTCTCGATATGTCCATTTTTGTGAACTCTTATAAGTCCCGCGATCTCTTCAACCACAACTCCACATTGGTTATAGTTTTGAGCTTGTAGAGGGTTTACCCTTGGATCGAAGGAAATGTCAGCCATTACAAGAAAAGAAATATTTGAGTATATTGGTTTAAGGGTGTGGAAGCATTTATCTTGAGGGCTCCTTATATAGAAGGATCAACCGTAGGGAGAGAGAGAGAGAGAGAGAAGTTTGACAGATAAAGTAAGCTCTCCCCTTTTCTTTCATTAGCCAAGTGGCAAATTGGAATGTCAGCAATATATGTGAGATAATCTCAATATCCAATTTTTCAACATTTTGTTAGTCAACCTCATAGAAATTATCTCCAGAAAAATCTTTACTATAAGATCCTTTGAAGTTATCCTGAATTAAAATAGGAGAATATAAATTCTTAGACGAAATATGTGCAGCATCTAGCTAGTCGACATGAATCAAGATCGTCAAGAATATTGTACTCTTATGTGATAAAGCCGTCAATGAACGTAATGGACATGTCGCATGTCAACTTGGACCGCCGAGAATCACATTGGAATTTGGCGGTGCCTGCTTGCAATGATTTAGCAATTAGCTGCCCTTTTCACTTCTTATTTTTACTTAACTTTTTGTACTTGTCAAGATGCTCTTCAAGTTTTCCTAAAGATTTTATTCCTATGATATCCCACCTCACCTCCCCACACGGGGAGCTCAGTCAGTCCGCGTGCGTGCATATGCAAGTTTTGCCGTCATCTTTATTCTTCAATTCCTCCTTTTTGACCACCTCCCAGTTTGACATAAAAAAGATGTACCACAAACTTTATACCCCCGTCCATCTTGATTAAGTAGTTACCAGCTAATGGAATTTTTCTTCTTTCTTTCATTTCAATTAAGTTTACCTTAGCTAAAGATTGATTTTGTTTCCTTATCTGATCCAATTAAGATTCACATCATATGAGTTTGAATTCACATTGCCATGAAGATTCTTTTTCTTTCTTTTTTTTAATAAGATTTTGCCATGAAAGATTCTTGAGCCACGAAACGTAACAAGAACACAACTGAGGCAGCTACCACCAGATCACTATTCAAAGACAATTCTCCAAGTGTGCTAGAATTGAAGATACACCTCAAGGCAAGATATTGGGTCAGAACGATATCTTAAAGAGATCAGATCACTTTGTCCAAAAGGAGATGACTGGATACATAATTTTTTTTGAATGAATTGAAGCTGCCCATGCATATATGATGTACTTGCAGAGTTGCAGGTTGTCCACAGAGCTAGCTAGCATAAAATCAAATGCTATTTAGCACAAGTTCAGTTGACTAGCCTGATATATATGTCACAGGTAGGAGTACAGATTAGTTTCTGTTTTTGCTAAACAATACAGAAATTTCAGTGGCACAAAAAATACCACTTTTAAGTATATGTTTTGTCAATTAAATTAAGCATATATAAAAATTTTGATGGAGAAATTGCAGGCATATCCACTTTTTTAACTTTCTAATTGCTAAAATACCCTCTATTTTTTTTTTCAACCAAAAAAAGTCACTTTTGGTGGCAAAATGACTAGAATACCTTTAATGAACCGTAGGTACGCTACGGAGGTCATTATTTTTGCACCGCGATGAAACTATTTTTTCATCGCAATGCATCAATTTTATTGCATTAATTTTTATACCGCGGTTCAATAGTTTAATTGTCTAATTTAATTGCACCGCGATACATCAATGTTTGTATCGTGATTTATCATTTTTATTGCATTAATTTTTGCACCGCAGTTCAATAGTTTAATTGTCTAGTTTAATTGCACGTCGATACATCAATGTTTGCACCACGATACATCAATTTTAGTGCATTAATTTTTGCACCGCAGTTCAATAGTTTAATTATCTAGTCTAATTGCATCGCGATACATCAATGTTTGCACCATAATACATCAATGTTTGTACCGCGATACATAAATTATTATTTAATCCATTTTTGCACTGCGATACAAAATGATAATGAACCAGACCATGTCCTTCATCTTCTTCTTCTTCCATCTCCTCCGTCGTAAGCCGCCTTCTTCTTCCTCCTCCTTCTCTTCCGCCTTCGTCCCTACTGAAAAATCCTTCAACCATGCACAGATCCATTATAGTTTCGTATTTCATGAATAAAAAAAATTGTTTACCTTTCGGGGGCATTGCCCTCGAACTTCCACGAATTCGTTGCCCAACAATGGTGATTTCTGAATCCAATGTGTTTTCGAAGTTGTTGAAGAAGATGATGGTATTTTCGAAACAATATTTCGAAAAATGACCTTATGCGGTTGAAAGAAAAAAAAAGGTACTATAAAGGTTACATTACAAACTTTTAAAAAGGGACCGTCTAGAATTTACCCTAATTTTGATTGTACTCCCTCTAGCCCAAAAATCATTCCTACTTTCCTTTTTAGTTTTTCAATTCCCCCTTATTTCTAAAATTGTCATATATATAACTTTGTTTCGTTTTCATCCTTTTTATTTTGGAAGCAACATATAATTTAAATTTACATGTCATAAATACAAATATATAAGTCATCTTAAACGTAACACCATTTAATGGTCAAAATTATTATACTACCCTTTTATCCATTAAAAAAAAACAAAAACTTACTTCAATTACAACAACCTCCCCCCCCCCCCCAATTCATTTGACAGTCCACTCTTCTCCGTCATTTTTCCTCCCTTCCTCCTTGCTCACTACACTCCTAACTCAACTTATGGAAATAAATTTTAATCCCAATGAAAATGAAGATATTTACGTGGATTCACATTTTCAGGTAATCACTTGTCATATAACGTTTTTTTATTATTTTTTTTAAATTGATTTTTTTAACTATTTTTATCAAAAAAAAAATTGAAACTGGAAAAACAGATGCTAGGTTGCAACGGTTGTTTTAGAAAACATCTGCAAGTGCCTAGCGAATGTGTTGTGCAATATCCATTGGAGTGTATATCCATCAATATATCTGCTTGTCTCTAACGGATGTATTTCATTAAATCCACAAGTGTGTAGTGGCCATAAGTCATTAGTTCCGCTACCCCTTAGCGGCTGTTTTGTTTTGTTTTTTTTTTTTGCTGGAAAATCATTTTTTTTAAGTAAATTAAAATAGGTAGTAGGATAATATCTATATTACAATAAAGCTCATTCTCTCACATGTGCAATTGACTAAAGCTATTTAGAGGTTAAGATTAAATTATTTTAAAAATTTTAATGGTTGAGATTCACTCTCACATTCACATGTGTGAGAGTAGTTATCCACTTTTAAATATCTATTTTCTCTCAACCTCCTCTTACAAAGTCACCCCCTACAATTAATATTATGAGTAGTCACACCCTAAGATTAATCTTCTAAACCATTACCCCTTACAAAACATCAACCTTACATTAATATCTATATTACAATAGAGCTAAATTAATTGACTGAGACTATCTGGGCATGTGGGTTGATTCCACCGCAAAATCAAACGTTCATAAGTCAATTACATATAACTCTTTACAAATAACCCCCTGTGGGTTCCCGGGATGAGCGCCCGCGCCCCGCGCGTCCTTGGATAGGGGTGCGCGTACGTGCGGATGCGGTGACATCCACTGCTCTCGTTCCACCCTCCCTTTTTTAGGGGAGGACGAAATCAAAAGTGTAAGAGGAGTGCTGTCGGAATAGCGCGTTGGAATGCGCCTCGGTTGCCTTTAGTGGATTTTGATCCAATATGGGAGCTTTGGGTTTTCTATGTCAAGTTATCCCTTTTTTAGGGGATACCAGGATATAGGAATGCATCACCATTCTATTCTCATTCTCCCTTTTTTAGGGGAAAACGTGAAAGTGCAAGGAAGGAATGTTGCGGCCCCAGCTATGGATTTTATGAAAATAGCCTTATGGCCTATCTCGGATCACTATGGGTGCTTTGGGTTTTCTACGTCAAGTTATCCCTTTTTTAGGGGATACCAGGACATAGGAATACATCACCTTTCCATTCCCATTCTCCCTTTTTTAGGGGAGAACGGAAAAGTGCAAGGAAAGATGTTGCGAGGCCCCACTGGATCCAAAATGTTTTAGAGTCGCCATCTTTATTTTAAGGAATAAATAAAGCAAAACCAAAAAGAAAACCAGAGATAATGAAAACGAGTTCGGAGGCTAAGTTACGAGTTGGGAAGATGCTAGGCACCCAACTCGCCCTTTCGGTCTCAAAACAGTTTTTGGCTAAAGTATGATTCTTGTCATATTTATTTAACAGATAAATAAAACATTAACTGCCTACAAATACATCCATTTGTCTACATTATTTACAGGACTTGCAAGCGTCTTTTTACAAATAATTACAGATATACTTGAAAATATTTGGCCATAATAACGCTCTATTACATAATATTTCCTAATCTAATCCGAAGCGACAACGGCTTATATTGACTACATTGGGCCGGATTTTAAATACAACTTTAAATAATAAATGGCGAAAAAAGTAAATGGATAAATAAAATAAACGCCCTTAAAGGTTTTACCTTTTAGAGCGGGGTGTTGCTCGCTCTGTCCTTCTCGGGAGATGAAGACTTTTATTCTTAGCTTCGATGTGATTTGGGCGAGTGACGGCTTATATATGGTGTTTTTGGCTCACTCACTCGAGGCGAGAATGACTTAGTTTTTGTGGTTTGGTTTATTTGGTTGGGCGAAATAACGGCTTATATGGTTGTTTTTATTACTCGACGAGTACTTTATGGTTTTTGGTGGGAAATAGGGTGGATACCTAAGCGGGGGCTAAGGCTCACTTCTACTGGTTGGTTTTGTGTTTGGATGAGGTTTGGCAGAGTTTCGAGGCTTTTTGAGGTGATCGCTCGCTATCTCACTTCTCTCTCTATTTCTCCAGCGTAACGAGGACGCGGAGAATTTTTATCGAAGAAAAGGTGTGTCGATGAAGAGCGAGGCCTGTATTTATAGGAGGACCGAGGACATCAACGGAATTTAATTTCCTTTTCGTGCATCATCGGCTTGTACATTCTTGCTTGAGAGGAATTGAGCTTTCGACAAATGAAGCAGTGGATTGGGCGTATCACAAATTTGGGCGCAACCCACCAAATTGGGCACCACACCCAATTTTATGGTGGTGGCGCCTAATTTCAAACTTCTCATTTTTGTGCACTTTAGTCCTGCGGTTAGTCCTTTTGCGCATCATGCTTTGTCCTTTTGCACTTTCGACCACAGTAAATTGACATTTGTTAATGTTTTAACGTGTCTTGATATTTTATGTCATGTCACATACAGAGTGCGAATTGGGGTGTCTGAGCACCTCAACGATGGAGTCTAGGTAACCAGCTTGCGAGTAGGCGAACATCGTTGATAAGAATAGACTCTCCAATTTCGTTCAATTATGAACGAGGAGAAAGATGCAACATGCAGGCGATTATAATGCGACAATTTATAATGTGAGACAAACCTCCATATCCTAGACATCTTTAGTCGGTTATAGCAGGTTATCGCGGTTTTTAAGCGGATATGCAAATTAAGTGCTCGATGGTCGGACCTACTAATGTAGAGGCGCCTACGTATTTCTTAATAAAAGGAATCGGACCAAGCGTAGTTCGGCCAAAACCTAAACCATCATTCATGCAATGGTCGTGCCTTACCGAAATAGGTCGCCACGTATCCTTATACAAGGAATCGAGGACCGAGGCGTAGTTCATTCAACTGGGACCAAATGCTTCGGTGCAAGTGTTGCGGTGCGGTAATGCGGCAATGCTAAATGAGCAAGTGCATGCAAAGCTTTATCAAATGAGTCTTTGCAAAGGTAAATAACGTGTTGTGTTTGGTCGCATCTAGAGATAGGCGCTACGTATCCTTAGCCAAGGAATCGGACCAATCGTAGCTCGCCGGCTAGCGACATGAATTGTTTCCTAGGAACTCGGCCTCTTCGAGAACAAGACCTTTCCTATAAATCCGGGCTGCACCCTTAAAGGAAAGTTTCCCACACAACCAATGAATGGAATGCATTGCCTCCTCGGGAACTTCGGCCTTCAACGGAGAACAAGACCTTTCCCTATTAATCGGGCTGCGTACCCCTTAAAGGAAAGTTTCCAAACATTAATCAAATGCAACTGCTAAAAAGGAAAATACCTTCCTTTCCTTTACCTTTGTCGTGTTCATGCAACAAATTCGCTGATCTGTTGCTTTCTTTGCTTGTTGCTTTCTGTTGTTCTTATTTGTACTTTCTTTGGGGATTTTTCTTTTCATCCCGGTTCGCTAGAAAATCTCTTCCCTGTCTATGTTTTCGGCTTTAGGCGGAAAATTTTTCTTGATCTTTTGCATTTTACTTTCTTGCTCTTTCTAACCTTGGTCGAAACTTCTTTTTTCTTCTTTGCGGCATCTCTTGGTACCAGTGAAATCATCTTTTCTTTTTCTTTGCTTTGCTTTTTCGCTCCATTCTCTAGCTTTAGAAAAAATTTCTTCTGCCGCATTTTTTCTTGTTGCATGTACCTGAAAATTTTTCATTCTTGTACATGCATTTTCCCTCTCCCGATTTTTTTTGTTTTTTTTTTTATTCTGCATGCTCATCATTTTTCTTTATTTGCATGCTTATTACCTCTTTTTTTCTTTCTCTTTTTTTTTTTATTTGGTCCGCCTGGATATACTTCAGATTTGCTAGATTTTGGCACATTTTGGCACTGTTTGGCACTTTTGAAGCATTCCTGGCTTTAATTAATGATGCATGTCCTATTTATGCCTAAATGATGCGATTAAGTAATGATGCATGAATTTTATGCTTACGATGCATGATTAAACTAGTGGTCACTACTTGACCTTATTATGCGTGATTTATACTACAAATGCAAATAGGGCTATATGATGCATGCTTATGCTACAGAGACATAGTGAATGCCATAAGGATATTTATTTTCATGATCGGTGGCCTTTTATTTTCTTTTTAGCGCACCCCTAATGCAGCTTATTGGATGATAAATGCAAATGCTGAATACATGTACTTACTTTATTTAATGCAAATGTGATGCCTAAGAATTATAGGATGCCTATTAACATGATGCATGGATATTCTCCTATTCTATCATGCATGCAATAATGCAAAATGCAGTACATATATTTAAGATGCAAAATGCATTTTTACAATGCCTATAATGCAAAAACGTTTATCTAGATGCAAAACAATACATAAAAAAAATTTTGTTTTGTTTTGTTTTGTTTTGTTTTTTTTAAAGAACTTGTGCAAACATTTATTATGCAATCTAATTTTATATGATGCAAAATAATTAATTTTAAAAAAAAACACATGCAGACTCAAAACGCACGCACAAAGCAAAGCTATACCGACCTAACAGGTAATGGCACGTTGTTTCTCCAAAATGGATTTAAAAGGAATATACCTTCGGGTTCGAACAGGCTTCCTTTTTTTTTTTTTTGTGGTATGCGGGGAGAGAAAAAGGCAGATATCTCCTCCTGTTCTTGGCCATATATTTGTTGCAGGGCTATACTTGACATAAGACTATTCTCATAACCCCTGCATTTTTCTTCATAATCAGACAGGGCAGCCGTGCATGGTCGGAACCCGAGTCGTCTGGCTGTTTCAGGACTATGGCAACGCAGATGATGAATAGGACGAGGACACTTCTGGTGCTTCTCATTCTGATGAGACTGAGCCTTTTCTGTGCCTTGTAGAAAAAGTATATGGGCCCGGCCGAGCGGACGTCGCAGACATTGATGGACTGCTTCGGGGCTTAAGCTGCAAATGAAAGATAGTTTTGGGGGAAACAAAGGGGGTAGAGGCAATAATAGATATGTACAGGCAATTAATGTATAATCTAAATTTCTTTAGCAATTATTCCCAAGTTGCACCTTAGGACCCGAAAATTTTATATTTTAGTGTTTTAACGTGAGCTTCCTGTCGTGATTTTTTTTCTTCTGTCAGTCGAGCCCATTTGCCTGCTGAACATCTGGAGGTAGGATGCTGAGGTTTCAAAGAGTGCCTTCCCTCTCCTTATTCTCCTGATATATATATTTTTTATTTTGCTATAACGTTTGCCTAGGCTGCCCTTTCGGGTTTTCAACCTAGCGAGCCTTTATTTTTTTATATTATTTTTTTTACTTGCTCTAATTTTTGCCTAAGCCGCCCTTTCGGGTTTTCAGCCTAGCGAGCCCTTATTTCTTCTTTTATTTGTTTTTTATTTGTTTTTTTTATATGCCCTAACTTTTGCCTAGGCCGCCCTTTCGGGTTTTCAGCCTAGTGGGCTGGAGAGGGAAGCACTTGCTAAATAGGGTGACTCAAGCATAATACCTTTGAAGTTCGTTGAGATTGGATCGGATCTTTTGACAATATACATCGTGGAAGAGTGATAGCACGCTTTTGATAAGTAGCCCCAACATTTTTTAGTCCAGACATCATGACATGATAGCAGTAGGTCCCTCAAGGGGTGGTGAATGAGGTCCTTTCTTGGTCTCCTGCTGCCTTTGATTTGACTATGGCCCAGCATGCTGTTGATAAAAAAAACTTGTTGGGTTTGGGAATGGTCACTACATTGGACAGCCAGATCGGGTATTTTCCTCCCCCTTTTTTTTCTTTACTCTTTTTTTTTTTTTGCTCTCTTTTTTTTTTTTTTTTTCTCTTTTTTTTTTGCTCTTTTTTTTTACCCGAATGCTCTTTTTTTAAGTTGACGTGCTACTGCTGTTTCCTGATTTTTTTTTTATTTGTAGTGACCATTCTGGCTTGATGCGGTGGAACTTTTGCTTGATCTGCTGAGCATCCGGACATGTGGGGATCCGGTGTTTAACTATGGCTGGGTCTACCCCCGACACATCTTCATAGGACCAGGTAAACATTTCCACGAACTCTTTGAGGAGATCCATGAGTGTTATCCTTTTCAGAACCTTGCAGGGAGTTGCCGATTTTGATTCCTTTGATTTCATTGTCCAGCCCCAGATTGATAGTGGATCAGTTTTCAGTTGCTGTTGATGAATGATGTTGTCCCTGGTGCTCGACTGACTTTACAAGCTCAAGCAAATAATTTTTATCTTTTGGGTCCTTTTAAATGACTCATTGTTATAATTATTTAATGTGTCTTTTAATGCAGGTGCAACTAAGGAATAAACAAAGACATTTAGATTATTATTAAAAGCAAACCGTACAGGGTTTATTACATTATTGAGGACCTGAGGTTTGAGATCCTCAATTTTATGGAGCGGATCGGTAGATGGCCAATCCATAAAGCTATGGAAAGGAATAGGGATAATATATCTGAGGCGGTTCACCAAATCTGCGGGCGTCCAAAAGCGGGCCGGGCGTAGTATACTAGTTCTGCGGAGGCTTATTAGAAACAGACTCAAACTCAGCAGGGAGCTTCTCGTAATCAGTACCTCTGCCTTTCATGCCCAGGAAGTTTTCACCGACCTCAATCATGTTGATTTGATGTAGAGGGTTATTGACTATATTTGGTCTGGGAGGTGGCTTTTCAATAACCTTATCATCTATAAGATCCTGAATAGCATCTTTGAGCAGATAACATTTATCAGTGAGGTGACCACTGCAGCGATGATATTCACAGTACTGGGCATGATTCCAGGTCCTGGGCAAGGGGTCTGGCGGCTTATAATTTTTAATAGGCTTTAACACTCCTTGTGCCATTAGCCCCTGCAAAATCACAGACTGGGAGGCTTGCAGCTCATCATAATGACAGTTCTTATTTTTGAAATTCATTCAGGCCAGGTATTTCCTCCGGCGTGAACACAATCCATAAGACCATGGCTTAGTGCATAACTTTGGGTAGGAAAAAGTGGGCGATGCATTCCACCACTTATTGACGGTTGGTGCGGGGTGTGATCTTGTTGTCTTCCCAAGAGTAACGAAAAGAGCTATGAGACGTATTGACTTGTAATTGCCCCGTTCGTATATCATCATCTATACGAGCTCATATCTCCACTATTTCTTTAAAGTTGCTGTAAGGGAGATACCGCATGTGCTCCAGGTATATGGGCTGGAGGTTTTTGATGAACATTCTGCATGACTCGGCCGGATCAGGTCTGTCAAAGGTCTGAGCCAACTTTCTTTTCCACCTGACTGCGAACTCAGCACAGGTTTCTTTTTCCCTTTGGGTGCACGACTCAAGGTCTCTTCTATTTTCAGGGTCGGTGTTGTCTTTATATCTTTCAAGGAACCCTTCAGCTATTTGGTCCCAAGTATTCATGGTGTTGCTATCAGACAACATTAGCCATTGTTTGGCAGCCCCTATTAGGGTGAGGTGAAAATTGGAAGCCATAGCCTCAAAGCTAGCTCCCCTTGACTGCATGCCAGTGGAATAAGATTTTAAGTGGGATATAGGGCATCCAGTCCCATCAAATTTTTCTATGTCGGGCATTTTGAATTTTAAAGGCAATACTGCCGCAGGTTGTAATGTCAGTGCCCGCGTAGAAAATTCCCCTTTGTTGAGAAGCTTGAGTACCACTGATTTT
>CM028379.1:69533761-69651094 GCA_013146195.2 Codonopsis lanceolata | reverse complement strand
TTATGCAAAACAAAGACTAGCCTTCATCCTCACCGGGCCCCAATCACTTGGAGTTGCTATTTAATAGTATAGATTTAAATTATAAATTTTCTTAAATAAATTACAACTAATTAGTGATACCCATTTGATATTTTAATTATTTTAAAATTATAATTGTTTTAATTTTTTAAAACACATTAAATTAAAATAATTCATTCATCTTTTTTTAAACCCACTTTCAATATAGGTTTTGTTTATTCAATAACCAAAAAAATTGATTTCAAGTAAATACCAAACAACTAGAATTACTTAAAGCATAGTCTTTGAATCATACAATACCAAGTTGAAATTTTAGAAGAAGGAGCTGAGTTCATAAGTCTTTTGAATTATTTCAACAATGTATCCTCATTTCGAGAAAGAAGCAACATATGCATTTGGCATTTGTAAGAATTAGGGGTGTAAATGAACCATCGAACAAGTCGAACTAAATCGAATCATGCATTTGGTTTGGTTTCTAGCAAACTGTTCGGTTTATTAAAATCTAAAACCGATAGTTAGTTTCGGCCGGTTTGTGGTTCCTGTCTCTAAACTGAGTTGAACCGAACCGAACCAAACCGAGGTGAATATTATTTGATTATTAACTATATATATTATTACTATTGTTCCATTCTTAATGTTTTCACTTTTCAATTACATTGGATTCAAATTTTCAATTACCATGTTTGATGATATTTGTAAGAAAATTTTGATTTTTTATCTATTAATGTTTGATGCTAATTAGTAATTAGCTTAATTTATCGATTAAAATCTATTTGTTAATTTTTTAATGTTTTTAAAAATAATTAATTTAATTTTGTTGAACACGAATCGAATCCAACCAAATCCCAGTGGTTTGGTTTGGTTCAATTCTAAACATTGATTCGGTTTGAGATTTTTAACCGATGGAGTATGATTCGATTCACGTTTTGACCAAACCGAACCAAGTCGAACCATGTATACCGCTAGTAAGAATGTCTACTCCCGGCGGAGATTCGTTCTTCGGCGAGCCCGTTCTCGGAGCGGAAAAAAATGCTGGAATTATATGAAATAGTCTCGGAGCCAGGAGTGCTTGCCTTCCCGAATCAACAAGTCCTGCCTTCCACGATTTGGGTCTTCGGGATCCGCTATTCCCTCGTTCAAAATGGAGCTATTAAGTTGGTAAATCGAGCAATGGAATCGGCCAGTAACGGCTATCCTATTCCTCAGATCTTTTTGACTTCCCTCGATCCTTGGTAATGTTTATCGAAAGATTGAATCTCAGCAAAAATGAACGAGTGAATGCTGATTTGGGGTTATTGAAGCGAATTGAAAGAGGACAAAGTTGACATTGACGGTGCCGTTGCTGGCGGAAAAAGGTTGGGAACTCGACGACGTCAACAACAATTTTGGGGGATTTGGGCTTGAATACGGAAAAGTAGACAATAATGATGACGACGATGATGAAAAGGAAGACAATCTTATTCCTCTGTTGATTCAATCCTCCAATAACCACAATCTGATTCCTTTGTTGATTCAAACCCCTCTCCATTAGGTTGTGTTCCCAGAAGTCTCTCTCTTTCTTCCTTTGACAAGTTTCTGATCGCCCCATGGGGTGGCAACGACACCATGACGCTGTTGGAAAGTATCGACTCGTCATCGCTCGTGGCTGCAAGTATGGAAGACAGATAGGCTAAAAGCAGAGGTGAAAGAGGGAGAGATCATCCGGCAGGGTGCAAAACTTCGATTGTTGATGTGTATGAAAGCGAGGATATAGATTACCTCAGCTCTAGTTAATTCTACGCAAGTGAAAGGTATGTAAATAGTGTGGGATATGACTGCCCTTATTATCTTTTCTCCTGGCAAAGAAGTTATTTTCTTTTTCGGCAAAACCCAACCACCCAATTTTTCAAAAACTTAGCAATGCAATCATTGAAAGTTTGAATCTTACAATGAGATCACTGAACTAAATTAATGTTTCAAGCGTGCCTATTTTGTGGACATGCTTGTTCACGTTAAGATTGCGTAAAATACCTCTATTGTCCCCAAATATTGACAATTATTATCTATTATATAAATACATGATATTTAGTCAACGCTATTTATCTAAATTGTCGATTTGGAGAATGAAAAATCTCCAAATATTAGGGTTTGTGAAATCAGAAGAAAAGAAACCTCAAATCCAGGGGTTTCGATCTATTATTCAAGTATCAACAACAAGCAATCACTTAATAACGAAACGCTCTGGAAATTTCGGGGTTCGAATGATAAAGCAACAAATCGAATCAACGAGGTTCGTGCTCTCTAACTTTGGTTCATACTATGTCTGTAGTATTTATTTCTTGATTTCATTCATGTTTCTGGCATGGTTTTGACAATTCATATTGTAGGTTGTCAATTTTGTGTTGTTAATGGTAGAGTTTCAATATATGTCGCTGTTGTGGTCCCAAAATGGTAGGGTTCAACTCGACAACAATGTTAATGGTAGGGTTTCGATTTTTACCTGTTATTGAATAATGATAGTGGGTTTTATCATGTGCAGTATGTTACACTACAAATACCCCAAATATTGAAGTACTTTATGTGTTCCATTGATTTGAAAAGTATGAATCTATACATAAATTATACATACTTTTGTAATCCATAGAATATTTAACTTTTTTATGCACTATAGATAGTTGTATGTAATTTAATTATGGTCCATTTGTAGTATAGGCAGTGAAGTATGGAGGTATGAAGCAATTATGGTATAGGTTACCAAGCAAAACTATGGACAAATTGCACGCAATAGATACCAATGCTGGAGTTTTCAGAATGGTGAATGAGAGTAGGGATGTATGGTTTGTGTATATGTATGTTAAGCATACTATTGAAACTGTAGTTATTGTAGATGGAAATGTAGATGAGCGTGTAGATGAACCAATTATTGTAGATGATGAGAATGAGATGAGTCATGATGAGATTGAGATAAGTCACCCTGAGCCTAAACCTAAGATAAGTCAAGTTGAACCTGAGATTATGCAAACTGAAGAAACCCATACCAATGAGACTGAACCTGAAATGAGTAAGGATGATGATCAAATATAAGGCTGAAGATGACCCCTTTTTTATTGGGATGAGGGTGAGGTAGAGGCTGTGATGGCTCAATATGAAGCTGAAAAGAGTATTCATAAAGCTGAAAAGACTAGTGTAGATGCTGAAAAAATTAATGCAGGTGCTGAAAAGACTAATGTAGAGGGATGAGGTTGAAGATGAGGGATGCAATGGCTGCAGTATACAAGATTGGAGGTGATCCTGAGGACTATGTCTCTTACTGGTACAAAAAGGAAACATTTACTAATACTTACTCTCATCTCTTAGTGCCTATCATTGGTGAGAATCAGTGGCCAGAATCAAGTGAGCAACCTCTTCAATCATCCCCCAACAAAAAGATGCCCGGTAAACCTAAAAAGTGTAGGGTCAAAAACCAAAAGAAAAAATCTACTCAAGATCCTAACATCTTGAGTAAGAAGGGTAAATGATGACTTGCAGGTAATATATTGCTTTCATGCACTTTACCTCACTTTAACATCAACATTATACTTAAATTGCTTTTATTTACTATTTGTAGGTTTTGCAAGGAAAAGAGGCATAACAACACATCCTGCAAGTAGGCTAGGGAGGCTACAAGAGGAGAGGCAGAGGTTCCTAAGAAGCCAAAACAAAAGACTCCAACTGCAGAACCAAGGACCCCTAAAGTGTACAGCAAAAACAAAACAAGAGCAAGAGAAAAAACAAAAAAAAAACAAGGATTGATTGACTGCTATGTTGACTGTGGGTATTGTACAAAAAAGAGTGGATTGACTACTATTTTATTTAACTTTTGGTCTATTTTGAACATGAACTTTTAAACTTGATCTTTTGTGTTGGCAGAATGGATTTGTTATGGCTTTGTATAGTTAGGAATATAAGCCAAGTTATAACATGTTAATAGTTATGGAATATGGGTTAAGTTATGACATGTTAATGATCATGGAATATGAGCCAAGTTATGAAAGGTTAATGGTTAAACTTGGTTAATTTATGTCTTTTTAAACATTTTCATCCAACTTAACTACCGGAATGACTCCGGGTGACCTAATTGTCACCAAATGGCAAGTATAATGAACTAAACTGAGAAATATAAAAATAGAGTTGCCTTAACAGAAAAACAGTGAAAATAGGGTGACCAAATAACGATTTAAACCAATAAATTAAAAAAATACAAAAAATAATTTCCTTAATAAAAATTACAAAAACATGAAAACTCATCAAATAGCATGAGCAGAAATTGGCCCTGCTAGAAGCAGCTAATCTAGCTTTTCAGTTTTAAGATTGCAGGAAAAATAAAAGTAGCAATCACTTAAATGCTTCCTTGTTATGGAAATCACTAATAGTAAGAGCATACTTTTGGTAAAAGCAAAATAAAGCATCCGAGCGTCGCTATCCATCAATTCAAGAGTCATTCCCCATGGGCCATGACGACCTCGCGGTTTCTTTACTAGGTCAGCTTTTAACCAAAGCTTTCTTTAGAAGGATTTTTTTTTAAAAAAAATGGCTGGTACTTTGCGGAAATATCCCTACTCAGGAAGGAGTCAGGTTCCGCAGGAAGGTTATGGGGCGATTTGGTTGTAGAAATGAACATCAACAACCGAAAAATTATACAATTCTAAGCTCGAATTTTGAATTAAATGCTGTTCAAGCCAATCATTTAGCTCCTGGCACAGTCCATAATAAGGCACCTGCACCTGCTGCTACTAAAGCCAAAAGGTAGAACAAAAAAGAAACAACGGTGGTTGAACTTGTTGACATGAACAAGTAAGATTTAGAAGTTCCACGAGATTGCACTTTACCAAACTAAAATCCCGATAATTGCTCTGCTTCTGCTAGAAAGGAAAAGGGGTCCAAGCAGTAAATTGGATATCAATATATCATCAAAGAAATCTCTTTTAAATTCCTACAGGTCCCTTCCCATCCTGTTGAAGCATGTATTGTTTCTTCATTTCCTCCAATACAGCGTCATTGGTACTGAAAGGGAAATCATAAAAATGTAATGAATCTAAAATCGGCTTATGCCAGCAGTCCAATTACAACACTATTTTGCATATTCCAACAGATCCAATGCACTGCTCATTATACTTCCAACTTGTCAGGATTTTTTTCTAACCATGACTTGCAGCTAAGAGAAACATGGAATAACAGACACCATGAGCATTAATTTTGAATTTGATTGTGCATGTATCAACTTTCTTTTGAAACAAAGTTTGCCACCTTCACTGAAGTATCACTTAGGTTCGAATTAAAAATTAAAGTATAACTTTTTGCTCCTTTAACTAGTCACGTTTTATTCGTTTGGTTCCTCGTGAAAAAACTTCAAGCACGTGGTCCTTGAACTGGATTACCATCTTCAATTTCCCTGTGGCTCAGTTAATGTTATTTTTTCTGTTAGACAGAATGTAAAATGACGGAAATGCCCTCAGAACCCAACAAAGCCTTCACCTAAAAATAAAGAAAAACAAAGTCAAAAAAACTCAGACAACTTACACCGATTCAACTTGGGAGCCATATTATTTCTTCTTCTTTTTTCGGTAACCGGAGGACGGTAGCTGCCCCCAAGTTCAAGATTCTCTCTGACCACCAAGCCAATATAGCCTCATGACTTCCCAGCCTTTTTCTATCTTAAAAAAAAAATAATAATATTCTGAGAGTGTGCCACCGTGACATCAACATTGCCACCACGCTGCCATCGAATCTTGAAACCCAACATCGATAGCCATCTCTCCAATCTCAGTTTCGAATCTCGCTCAAAATTTATCTTTTGGATCTCAGACCTTGTCAATTCCCTAACGTCAGTTGTCCGTCAAGGGAGAGGAGGGTTGTGACGTGGTGGTTGTTTGGTGGGGTGGAGGGAGAGTTGGTAAAGGTGGCTTTGGATAGTGAAATTTTGTCTTTGATTACTCCTATGAGATCTCTTAGTTTTTCTTATTCGTCACATTGATACAGAGGTTGAAAGAGAAAGAACTTGTTTTGAATTTGTGTGCTTTTCTTTTTCCTGGATTGGTAGTTTCTTTATGATTTTTTTTAATTGTAAAATAATAATAGTGGTTAGCATTTTTAAAAAATTTTCTTTTTTGGATCTGTTATGATTTGATTGAGGACTGGGAGGGGGAGATAGAGAGAGTCTGAGGGTTCAGTAATGGTCTTCAACAGTGATGGTTAGTGGTTGTGGGTTTGGGTGGCCTTCGGCTGGTACTGGCTGCATGGTGGTGGATGTGCTGGGTTAAGGGCGAGATACTGTGTTGGAGATACTGGTATCACTTCAAAAAAATTATTTAAAACTGTTACTCATTAAGTATTATCATTAATCAATAATCTTTCTTTTTCTTCTGAATCATTAGGGGCATTGTAGGAAATATCATCATATTTTGACAGAAAAACTAACTTTGAAGTATCCGAGGGGGAAACTGGGGGCAGATATTTGATCCAAGGATCATATGTATAAAGTTTATTTACGTGGAACCAAACCAATAAAACTTGATCAGTTCAAGGACCAAAAATGTATTTAACCCTAAATTAAATATATGTGCATGAATAAAAGAAATATAGGATTAGTATATGAAATTATGAATCCATTTAATTAGTGATATCTAATCCATACTTGAGAGAGAGTACATTATAAGGTTTGCGGCAGATAAGGCTCATAACATGTAAGTTTGAGGGCCAACTGAGATTTTGAATAAATTTATTATCATCCGCCATCTGACATTTTGAAACATTAGACAGCCTATCAGGGTTGACAGGGTAACAAAGTTGATGGGACCAATCAGCTGAATATTAGACCCGTTGTCTTACTCTGAGGAAAGAGTAAAGTCTTCGTCATTCATACAAATCATATCCAGGTTGTCAGACTTTCGAATCACCAGGCGAGGCCTGATTCTCCTTTTACCTAAGACCTACTACACACGACCACTACAGCAGTGCCAGAAAGAGTCTCAGAGTTCCCACCGCCAACTCAACTGCTTCCCAAATATACAGAGAAGACAACCATCATCTCCGCTTGAAGTCATCTAAGTTACCAGTAAGGCCTTAGTTCCATATTGCAGCTCATTATTTCTGCCGTCAGCTATTTTCCAAGCATGGGCACATGATAATTTTTTTTGATAGGTAAGTGTGACCCCTTGTTGGTATGGGGATTGGAATCAAGGACCTCGTCTTTTCCTGAGTGCCCTTGCCATCTCTCCCATCCCTTGGGGTCAGCGTCAGCATGGGCACACGATATTACCACATCGATTTTCAGGAAAACCATGCAAGGGATCAAAACCTAGCTTTGTGTCTCTCATTGCATACCAAGTGACACATGTCTTATGATTGAGAAACAACGACTTCAAACTGGGGAAAGTACATCATTCTTAGGCCAGCCAGGGTTTTAGGTATATATCCTTCTTAAGAGCGTCATTTACGGATCTGATTACATGGATGACCGCACTAGAATGTCAAAATTTTGCAATACATCATCATGACAGTGTTAAGATACATATTTCATTCAGTACTTTGTAGAAGCTTAGTTTCTTTTCTTCTGATAACCTTAGGAGAATTAACAGGTGAATAACCATTATAAGTGGCTCACTGAACCCAAACTGAAGTACCACTCTACATAACTTCATACAACAATTTGCAATTATCAGTAGCAAGGACATGTTAAGCAAGAATCAGATACCAACTGGGGATGTTTGTGATCAAACTTACAAGAGATGAAGACAGCTGTTCAATTCTTTAGCTTGTTTGCGACATAGCCAAACAACAGAAAACGTTCTTCCTGAAGCACATTCGGCGTACTTTGCAGTGAGGTTATCACATTCCTTTAGCGCTTTTTGCTTCATTTTGCTGCGTAAAGCTGCAATTGGGCTCATAAACATACTTATTTTATGTAGCGGACAATAGTAACAAACAAAGACAATTTCAACCGCATAACATGTCTAAACAATGAAAAGCATTTTCATCAGTTCATGAATTAGAGAATATTTCTAAATAACAATATATGACTGAATACATAAGGTAAGCAAGTGAACTTCCAGCCTCAATCAAAAAATGAGATCGGTAACAGCTTAAAAACATTACCAGACATCCTACCAGCTCATTCAAATTCAAGTTATTTCCAATTATACCAAACAAAAATGTAGCATGAACTTAGGAGAAAGGTATAAAATAATTCCTCAAATCCTGGAACGCTAATGAGCCAAAAGATAGATCATTCAAAGCTGCACAAACAGCATCAAGGGTAAATGAAGAAACGAAATGCACAAAAAAATATGAATAATGAGCTCTAGAGTAGAACGAGATTGAGCAAACTGATGTTTGCTTTACAGATGGACATATATTGCGATTTACTTATGTAAACCAAACAAAACTCAAACTCAAAAAGGATTCATATTTATCTATGCACCCACTAAAATAAAAGTTTATCTAATAAGGCGCAACAAATGTATTTTCCTGTCTTGCAGGCTTGCAGCATTGCAGCTACTTCTTGAGCTTTGAAGAACACTATACTAAAACAACCAATAACAATGCACCCCATCTATGAGTAATTTTAGGTCACCTAGTAACCCCAGCAAGAAAGTCCCTCACGCTTGACCAAGCACATCTATGACACATAAGCTCCTGGTCAAAGTTCTGATACTTTTTCTTTTCTATTTTATGTTTTGGTGGGGGGATAATTAGCATTACCCATTTCTTGTTATCAACTTATATTACCATTTTTTTTTTTCGGTGAATGCCGAAGACAAACATCAAAACTTCATAAAACTGTGTATATTGTTGACCTACATAACCAGAATGTGAATACATGTAATATCTTTCAGCGTAGTTTTTCCCTAAAGATGAACATCATAAAAACGGCAGGATCACTACTCTCCATATGATTAAACAGTCCACCTGATGAAAATGATAAAAATAAGAAAAGGTTTAACGTAATGACGCCTTAGTCATAAGGGAAAAAATCACAGCCTAAGGTTGTAATTGAAGGTATTAAGCCCCTTAAGACAGCAATCTGCTTGTATCAGACAATTGGGTATACCTTTTTATATGAAAATTGGTGAGGTGCTGGGGTTTTAGGGGGTTTACCTTCTTCGACTTTCTTCTTGACGTGATTTTCCCTCGCTTCTTGAACGTATCCCATTGATGATTTTGCAGATTCCCAATTAATCTCAACACTCCTCAACCTTTTATGTGAAATGGGCACTCGAAATATCGCAAAATTTGCAGAATTTCCTCGCCAGCGAGTAGGAGTATCATATGGGTCAACCCACGGGGTTTCTTCGTATTAACCCCGGCCCCCCGCCCCCCCCCACCACCACACACAAGCGGGGGATTTACAAAAATGGCGTCATTTTTCGTCACACTTAAAAAAAATATTCTTTTATGATCTAGTTTATTGATAATCACTGATAAACTACGACTGATTTATCAATAAATCAGTAAAAATACATCCACTTAACATCCAAAATCAATAAACCACTTGATTGATCAAGTGGGTTACAGTGGTTTATTGATAAACCAGTGTAAACTACTTGGTCGACAACTAATTTATCAATAAATCGTAATTCATTTTTAAACAATGTGAGATAATTATTTTATATTTTTATTGATAATGAAAGTTTAAGTCTTTTATCTAAAGACTTTAAAACCAACACCACATTCTAACCAATAGTAACCATGTGGTATACATATTTTCTATTAGTAATAATAGTAGTAGATAAAAAAACTTTTTAACCAACATTAATTTCTAAACAATGTAGATACATACTTTCTATTGGTAATAACAAAATATGTCTTTATCTAATGACTTTTATAACCAATGTGAGATACATCATCTAAAAACTTTTTAAACCAATATCATTTTTATAGCCAATGTGAAATATTTATCTTCTATTGCTAATTAATAATTGTAGACTTTTAAAATCAACATCACTTTCTAACCAATGTATAATACACATTCTCATTTGGTAATAATAGTAGAAGTCTTTAATTTTAAAAAATTTATAACCAACATCTCTTCCTAAATAATGTGGGATACATCTCTTCTATTATATCGATAATAAAAGTAAAAGTCTTTTATCTAAAAACTTTTAAAACTAACATCATTTTTTAACAAATGTAGGATATCTCTTCTATTAGTAATAATAATAAAAGTCTTAATATTTTTTGCCCTCACGAGCGTAGCTCAGTTGGTTAAGATCTAATAGATTTGGAACAGTAAAAGTCTTATATTTAAAATTAAAATCAACATCACTTTCTAACCAATGTGAGATATACATATTCTATTGATAATGATGGTAGAAATCTTATATCTAAAGACTTTAAAAACAAAAATTACCCTCTACCAAATGTATGATACATCTATTTTATTGGTAATAATAGTATTTGTAAAACCAACATTAATTTATAACCAATGTGTGATACATCTTTTCTATTGATAATAATAGTAGAATATTTTATAACCAATGTGAAATACATGCATCTATTGTATTTGTTGTTTCTCATTGTATCCTGATTTGCATTTATTCATTCATTACATTAGGTTCCATACTTAGTGGTTAAATGAGATGCGTACCAGTTAGCGTGGCAACTGTGTATAGTACTTTGCCTTAGAATAGTTTTTTTAGAGTTCACAGATTTCAGCGGAAAACTTCGGCTGAAGGCTTCACCAGCAGACTTCAAGCAGCCTCCAGCGGCAGACCTTGTCTGCACCCGGATAACATAACGTGTCCAGCCCTTCCTCAAATCAAGCTTAGATGGATTATTTAATTCAGCTTCATTTTATTTGAATTTGAATTAATCCACCTTCAAATCAGCGTTTGACTTCTTAGACACGTCCCTCCAACTTTTCTGAAAAAGTATGAAGAATTGTGCCTTCTGAATGTGACAGAGCAGGTGCACAGTCTGACACAACCAGATTGTACCAAGTACCAACTACTGCAGGTCTGCAACTCTGTTTGTCTCCCTCCTGCTAGTTGCTGCACCTACTCATCTCCGTACCCTGATCAGTCACAGTTAAAAGATGAAGTCAACAAAGCAGCTCCAGGCCTTTAATGCGATTGACATAATAGAGCAGTTGCTCACTTCGTCTTCTCCAACGGTCTCAAGGATACACAGCTATAAATACTGTCATTAAAGACTCAAGAAAATAATGCTCTGAAACTATCCAACAACATCAAGCTTTATACTCGGTGCATTCAAGAGATAATTAACTGATCAACGAAGTCCTCAACAACAATAAGAAGATCTGCATCAACTGTTAATCATTTGCTTCTTACTGTTGTACTATTTACTATTCTTCTACACATTGAATATTTTGCTTTATCATATATTTAATTTTCCTACCCCCAAACACAAGTCAAATATTTTGTACACGATCCATTGGATATTTCTGTAATAGAATTAGTGAAAAATATAGTGCACATTTAAATCCAATGTTGACTGCCTTGGTGGTAGACGTAGCACTCATTATAGTGCGAACCATCTCAAAACACCTATGTTAATCTTCCTCTGTTGATTACTGCTTTTTTATACTGTCATTCATTTCCTTGACTTATTCATTTAGCAACAAACTTCAGTAATCAGCTAAGTCTACTGGTAATGCTTCACCGGCAGACTTGAACTGTCTTTCTTGCAAGTTTTCCGCTACTTCAATCTCTTTAATAGATTGCAAGTGTTTGCTCTTGGAATTATTACAAAAAAATTTTAAGTTATTCAACCCCCCCCCCCCTTTAGTTTATTATTGTGCCCTTTGGGACAAACATTATTTGTAACAAAAAGTCTTTAATCTAAAAAATTTTTAAACCAACATTTATTTTTAAACAATGTGAGATACATATCTTTTATTGGTAATACGAGTAAAAGTATTTACCATAAGACTTTTAAAACTAACATATTTTTCTAAACAACGTAAGATACATCTTTTTTTTCTTCATATTCTAACAATGTGAGATATTTCTTTTCTATTTCTATTGGTAATAAAAGTTTAAAACTTTTATCTAAAGACTTTTAAAACAAACATCTCTTTCTAACCATGTGGTATACATCTTTTCTATTGGTAATAATAGTATTTTTAAAACCAACATTAGTTCCTAACAAATGTGAGATACATTCTTTTATAGTAATAATAATAGTCTTTTATATAAAAAACTTTTGAAATCAACATATGTTTCTAAACAATGTGAGATATATATCTTCTATTGGTTATAATATAAAAATAATAACAGTAGTAATATTTTATCTAAATAGTTTTGAAACCAACATCTCTTTGTAAACAATGTGTGATACATCTCTTATAGTGATAATAACATAAAAATTTGTTTATCTATGAATTTTACAACCAATATGTGTTCTAAATAATGTGGATCTCTTTGTAATCAATGCGATTTACATTATCTAAAAACATTTTAAACAAATATAACTTTACTAACTAATGTGAAATACATATTTTTTATATTGGTATTAAGTCTTTTATAAAAAGACTTTTAATACATACATCACTCTCTAACCAATGTGTAATACATCTCATCATTTGGTAATAGTAGTAGAAGTTTTTTATTTAAAAAAATATCTAAAACCTACATCTCTTTCTATATAATGGGATATATCTCTTCTTTTCTCTTTTATTAATGATAAAAGTAGAAGTCTTTATATTTAACTACTTTTAAAATCAACATCACTTTTTAACCAATATAAGATTTATCTCTTTTATTGGTAATAATAATAATTTAAAATCAACATCAATTTATAACAAATATGTGATATATATCTTCTATTGCTAATAATAGTAATTCTTTTATATAATCTAAAATAATTAAAAATCAATATAATTTTTTAACCAATATGAGATATACATCTTCTATTGGTAATAATAGTAGAAGTATTTTATCAAAAAACTTTGAAAATCAATATCACTTTCTAACCAATGTATGATACATCTTTTCAATTAGTAATTAATAATAATATTTTTAATACAAACATCAATTTCTAACCAATGTGTGATATATCTCTTCTATTGGTAATAATAGTATAATATTTTGTAACCATGTGAGATACATCTCTTATAAAGTGAAAGTCTTTAGTCTAATGACTTTAGAATCTAACATTTTCTTTTTAAACAATGTGTTATACATCTCTTTTATCGGTAATAATATAAAATAATTTAAACTCAACATCATTTTCTAACTAATGTGAGATATACATCTTCTATTAATAATAATGGTAAAAGTCTTTTATTAAATGACTTTGAAAATCAACATCACTTTCCAACCAATGTATGATGCATTTTTTCTATTGGTACTTAATAATAGCATTTTTAAAACCAATATCAATTTCTAACCAATATGAGATACATCTATTTTATTGTTGAAAAATTAGTGTTTTTAGTGAAAGAAATTGTGCAACTTGAGACACAGATTTCTTTACGTGTCATTTGTTTATTGGCGAGGGTAATTGCGCAAATATGTTATACTCAATGAGAACATCAAAATGATATATTTATTTGTCCAAATCGAGTTTGGGATAATAAGATATCAAGACTTAAAGTATAGTACTTGTTAAAAAATTAGTGTTTTTAGTGAGAGAAATTGTGCAACTTAAGGCACGAATTTCTTTACGTTTCATTTTTTTGTTGGCGAAAGTAATTGAACAAATGTGTTCTACTCGGTGAGAACATCGAAATGATATATTTATTTGTCCAAATTGAGTTTTGGATGAATAAGATATCAAGACTTAAAGTATAATACTTATTAAAAAATTAATATTTTTAGTGAAATAAATTATGCAATTTGAGGCACAAATTTCTTTATGTGTAATTTGTTTGTTAACAAAAGTAATTGTGCAAATATGTTCTACTGAGCAAAAACATCGAACTGATATATTTATTTGTTCAAATCAAATTTTGAATGAATAAGATATCAAAGCTTAAAATATGATGTTAAAAGTGAGTCATTAGAAGTAATATCTCACCTTGAAGAGTTTTATCCCACATTGGTTAGAAGTAATGTTAGATGTAAAAGTTTTTAAATATAAGTCTTCTACTATTGACAATAGAAGAAGTTATATATATACTAATACTAATACCCCTTATCATATTGATTATTATTATGTATTATTATTAGTTAATGGCTAAAAAACTAAAAGTTTTTAAAGCTTCCACAGTTCCGCATGGATGTTTTGGAATGAAGATTTATCCAGGTGATAATTATCCTCACCAACTTATATATATATATATATATATATATATATATATATATATATATATATATATATATATATATATATATATATATATATATATATATATATAATTGGTTCTTGATTTTGAATTTTCTTTTTCACTTTCTCATATATTTTTAGTAGGTCTTTTCTAAGATCATCTTATAAATCTTAATTAGTAAGACGAAGTCTCACTATTTTACAAGTTAACCCATCAATATACGGTGAGTCAACTAAAAATAATCAATTTTACAAAAAATATCCATAAAACCATTTTACCTAAATTTTCACGAATATTTTTTCAATAGAAAATCAGTTATCAAGGAAAATATAAGTTTGGTAAAGAAAACCAAACTAGTAGATGTAGATGGATATCAAACACACAATTTGCATCTCCTTTATTGGTCTAAAAAGTCAAAAAGCAATGATTGACCATACGAAAAAGGAATACGTCCGTGTTTGGCACGCACTTTTATAGGGTGTGGGAATGGCCGTCCCGTCCTTTCCACGCCTTCCCAAAAAGCACAAAAACCGTGACAGCAGGCGCACCTCACTACAACACCAAAAAGAGCCCATTTGACCGTCACCGTCAGCACGGCCCCATGTTTAGCAATCTCCGTCAGTACCCAACACCTGTCGCCTTTTCATTGGCTCTCTCTCTATTTAACCCTCGCGCACACCGAATTTAAGACACCCTCCCCAGTCCCTACTGATGCAATTTCTTCTACGCTCAAGGGATCTAAATTCTTAACTCCAACGCAGACCGACTCCCTCTATCAGAACAGGTATCTCTCGGTTCATCGTTCTTCTTTAAGAATTAGGGTTAGATCTCTGTCTGTGTTCATATTTAGTGTGTTTTGATTCCTAGATTTTTGATTGATTGTAGTTTGATATATAGTTTATTTAGCAAAATTGCCAGGATTCGTTTTTGAGTGATGATTTTTTCGCCTGTCAATTCGTTTTAGCGATTTTTTACGGATCTGACTGTTTTTAAGCTTGAATGCTTCTTATTGTAGAGAAAATTTAAGCGCGTGAACACACACACACACACACATATATATATATATATATAATTGAATAACAGAGAATTATTTTTATTATCAGATTTTAGAGTTTATCTTAACAGCCTAAGTTTTAACTAACGATTTTGACTTTAGTGTTGTGTTTGTTTCATTCGCCCAATGTGATGAATTATTTTATCAAAATAGAAGCTTATATGCATCAATTGGCTGAAGCTCTACGTGTGTGCGTGTTTTCAGTTTGAGGGGATTTAAAGTTATTAGGGGGCCATAGTTGATAGCTTTCAGTTTTAATTCTGTTTGTGAATAATTCACAATAAATATAGGCCATAATAGATTTTAAACAGAAAAAGAGGGGGGAAATAGAACTTTTTCCGCATCACGTAGATCTGCCTGTGTATATGGTACACCTTGTATATTTTATGATATGTGGTTTGCATCCTTACTTGTTTGGAAGCACAATTTATGAGAAAAGCAGATCTTCCGTTGTACATGTAGTTAGTTTACAATCCAAGGTTTGCAATTTTGCTTGTTGTAACACTTTTTAGGCTCTCTGTAGATCTGTGGTTGTACACATATTTGATTTTTGATTGAGTTTTGCGTTATTGGCTTATTGCTTGTTTGACATTATTTTTGGGGACTATCTTCTTGAAATATGCAGACTTAGGATTTAGTTATTTATAAGAAAGATGTCTACGCGTGAGGAAAATGTTTACATGGCCAAGCTGGCTGAGCAGGCTGAACGATATGAGGAAATGGTTGAGTTCATGGAAAAGGTTGCGAAGTCTGTGGACTCTGAGGAGCTGACTGTGGAGGAAAGGAATCTCCTATCCGTGGCTTATAAGAATGTGATTGGGGCTAGGAGGGCTTCATGGAGGATTATCTCTTCCATTGAGCAGAAGGAGGAGAGTCGTGGTAATGAAGATCATGTCACAATAATTAGGGACTATAGGGGTAAGATTGAGACTGAACTGAGCAAAATATGTGATGGTATCTTGGGCCTTCTCGAGTCTCATCTTGTTCCCTCTGCCTCGTCTGCCGAGTCCAAGGTGTTTTACTTGAAAATGAAGGGTGATTACCATAGATATCTGGCAGAGTTTAAGACTGGTGCGGACAGGAAGGAGGCTGCCGAGAGCACTTTGTTAGCTTACAAGTCCGCACAGGTAGGTGTTTATTGTGTGCTCTTCTTATCATTTTTGTGGCTATGATCATCTTCTGATTTGTAATGGTTTGTTTTAATGTAGGATATTGCATTGGCTGATTTGGCTCCCACTCACCCAATAAGGCTGGGACTTGCACTTAACTTTTCAGTGTTCTATTATGAAATTCTCAACTCACCTGATCGTGCTTGCAACCTTGCAAAGCAGGTACTTTTAGCTCAACTGCTCAATAGCTATCTCAGTAGTATTATGTGGATTCTCAAGAATGTGATATGGAAATTGGGGATGTAGCCAAAAGAGAAAACAGTGGTTATAATTAAAGTTTTTTCTTGCTACATTTAGGATTTGCTAGTTTTCCTTCAATGTTCCACAATAATGATAGTACTAATAGCTTGAAAGTTATAGGATGTATGGCTTGTTTTGTGTTCTAGTGGAGGTAAGATTGGTGTTCTTCCTGTTTATGTTATCAGAGACCTAAATCAAAGTGTAATTTGAGATAATATGATTTGAACTATTATAGTTATATTGCTGTGTCTTGTGTGAGAATATCTCAAATGTGGGACTACTTTGTAAATTACCTTGACTTTGAAAATCTAGTCATATGTGACTACATCTAGGAAATTCATCGAGTTTATGAGTATTTGTCCTATAGATTTTCCTCCCACTTGAATGTAGGCTGCTTCTGTTCTTAATATATTGTTGATTGTACCGTACTCTTATTTTGGTTGGTGGCAGGCTTTTGATGAAGCCATATCTGAGCTGGATACATTGGGTGAGGAATCTTACAAGGACAGCACTTTGATCATGCAATTACTCAGAGACAATCTGACATTGTGGACATCTGATATTACGGTCTCTTTCTTTCTCTCATATGCTTCTGCATTTCTTGTGTGGCTTTGCTGTGATTAGTTCAGTTTGCTTTGCTCTAATTGTAGTCCCCGATTGGCTTCAGTCCTAACTATTAATGGTATATATTTGATTACAGGATGAGGGTGGCGATGAGATCAAGGAAACTTCAAAGCGAGATTCAGGGGAGGGGCAGCAGTAATGAGTTTTTAGGATAGATGTAGAGCTGTGCACTACTCATTGGTGACTTATTATAGATTTCATTTGGGTGGTGTCTGTAGTCCTAGTTCTGCGTGCTATTCAAATGTTGTGGCAGAGATTGGAAGCTTGTTTTCCTAGTGGTGGAAGAATATGGTTGAGGGATGATGTCCTATTGTGTTGTGGGTAGTGCCTAAACTAGTGGTTTTCTTGTTCTGGTGTTGGAATTGAGTCGATTGCCAGTACTTTGTTATATCAGCGTTCTTTATTTGTTCAGCTTGCTCAACCAGTTTGTGGTTTTCATGATTTAAAAAAAAGTAGTGTTGGTGGATTGACCGAGCAAACTGCATTGATGTGGTTGTGGCTTATTTCAACCTGGGGGGTGGTTTGCTGTGATGGGTTTGTTTTGATGCATTCTCTTTTATCAAGAAACATCCCAGTATTATTTATATAGTAAATCGTCTTCATTTGGATTGATGGGTGATGTGTCCTTTAGGCTCTAGTTATAATTCAAGTTTGCCTCTGTTTTAAATATCTGCGGCCTTTATTTTCATTGCTGTCTTTATTTCAAAATCAAGTTGTTGAGGTTGCCTTGTTCTTGCCATGTTACTGGTTAGTATGTAATGTAAATGACTAAAAGCTTGTGGGGATCAAAATTTGAGAACTTGTGGACTGTGTGAACATACGGAAATCTGACAGGGGTGAACATAAACATTGTACGTAGGTTTGGTTGCTAATTCAAAAGTGGTATTGCTAGAGTAGTCAGTAATAATCAATTCAATATAATTTATCAAAAGCTGTTCCACGGGTGCCTGCCAGGAGCACCCTTTTGTCTACCTGATGGAGCCTATCCCGGAGTTGATCCCCCTGCTCCATCAAAGCCTATGCCTCTTGAATCTCGCCCAGTCCAACATATTAGGATCCTCTTTGTTTCCTCTTCAGTTCACCAAAAAGTAAAAATATAACAGAAAGAAATTGCATAGGGACTAGAGTTTGTTGCGCCATGGGGTCTTCTAAAAGGTGAATCTATCCTGTTGAATTTGACAAAAAATTGTGTGATATAGATTAGCTAGAAATAATAGATAATTGGGTTGTGATTAGATAGATTGGATAATAAGTATGTGGTTATAATCATGGTGATGCAACCTAGTTAGAGTGGGTTATGAATAAATTGCGGCCTATGTACGGATGGACAAATAGTCAAATATACTCTTTAGGGTCATGGTCCGCTCATAATGACTTTAAGCTTCAAGTCATGAGTCCCTACTTTGAATTATTGGACTCTAAAGACGTTTTACTCATACTGAGAATTATAGACGGCTCACGTTTTCAAATTATCATCCTCTTTTTTTTTTTCGTCTGTTCTAAAGGAAATCACACATTTCATTAATATTTAAAATATAATCAATTACTTTTTCTTAAACGATGTATCGATTAAATGAATGATAATTTGAAAACGGAGAGAGTGGTTCAACTTATCTTTTTTTATTATATAACGTATTTGTATCTAAATGTCTAAAATACCCTCTGCAATTGTAATATAACAATAAAATAAAATTTGCAGCTTCAATTTGACATTAGTGAGGTGCCACTAACTGGAGGTGCAATTTGGAATCGGATACGCACAAACTCTACAAATTAAAGTAATTCAGTAACTAAAAGATGGTATGGGAGATCCGATTAAATAAGCGCAACATTTAAAGTGTGTCGTCTTCTTTGATATATAATATATTGAACTCCTTTTCTAAGGTGCAACAGTTCACCCATGGCTTCCAAGACCGCCGTAATCGCTTGGTCAGCTCCTTCACTCTTTTTCTCTCACACACTCATATTTCACACAAACACACATCTAGTTCTCAACAATACTCTAATAAAATGTTGTTATTATCAGGGGTTCGGGAGAAGACGGGCAACTAGGACTTGGAGACAACGAAGAGAAAGAATGGGTTTCCTTAATCAAAGCCCTCGATTCCCAAAATGTTCGTTCAGTCGTCGCCGGTAGTCGTAATTCCCTCGCCATTTGTGACGACGGCGAGGTCCCTACACGCACACAGTCTTATTTTCACGCATATTGATATTCCCAATTACATTTACATGTTTTTGGGATTTTCAGTTTAACATAAAATCTCTGTTTTGGTAATTGGGGATTTTTAATTTTGTGGTGTTTTTGGTGTGTGTGTATCAGCTGTTTACATGGGGTTGGAACCAAAGGGGGACTTTGGGGCATCAACCTACCACCAAAACTGAGAATATCCCTAGTAAGGCTAACGTTCTTAATAATATCAAGATAGTTCAGGTGAGAATTTCTACTCGGTTGGCCGTGAGTTCAAATAAAGGAATTATAAGTAACTTTCAATTTATTTGACTTGGTTTTTAACTTTATTTCAGGCAGCTATTGGTGGATGGCACTGCCTGGCTGTGGATGATGAAGGCCGTGCTTATGCTTGGGGTAATTATAAGCTGTGTCTCTACTCTTCACCATTTCCTCAAGTGTTGGATAGGAATTTGAACCCCGAGTTATTATTAGTTTTGCACTTAGTTTTGAAAGTGCTTATTTGCCTTTGAATAATTTTGTAGTATCAGGACTATTGCTGGATACAGTACTTTTTGCATGTTCCTAAATGCATATTGCTTGCAGTTTGGAGGTCCGAATTGTAAAACTGCACTTGACAAATCCAAACTCTGGCCGATATGTGCAGTTTTTTCTATTTCTTAAAAAAATTCACCACCTTTCAGCTGACATACAAAGGTGGCTCTCTCAAAAGAAATGTTTTTATATGTGTAGAGTTTTACTGCCTTTGCGGATCTTCCTTTGCTTTTCAGAATGTTCCAATATGAGAGCTTTGGACCCTAGTTGAAAATTATGCTTGCATGTACATTCTTTTGCAAGTTTATCCTTCATATTTCAGGTTGGTTCCATTGTGAATTTGGTTTGTTAATAGCTAACTAGCAATGATGCATAATAATGTCATACATATATTAACTTTCACTACATCCCAAACAGGAACTTGTGATGGGAGACGAAAGGGTGTACAAATTATCTTACTCCCTCTGTCCCAAAATAATTGTCCCCTTTTTTTGAAAAGTTTTTTTCTAGTCAATCGTCTATTGTGCCTTTCTTGTTTGTGACATAGAAAAGTAAGTGGACCTCATTGATTTGACACTAGTAATAAATTGAGGGGCTTCAAAGGAAAAAAAACATAAAGTCAAACACTTTCTTAAAACCGGTGCATATTCAATAGGGGACACTTATTTTGGGATTGAGGGAGTACAACTTTGCTCTATTGTAAGCAAATAGAAGTTAAAGAAGAATTCTGTACTGGAACTTAGAAGAAGTATTTTGGCATACTTGTAGCAGATGACAGTAAGACACATGAATACACAGGCTTGTATGTGTGGGCTATAGATATGCAAATAATGTATTTTAATCTCGTGCATTTTCTGCCCAAATGTCTTCTATTATACGATGTTGAGCTGACCACAAAGTGCAGCCTGAGTGGTAAAGACGGTTCACCCACACCTAATAGGTTATGGGTTCGAGTCACCATGGGGTAAGTTGGGAACCACTATATATATATATATGTATATGTATATGTATATGTATATGTTATGTTGACCTTTCCGTATTGTGTCATGTATTGGCCTCATGTTAGCACAGGGTTTTGTCATTTGTGATTAAGATGGATTCTACATAGATGATAGATATGAATCCCACAAAAATAAAAAAATATGCGGAGCAACTGCTCATAAACTGACACCTTCATTTCTTCGCTTATAATGTCCAAGTCATCAATTCGAATAGAAATAAACCCTTTTTCTTTGTAGCAGAATTTGTAACTTATCTTCCCTCACAAGGATGTCAAATTTGTATGATGCAGGGGGGAATGAGTATGGCCAGTGTGGTGAAGAGCCTGAGAGGAAAGATGATTCTGGTAGGACTTTGAGGAAGGGATATTGCTATTCCTCAGCGCTGTGCATCAAAGCTTTCTGTCCAGCAGGTGTCTTACTCATTTTGACTTGTGGTCTTAAATTTGAATCACATTCAGTTTGTTGCTTTGCTTAGTGAAATTACACTTCTACTAAAAACAATAGAATGCAAAAAGGGAGGATAAGAAGTTTTATTCAATTTCTAACTTTTTTCTTTTTCATGAGGAATTTCTATTGATGGGGCTGTAGACAGTGTTTGCTTCGAAAATGAATACTCTTAGTGTTTGTTTGGTTGCAAGATCACCAATTCTATTCCATGCCAATTTAGTGAAAATTTCAATGTATGATAGTTCAAATGACATGGAATGGATTAACCAATCTTGTGTACCAAACAAACACTTAAGGTGGAGGTTTCACGATGTAATTTAACCTCTTATGTGGATAATTTTTTGGGAACTTTGGTGTATTTGGCCCTAAATCTATGTTAACATTCATTTCTGATTTGAAAGTAGATTGAAATTTGTTTGATCTCTGTCGGAGAACATAAATGATAACATGATAAAGATACAACCTTGAAATGTAAAAAATATATTCACAATTAGTCATGAATTTGAATGCCTTCTGCCAGCTGCAAAAAAACTAGAGGGCTTACTTCCACGCAGCAACAACGGAAGACCAAAAGTGAATTGGATGTTTAATTGCAGTCAATAATGATGTGGCTAGCATTGACTCTTATACGACATCCTTAACTGTTTATAATGTAGGTAGCTGCTGGAGGCACACACTCAGTAGTACTTACACGTGAAGGACATGTATGGACATGGGGTCAACCATGGCCACCTGGAGACATGTAAGCTACCATTTTACATTTGTTCTCCGTACTCATGCTTCCTTTTTAACTTTGCAACAATATTTTCAAGCATTGTATATAATATTTGCATGATCTTCTGTACTCGTTTATTAAATGTTCTGCTATAAATGGTTTTTTGTAGAAAACAGATTTCCACTCCTGTGCGAGTACAAGGTCTTGAGAGGGTGAAGTTGATAGCAGTAGGGGCTTTTCATAATTTGGCTCTCCTTGAGGGTGGAAATCTATGGGCATGGGGAAATAATGAATATGGCCAGCTTGGAACAGGAGATACCCAACCAAGATCACAACCTATTCCTGTTCAAGGGTTCTCTGGTCTTACTTTGGTCTGTCCTAATACCATCTTCTTCTCATGTGGATTTGTGCCTTCTGTGATACATTTGCTATTTAGTTGGTTACAAATACATTTGCTATTTAGTTGGTTACATCTCATTGTTTTATCAACCTATTGTTTTACTGGGAATTTATGCTTGCATCACTTTGATCTTTCCATTGTTGATAAAATTTGTTGACAACATATGCACTTCTATACCATGAAGTTCAGGTTGATTTCCATTTCCACTTAAATATGTGTCTATTATTGTTATGATCAGTACTTCATATTATTTCTTTTATTACGGAAAAAATGAAAAGTAATTTATATACTCTGTACTTATCAAAAAAAAAAAAAAGTAATTCCTTGTATGTACATCCAGGTTGATATTGCTGCTGGAGGCTGGCATTCTACTGCATTAACAGATGACGGAGAGGTATTTACATTTTTTATTGTGAAATATCTTCTTTAATTCTTTTGCTAATTGTCTGTCATGAACACAGAAATCTTTCTTTAGAATATGGATTTAACATGTCAAAGACCTCAAGGTCCTTGGTTCCAATCCCCATACCTACAAGGGTTCATACTTACCTATCAAAAAAAAAAAAAAAACATGTCAACAGGACATTGTTAACCTATTTTCTTCTTCTTCTTCTTCTTGGACTGTCAATGAGGTGTTACGTGAATACAATGAAATTAAAACATTAGTGTGGGTAATATGGAGAAGATTGTCACCTATTTTTGGATTTTCTTTAAACTAGTTAAACTGGTTCTAAAAGGAAATGTAAGAGGGTTTCCATCTTTAGACGGAAGTGTGAAATTCTAGTGCAATCAGGGAACGTGGGTGAAGGAAATTGAAGTAGAGATGTCAAATAAGAGTAGATAGGCACTGAACTAAGTATTTACAGACACTGTAATATTTTTTTATGTTTTCCTAGAGGTTGTTGTTTTGTTAAGGCAATGCTGTTGTTCTTTGGTTTGAGATACTTTGCATGAAATGATGCAATATGTTATACCATCTCACGGCTAGACTTGTAATTGAATCACGATATTGTTTTACTTCATGAATCATTTATTCTTTGGTTGATTCAAATCAATGAATGGTATAATGCCCCATCATCCCCTTTTGGGAGAATAACTTTTCAAATTACAGTGCTTCGAAGCAACACCAGATTGTTCTTTATTATTCTATTATATGCATAAGGGCATCTAGGGGCCCTTGACCAAATCATCTTTTTTTACATTGAACTTCAAAATTTCACTGCTGTAGATGATCCGCAGTTCATTTTCCATTACGATGCATGTTTCATTAATATGCTGCACTACTCATTATAAAGTGTACTAAATCTAGCCTCTGAGCTTTGTGTATTAAGGGTACCGTGATATTCCTTCGATGGAATGTGTTAGAATGGTCTGATGTACTTCCTTGTCTCCCAGAAAGTAGTCCCATTGAAAAGTCGCACTTTATAATATTATACTTTTACTTCTTTATTTTCCTTTTAAATTGCACAAGACATATCTTTTTTTTGTATGAAATAAAAGTGTAATACTCCCTCTGTTCTGGGTAAAGAGTCCACTATTCCATTTTAGGATGTTTCACTTAAAGAGTCTACTTTCAAAAATTAAGACATAAAAATGTCATTTTATTACTAATGGATTAATATAAGTGTTATTTTCTTAAAAAGTTGGACTTTCAAACGGGGACTCTTTGCCTAGAACGGAGGGAGTATATATTTCTGGAATGAAAAAAAAAGACTGCAAAACTAATGAAGAATTATGGGCTAATTTTTTGAAACAACTACTTTTTTTCTTTTTTATTGTTGTGTGGTGGGGGGGGGATGTGTGTGTGTGTGGAGGTAGTAATTGTTTTGTTTCCATCTATGTGACAGGTATATGGTTGGGGTAGAGGGGAACATGGTAGACTTGGATTCGGAGATGACAAGAGCAGTAAAATGGTGCCCCAGAGGGTTCAGCTTCTGGTTGGTGAGGACATTGTTCAGGTACTTGCATTTTGACCGATGAAATTTCTTTGCCAAGTAATGATTGGAATCCCCCATTTACATTCCCTAAATGAATTCCATTCTGATGCGGATAGATTTGATTGCTCAAGCTAATAGATGGTACAAGATTGGACGCCTTGCTTAAGCAATAATACTCCTCTGCACATAGAGGGTAATGTGGAATTTCCAGCATTACTCTTACTTTATTGAGTTAATGTGTATTTGTGACTTTATCTAGGACAAATTGTGAGATTCGCTGACCTATCTCAAGATGGTTACAGTTAAAGTGGTTCTGTGTTCTATTGCCAAATATGCATGGTCATGAAATGATAATGAAGTTACTCTTGAAAAAGTTTTCTGTGTTCTTTTGTACCAAAATAGTTTCACTTGGCATTAAAATGAAACTGGAATCAACAAAACTGCAAGTTTTGGCATCTTCTAAAGTTTTAAATTCAAACTGTGTTTAATAGTCTTTCCTTATGAGTCCAAAATTCTAGAGCTGGCATGTGGTTCCTTTAGCTTGTTACGAGATCCGATAGTGTAGTAACCTGTAATCCTCCCCAGATGGTTACTACGACCTGACTAAAGTTGTCTTAGTTTGAGCACTTGAGCTGAAATTTGCAAAATTCCTCCTATTTTTTTGAAGTATTTCAACCACTACGCTATGGAGTTGGAACACGTTGGTCCAAGGAACTTCCTATTTAGTTTCTAATGACTGGAAACTTTTTAATGTTAGTTTGATTATACACATTCAATTTACATTGAAGCGTTTAATTTCTTCGTCGTGAGTTCCATCCCTTTTTGGTTGTTGGAAATCCATTTTCTTTGTATAACAACTAATCAACAAGTACTATCTGCTGACGAATCTGTTTCAACCAATTCTTACGGTGATGGTATCTTCAGTGAATTTGATATCTATCTTTCTGCTTCTGTTTTTCATGCAGGTGTCATGTGGGGGCACTCATTCGGTTGCTTTAACTCGGGATGGTCGCATGTTTTCTGTGAGTACTGTAGAAATCTTGCTAGCATTCCATGACAATTTAATCCTTTTTTATGTGTGGGCATCCTTGATTCAAGTATAAATTGCAAGTTGTCAGTAGTAGTAGTGGCAGATGATTTGAATTGCTGGCATTGGTTCTTTGTTCGTGTCGTGTCTTTCTAAACACAAGAATGACGTACAGTGTTGTGTGATTAATCTTTGTTTTTCTCTTTGAATCTGCAACAATCAAGTGGATTAATCTATTCTGTTATTGGCAGTTTGGGCGAGGTGATCATGGACGATTAGGATATGGTAGAAAGGTGACCACAGGTCATCCATCGGAAGTGCCCATTAACCTTCCACCTCCAGGAAACCTGAGTGGTAATGAAGCCGAAGGGCAGTGGTGTGCTAAATTTGTTGCTTGTGGAGGCCGCCATACGCTTGCAATAGTAGAATGGCAAGCTACAGAATCTGATCAGTTGCTTTGATGTCACAATGGCCTAGCTGATCTCTGATATATGTATAACTGGAACTTAAGATTTTTCTTTGGATGCATTTGGGCAGTTCACGGTTTTGATAAGTAGAAGGAAAGTGCTCATCTCCTGTGAAATCTGTTGCAAATAATTTGTGTTTGAAATCTGAGAGTAAGACCGGGGGACTGGAATGCATGCATGCAAGGTTGGAAGCACCCCTTTCTGTAAAAGCTGTCATATACTCCCAAAGCACGTTAATAGTTAGTTTGAAACCTATGGACTCCAAGCAATAGATACATGACCATGGATTAAAGGGTTTAACTCGTTCGAAATCGCAGTTGATTAGAGGGTATACAAGATGCATGTTGGGCCTAATTTGTAGAAGAAGATTGAATATCAGATACCTTGCATATTTTTTGCTGCTTAGAAAGAGGTATGGTGTTCCTACTTAGAAGTCATTTTGATATTGAATCTAACAAAACCATGCTTGATAACTTGAAAAAAACAAACAGAAACATTACATGTTTAAGATTAGTGTGGGGACTGGGGAGGAATCAGGGTGGGGATGCTGTAATTGGTGGGTGACGACATCATTGCCGTAGGAGCGGTAATCGGGTCCGTATCTTCCATTAAACATGCCAGCATGTAGAAGCAACAGATACAGCAACTGGCTCAGCGTTGATATCGTTATGAATAGTTCCAGTGTTTGCTGCAATTACCATTTTAACTCTTCATCTCAATCTATATATAGTATATATTCTCTCCGTTCCGGGCAAAGAGTTATCGTTTGAAAGTCAAAACTTTTTAAGAAAATGATCTTATCAGTAGCTCATTGTTAATAAAATGAAACATTTATGCCTTAATTTTTAAAAGTTAATGCTTTACGTGAAACATATAAAAATAGAATAGTGGATTCTTTACTTGGAACGGATATATACCAAAAGAAGGAAACTCTCAGTTAGTATTAGTATATTACCAACCGTTTTCCTCTATGCCCTCCCATTTTGATCTCCTTCCAAGCAAAACTGTTCGACATATGCAAACAAAAAGAATTAGTGCATGCGATTTAATTTAGCAATTCAATCTAGTACTAATAAATAAATGAGATATTGAAGTAAAATTACCCAAAGGCAATAGCCGTAATACCCCAAGAGAGGACGGCCGAACAACTTGCACCTGGCTAAACTAGCACTGCGCCATGCTTTGCGATGCATAAACCCACTTAGCACCGAAGCGGCTCCCATGGCCCCTCCCATCAATGCAAATATTAACATATATGTAGTTGACGGATTTCCTCCCAAATCTATCACAATTAAAAAACTGATTAATTAGAGCTCTATATATATCTTTTAGAGAGAGAGAGAGTTAAGAGAGAGTTACGAGGGTGATCCTGTTCGCCGTCGATGTATTTGTCAATAGACCAGCCAGCAAGTCCCAGCACAATCAGATACACAACAAAGTTGACAGCAAGAAGAGGCACCATTAACCCTCTTCCAATCCTTCCCTCCACCATCGTTTATTATTTGGTAATATCCTCTCATTCGTTCGATCTGTACGTCTTTTTATGAGAGAGAGAGAGTTTGAAGGTTTGTGTATTTGTTGTACGTGGTTGATTGTCGAGGACTCAACAATACAGGTGTTATTCAAGGGAATTCTGAACATCACCTTATGCCAAAAAAAAAAAAAAGTGAAAAAATAATCAAGAACAGAAGATGCTGACAACAGTGCTGCTGCTGGAATCTCATGCTGTTGTTTGTTAGTGTAGGGTCCACATGGACCAAGGTATAATAAATCCACTCTGCCGTTGATACACACACAGTGACGGTGAATATTCACATAATCTTCTATTGGAAGCTAATGTTTACATGATGTGATAGAAGTTGGTTTCATAACAAAAAAAACACACTATTACATAATCTTTCAGTAATCTACAAAAGGATGTCTGCACCTAGTGGAGGTTCAACAATGAAAAGTAAAGACCCCAAAACCAGAATGAAGATGGCAAAGAAGGCAAGCGATTTACAAGGACTGGCGTATCTTCTCACCAGTGTGATTCCAGCGTCGTCCATTTGCAGGGTGGGGCATGTAAGCAACCCATACATTGTACCAGTAAATGCCGCTCCAAAATGTGTCCTACAACACCATTTCAATCAGCAAATCATTTTTCAAACTCAAAAAGTTGATGCATTTTTACTTCACTAACCAGTCATCAATTGGACCAAAATTGCTTATGACAAAGCCCAGAGCAGTAGCGGCAATTGCCTTCTGAAACATGCTTTCAAAACCATCTTTCCCTCCTAATACATCCCTGTTTTGGTACTGATGGATGAGCCAAGCTCCAATGATGGCGAACGCTGGTCCCTGCTCATGCATAAGAGTTGTTCACCAGCGACCAAACATCAATGTTACAAAGAAAGACAACAGGCCAGAAATAGTACATTGATTCATTACGAAGATGACTGCACACAATTTCATGTAAGAGGACGAGCTAAGTTGCACAAACCACAGTTATATATATATATACAGGGAGAAAACAATAAGCAGAAAGATCTGCTCACCGTTCCACCGACAGTTGGATCTGGCGTGTGAAGAAAGCTGGTCAAGTTGCCAGATAGTCCACCGAGTATGTATAACAAGCAAAAGGTAAATGAACCATATGCTCTGCAAACTTGAGGTCCAAATGTAAGAAGAACCCAACAGTCTAGCCAGACATGAAGAATTCCAGAGTGCTGCCATATGTCAATTTTACACTTGTCAGATCTACGTGATGGCTAGTTAAGGAGCCCTTGAACATTGAATGCAACATACAACACACTCGATGTTTGTATAAAAGCACCTTCAGCAGTTCAGCTTAACTTCTTTTAGTATCTCAGTATGATTTTCAATTTTTTCCCTTTCTTTCTATTTTTCCTAAAACGTTTCAAGTTCCCTTAACCAGCATTATATATGCATCAAATATTAATGGATTAACTATTACAATGAATTGAATCCAGTAGCATGCCATTTAAGTCTTTCTAGAATGAAATGCTGATACCATAATAGAATGGAAACACGAACCCAGTCATCAATCTTGTACCAGAAACATTGGAGTCACTAGCCTCCACCATTCTCCAGTTAGGATCAAATGATTTATCTTTGCACCATAGAGTGATGGAAGTGAGAAGAGCTCCAAGTCAGAGTTTCTTATTGGACTTGCTAATTCGAAGAGATAAACTGCAATGTTTATGGAAGCCATTATACTTCTGCATCAAGAAAAATGTGGAAGCATCAGAGATGAAATAATCAATACTCCATTATCCAGGAAATAAAGGAATCGATATAAGAGTTACTTGATGCAATACCAAATCGGATTTAAAAACAATTTTTTTTATCAAAAGATAAAGGAAATTTTTACATTAAGTGAAGACTGGAGGTTTCATCGGATGAATTCTTCGGACCACCCTGACCATCCTTATTTTTTGTTTCAATGTAAGAGCTTGGTTTTCTCACCCCACTTCTAAACTTTCCCTTGATTGCATATAGGGAAGCTTTAGTACTTTCATCATCAGAAGCAGAGAAAACATAATCTTTTGAGTCTGCATATGAAGAGAGGAATAGAACAGAGGTTTCATCATATTCAAACCAAGTACTAGTACTTATTTAGCATGGTATGACTAGAATTGAAGAGAGCAAAAGGCAATAAATTTGGTAACAAGAACCTTCATTTATTTTGGCAGGATATTTATCCAGATATACCAGTTCCTCTTCTGCTTCGAATTGACCACTTCTATCGAGAGATCTAACAAGACAATCATCTACAGATTCCAGTCGCTTTGCGTCAGTGGACTGCTCCCTTCTATTGAAGAACTCCATGCTGTTGATCAAATAACTCGACGAAGGCCGACTTTTATCATTCTTGAGTTTTTCAAAGTAAGAATCTAGTGATCTCAACTGCTTCTCGCTATAATTGAACTCCAATGAATGCGAGACTTTGCACACTTTCTTCCTTTCTGAAGCATCACTAGAGCTAGACTCTAAGTGGCTTACAGCCTTGGGCACCCTGGAGAAGGCATTTGCTACACTCTTGATGTTGAAAGCAATAGTGTGTCCGCTCTGCATAACTACTCGTGAAAAGTCAATGGCTTTTCTTGAGTTGGTTTTCATTGAAATATCAGCAGAATTATATGAAACTTGATCTCTCCTGCTTGTATGGATTGAAATGGAAGAGAAGCACCTGGGTCCCTCTTGTCTGAGAGTATAATGCTTGAAACCTCCCTGATTTTGTCTCATTTCTTTGGGACTTAGAAAAGTTTGATCTTTATAATATATCTGATGGCATACTGGAACAACTGCCATATATCCCTGAACGAACAACAACAACAGATTGATTTAATTCAGCATGTCTACAACTTTCAGGATGGCATTACGGTTAAGACCAAAACGCAAGCATCACTAAATGATACTAACATGTTAATACAACTATCTGAAATCAATCGATAAACTGATTCAATCAAGCAACCTCAAAAGCCTACTTTTGGAGTTATTATATTTATATCTTAGAAAATCATAATAACAACAAACTTAATCAAGAAAAATCCTAATAAGAATCAACCAAATAAAAGACGCATAATCAATGCATATCTCAGTCAGTGTTCATTCAACCCTTTTTCAAACACCTCATGAGCATGAGGATCAGCGGCCCAATAAATCAACATAGAGCAAGTTCAGACATACATTATACATACCCGATTGAGGAAAACAAGGGGAGCTTGATATCGGACAAGGACAATCAATGACAATAATTAACAGCAATTGAACTTCCATTAATAATATCATTTACTTTTCGCAAACATTAAACGTTAAAAGAAATATCGATTTTTGTACAATGTAATCCAATTAGATTTTAGATTTGTTCCCTTATCCCGTTGTAGATCCATTAAGCTATCACCACGTGTCCTCCCCTAGCCTAATCCCTTTCAATTTGGCTGCCCCGCCATGTCCACCTTCATGGAATCTTCAGGAGCAGCTTTGACTCATAACTAGTGTCCCTCAATTGAAGGTGGGAAAATATATGGTTGTCTTTAAGCACCAATCTATTCAAGATTTCAAGGGGACCTTAGTTGGTACTTGTCCACAAGAAAACGAAGAAATATTCTGTTACCAAACGGGCTCGTGGCCGGGTTTTGTACGTCAGCTAACGTGCTTATCGGGTTAATTATAAAAAAACTCTTTACTTATTTTAATTTTTTCGTTTTGAACTATGTATTATTATTTTTTTAATGAAAAACCGCAACCTAATTTTTTTTTTAAATTAAACATTCCGTCCAAAACTCGTTAGTTTTGTGACGGAGTGGTTGCCTACATTGATTGTTTAACTGATAAGTCTATTTGTCAAATCTACAAGTTAAGGTATTTTCTGAAAATTAGAAACAATAATAACTCCCTACAGAACATATCCCAATTCCAGACGACGACTCACCAAATCCTACCGGTCACCGCCCTTCTCTTTTTCAACTCCACCTCCACCTCCTTCCCGCCTCCATCAACCACCACCTCTACCACCACCATTCTCCTCATCTCTCTCCTCCTCACAACCTGCATCTTCCTTTTTACTTCGCCGCCTCCTCCGCCTTCCTCTTTTTCTCTTATTGAAATAGTTATATACATGCGGATAATATCTTGTACTTATATTTTGGTGAAAAATAAAAAACTACTACTCCCTCCGTCCTTAAATTATCGTCCTCCTTTCCTTTTTCGTCCGTCCCAAAATAATTGTCTAGTTTGAAACTTACCTTTTTAGAACATCACTTTTACCACTTTACCCTTATTTTTCACACTACTTTAATTATGAGCCACATACACATGGGCTTTAAAGGAAACTACACATTAAACCAATATAAATAATCAAGTCAATTGTTTTTTCTTAAACTGTGCGCCGGGTCAATCAGGACGATTATTTAGGGACGGAGGGAGTATTTGATTTGCATTACCATTTCAAATATCAGGTTTGTTCCAAAATAAGTGTACTTTTTAAAAGTAATTTGATCTATTTCAAAATAGTTATTCAACATATTTTTATTTAATTATTGATAATAAAATTATAATCACTTGGAAGTACACAAATACAAATTATGTGAATGACGATTTTAAATTATATATATATATTACATTTTTATTTAAAAGATCAATTTGATTTAAAAAGTTAAAAATGAGCATTTATTTCGATAACGAATGAAGTACTAAGTTAATACATGGTATCAAATAATTATTGATTATAGAAATGCAATCAGAACTTGAGGTTTATAAATGGGTGTCCACAATATCTCCACCCCTCCACAAAACAAAAAGCATCTAATTTTTCAGAAAAATATTTCAGCTTGTAGATTTGTCAAATATGTCTTTATCAGTTAAACAGTCAACGTAGGCAGCCACTCCCGTCACAAAACTAAAGAGTTTTGGACGAGAGGTTTTATTTAGAAAAAAAAATTAGGCTGAGGTTTTTCATGCAAAGAAAATAATACATGATTCAAAACGAAAAAAATAAAATAGATCAGAGTTTTTTTTTTTTTTTTGCAATTAACCTCGTGCTTATGCTATTTGTACTATTTCATATTGATCTAACTTAACCTAAAAGTAAAAACTCAACACATTACACTTGTAGCCGTATATAGCCTCTCACCAAAATACTCTCTTTAACTCTAACCATCGAAAGACTTGGATTTATAGTGTAAAATAGTGATTAATAATTGTATGTTATATTGTTCGTGGTGTACTTGGTTCGTAAAAGTAATCGAAAGTATTCCGCTTCATTCCAAGGTACAAATTGGTGTGAGGTAATTCGTGAACGCTCTTATATAGTGAATTAGTTTCGCCTTCATCATATTCAATAATCTCGGAGTATGCCACAACCTATAGTAGTACACTATTGTAACAAAGTGATTAAAAATTAGTTTATTTTACGGTATATTGCTATTGGTTGTGGTGCACTACATAGACATGCAACATTGTATTTTGGGACCATTGAATAATTTCTCAAGTTAAATAAACCAAGAGAAATTAAGTTTTGATAATTTGACTCATGCAGAAAATAAATTTGAAACAAAATTTTAACTTTGGTTTGTTAAATATATAGCGATCTCCATTATGTAACTCCAAGTTATTAACGATTCATCACTCGGAAAACAATCACAAGATTGTTGTAAATATGTACTTGACGCATAGTAAACACGTGTATAAGGGGTCACCCACGTGCCTCAGGCAGGTCACATGCACCCACATACACACCATGTTTTGTGAATCATTCCCACAAAGCTTCGTGCAAAGGAACATTTAACATCCGGTCACTCCACCTAGGAGCCACATTTTTTAGGTCACCTGGCATGGGGTTATCAACCCTCAAAAGGCACCCTAAATGAGTGCCCATGTGTATCGAGTTGGCTATGACATTCCCAACTTCCACAACAGCTACAGGTCCCCACATAAACTTTGGGACCTTCAAGGAAATTTGAATTGGCAGCCAAGGTGCACGATTGTCACATACACCTCTCGACGGGCATGTGATCTAGCTAAGATGATGATGGGAAATACACATTGTAAGCATGGTGTAGTCCGATTCCAAGACAAATGAGTTATTGACATGTTAGACACGTGAAGCGCGTGTGAGCCAAATACTTTTCACTATAAATACATGTTGAAACATAATATGTTTAGAATTACATAAACTCATTAAGAAGACTTTATGAATTAGTTAGGACTCACAGAAACTCATTTACTGAATTAAGATCACTTTAATAGATCCAAGTGAAGTTCAAATAGGTTGAGTTAATTATAGTCTTGCATGATTAGAACATTAGTTAGTTGTTAACTAAAATCGAATTAATTAGACTTTAGCAAGTCTTAAGTTCTTCCTGCTGATGATTCAGCAGGTAGACCCAAAACTAATGTTTTGCCACCAATGAAAAGATACAATAAACTTAGACTAAGGTAGGCAGCTCTTACTATACGTTATTCTATCTGTCGTAACTTAGTCATCAGCAGCTAGCTAGCTGCTGATCCCCTTACTTAACAGTTGTAGTTTTCTATATAGTTTCTTACACCTGCTGTTAACAAAACTCAGTTTTCAGCCACTATGTTTTTCAACTTAAATCCCTATCTGCTGCAAAACTATACTCCATTGAATAAATGGGCGAAATCTATGCTTTCAAGATTTCCTAAAAACAATATTTTCGAAAACGCGTGGACTTTAATCTTAACTAAAAATCAGTCGTTTATTAAAAGATAAATCCATCTACTGAAACTAAAATAATCAATAGATGACATTTGCTGATAAATAGTGTAAAACACCTCGCTAAAAGATACTATATCTACTTACACTCTTTTGATTAAAATACCTAAAATATTTTATATATATATTCATTCGAACAATATTTTAAACAAACGTTTATTGAAAACACTTGGTCACTCTAACGCATTTAATTCATGGACATCTAAATTCATATGTTAAACTGTTCCAAATGATACTTTTTATAAAAAAATTAAATTGCTCAACAATTTACCATTGCATTAAATATTCTAATGTAGCATATCTTCTAGCCAACCACTCTCTTTAAATATATCATGCTAAAAGACATCTACTCTCCTCATTTTACGGAAGGAAATACCTAACCACTCTATCCTTAAATTTATGATCTTATGATATGTGATATCTTCCATTTTCAGAAATCCTCTTCATGATCTCCAAGCTTTGAAAGATAGATTTTATCATCACTCTTCAAAAATTATCTCTGTTATTTCAAACGGCTACTTTCAAGCATCTCTATATACAGTAGTTTGGAGCAAGGATTCAACAAGAGAGAGAAGACAGATAACTAAGTACAAACATTTCACTTATCCCTTCAACTACTCCTTCTTTGAAATGTTCCAGTTCTTATGATAGAAGACATTAGAGAATAGATGATAAGTAGGATTGAAGAAATCACTCTCCACTTAAATAATATTCTTTCTTTGATTTGCTACAATCCAGGGCTAGACACACATCAGATTCCTTCATAGAAATTCTTCCCTTGATGTGTTCCAGTCCTCAAACAATTACTATATGTTCTTTCACCTTTCATTTCTTTCTAGTTTTTGTTTAGACAATCATTGTATTCTTCCCTACTTCTTCCTAATCTTAAAAGAATACTTGATTGTTGCACGAGTATGATTGCTGCTCAATCATGCTTCTCAAACATTGGTTTTATTTGTTGTACACAGATCCGTTAGTGATCACTTTAAATTTCAAAATATTTAGTGCACTTCAAAATTCAAGTTTGACCAACTTGGTAGTGGACATAGCAGTTTTTAACATTGTGAACCACTCCAAATACTTTGTTCTTCTATCTGTTGTTTTTACTGTTGATACACTTAAGCAACTTCTATCTACTTAAGTATTTAACAGTTACATTCCTGAATTATTTACATATTTGATCTTATATATATTGTACTTCAATTCAGTCTCTATACTTAAGTGATCTAAAGAAAATCAAACCAAACTTTTTAAGTTCAACAGCTGTTACCCAAATTTTACGTTCAGTAGATGTTATCAGTTACTGAAAACTTATCTTTTCCGTAACAACTTTAAAAGGTTTTCAAAACAACCCTCAAAATTTTTAAAAAGCTATTCACTCCTAGCCTTATTTCGTTGCCAACTGGACTGACAATACCCTTCTTTTTAATTTTTATGATGAGATGAAAAAACCTCAAGCTTAAAACTTAGTGGTGTACAACTTGTGGTGTCATTACTAAGTGACCTTTCCCATGTGTAACACCTCTATCCCAGATCGGTAGATGTGCAGTTTGAAAGCGTTTTGTAATGTGACCACCCATTACTACTACTAGGCACCAACATTACTTATAAATTTTTGGATCGACTTGTGGTAGATTTGGATAACCCAGATAACAGTGTTTAGTGGGCCAACGCGGACCATAACTCGAGCTCGGATCGTTACACAATGTGCTTAGCTACCTTATCATGCTCTTGTTGGTTCAAAAATTAATGTCAGTTTTGACTTTACCAACAAATCCAGTGCTTTGCCAATTCGCAAATTGCCATTCATAATGTTTTTGTGAAAATGTAAAAAATTGAATTTTGCTAACAAATCATAGAGCTTTACAGATTGGAATTCAAATTATATTGGTGAAGATATTTTAGAAATAATAAGAAACTAGTGCTCGCTCAGTTTGTAAATTTGATTTAAGTAATTTTTTGGTCCCTCGACTTTACAAAAATCATTTACTTGGTCTCTATACTAAAAATTAATTCGTTTGGTCCTACATGTTGACATTTACCATCATATTCCACCCCCACCCCGTCACCGTTACAATTTCCATTTTATTAGAAAATGTCCAATATAACATCATATGCTGGAGAGGTAAGTTCTGACACCATAGGTTTGAAGAGTTCTATCTTACACCGAGGAAGATAAAAGAATACAATGGATGATCCCTATAAGGAAGAAATGAGCATACGAGAGTTCTTTTATGTATGTCATTCATCATCTTCTCTCTCACGTCCTCCCTAAGCCCGTTCATCTCTCTCTCTCATTTCCTTATCACTGCCCAGCTCTCTTCCAGATCCATCCATAACCGTTGACATCTCCGGTTTCTCTCTTCTTCTCCAACTGATCGAGCTCTGTCGTTCGTCATATTCTCTCTCACGTCCTCCCCCTCTCTCTCTCATTTCGCTATCACCGCCCAGCTCTCTTCCAAATCCATCCATAACCGTCGATATCTTCATTCTTTTGCTTCTCTTCCAACCATCTCATCCCAAGGCTGGACTTAGCCTCTCCGGGTCACAGCCTAGCAGCAGCCTCTGACCTTCATCTCCATTTCTTCTCAAGGAAGCCCCAACGCCAGCCATCATCTTCACTATCCCCTTCTCTCTCACCATCTCCGAGCACCATCTTCAAACTCCGGCCTACCAGTAGCATTCACCCCACTATCAGGCATGATCATCTTCTCTGACTCCAGTCATATCCACCGGCCTAACCTTGCCATCCAATCTCAGTGCAAGTGATATGATTCCTAGACGAGTACTCGCGATGGAGGAAACAAAGCACGACAAGTGAAGAACGTCAAGTGAATTTGATGGATGGTGACTCCTTGACTCTATGAAACAATCTACGCAGAACCTTGGTGTAATTTGACCGCGATCCTTTTGTGCGACGATCACGACCCTCGGAATAAGGTTAAACGCCACAATAGGGATGAATATCCTATTGATAAATTTGGGATTTGATTACTTGGCCTCTCACCAAATAATCACAAGTTCAAGAAGAACAAGGAGGTTTTGAAAAACACTCGAAAACTATATTAATTAACAATCAGCAAAAGTTGTCTAAAACAATAAACCACAACTCTTATTTATATGGGTTGTGAATCATAATCCTAAAATAAAAACAATGGTCTAAACACTTGACCTAATTAAAACAACTTAGAAAACTAAGATAACAATCCTTAACAACTAGGATTTTAGGAAACCCTAAGTTTAAAGGAAATGGAGGGGGGCGAACCACTTTAGGGTTGGAAAAAGGGGGGGGGGGAAGGTCGATCTTCTTAAGGGTGGGAAGGGGGAGGGCCGACCATCATCCTTGGTGGATTGGGCCTCCCTTGTTGTATCATCTCTCCTTGGCCTTCCATGGTCTTTTGTGCACTTGGGCCTTCCTTGGTGTCTTGTGTACTTGGGCTTGAACAAGCTAGAATATGCATCATCTTTTGTGAAGTTGTAGACACCCAAATTTCGTACCCCTAGTATGTAACATGACATGAAATATCAAGACCTATTAAAAATTAACAAATGTCAAGTTGCAGGGTTCAAAGATGCAAAAGACAAAGCAGGATGCGCAAAACAGTGAAATGCAGGGGGCCAAAGTGCCAGAAAAGCACCAAAGTATGAAAGCTAGCACCACCCACACTCAAAGTGGGGGAAGCGCCCAGTTCATTCATGGGTGGCGCCCAGTTTGTGATACAATAGCTCCCAAACTGCTACAGTGTGTTCTTAACTTAACGCATTGTGCAAATTACTCAGCATGTGGTACAAGAAACTGAAGCACGAAGAAGAGAATTGTAATCCCCGATGAGTCCTCTTCTCAGCCTATAAATAAGGCTTCGGGGTTCACTTTCAGAGACACCTTTTCTTCCCCAAAACTCTCCACAAAGCTGTTACGCTGAAGAAATAGAGAGCGAAAGTGAGATAGTGAGAGATCCTCCTATAAAGCCTCGAAACCCTGCCAAATCTCCTCCAAACCCAAATCCAACCGGCCAAAGTGAGCCTTAGCCCCCCAACTAGGTTTCCACCCTATTTCCCTGGTCCAAAAATCTCGGAAAGAGCAGTTGCTCTGCCCGAGTTAAAAGGCCAAATCAGCCAGAAATAAGTCGTTATTCTGCCCGATTTCCGCCTCCCTCAAGTAATCAATCAACCAATTCTAAGCAGTTGCTCCGCCCGAATCCTGAGGCCAAAAGCAACTTTCGGAAGCAGTCATTCTGGCCGAATCCCCGCACCACTTCATTAAAAAAAGACTCCCCCTCTCCCTGAAGGACAGAGCGAGCACACCCTAGTCCGCTAATAGGTAAGTTTTAAGATTTTTATTTGTAAAAACTGCTACTTTTCATCCGACCCAATGTAAAAATATAAGCAGTTGTGCTACCCGAATTTATTTAGAAAATAGCACTAAAAAGAGCCATTATTATGGCCAAATATTTTAAAAGTATATTTGTAATTATTTGTCAGGAGACGGCTACAAGTCCGTAAATAATGTAGCTACGGATGTATTTGTTTTTATTTCCTGTCTTTTAATGCTTTATTTATTTGCTAAATAAATATAACAAAAAACATACTTTAGTCAAAAACTATTTTTGAGACCGAAAGGGCGAGTTGGGTACCTAACACCTTCCCAACTCGTAACTTAGCCTTCGATCCCGTTTTTACAATCTCTGGTTTTCTTTTTTTGGTTTTTCTTTATTTCTTTCTCAAAATAAAGATGGCGACTCTATAAAACATTTTGGATCTAGTGGGGCATCGCAACATCCTTTCTTGCACTTTTTTGTTTTCCCCTAAAAAATGGAGAATGAGAATGAAAGGGTGACGTATTCCTATATCTTGGTATCCCCTAAAAAAAGGATAACTTGATATAGAAATCCCAAAGCACTCATAGTGATCTGAAATAGGTCATAAGGCTATTTTCATAAAATCCATAGTGGGGCCTCGCAACACTCATTTCTTGCACTTTTCCGTTTTCCCCTAAAAAAGGGAGAATGAGAATGAAAGGGTGATGTATTCCTATATCCTGGTATCCCCTAAAAAAGGAATAACTTGATATAGAAAACTCAAAGCTCCCATATTGGACCAAAAATTAACTGAAAGTTACCGAGGCGTATTCAAACGCGCTATCTTAGACATCACTCATCTCGCACTTTTAATTTCGTCGTCCCCTAAACAAGGGAGGATGAAATGAGAGCAGTGATGTCCCGCTTCCGCATGTACGCGCATCCCTATCCAAGGGCGCGCAGCGCGCGGGCCAGTCTCAGGAACCCACAGAAATCCCTTGACCTTTTTCCATAAGCTTCCAAGCCTTCGTCTCCATTTCCATAAACTCACAAACCATCAACATAGTCTCCTCACGAACCTTCTTTGCACATCCTCTTGTCATTGGACCTTGTGAACTCTTGAGTTGACTTGTGTCATGTGTAGTGATTGGAATCACATCATTCCCTCCCTCTTGAGAAGGATTTGTCCTCAAATCTGTACCTACATCACATAGGCACGATTTAGCAACCAAGATATAGTCTTTAAAATTATGCTTACCATGTGTTTTCATGTTGTCGATTTGCTCAAAATCTCCATGTTTGCAAACCATTCCATGCAAGTTCATGCATCTCCAATCATCGGGATCAAAGACCATTCTAGCTTGACTTTCCATTGGTACACCTTGGTACTCCATCAAGATTTCCTCCTTTAACTGTAGAAGAAATACAACAAAACAATGCACTGCCACATGAACAACATTGTTAGCACATAATTGGTTATGTAACAATTTAGCACAAACATCTCTTGGTATAGGAACGTGTCCCACCATTAAACACATCCAAACCCTATCAGCGGGTTCAAATACCAATCTAACATATCTCACTTGCATCACTTGGTGACCTTCCATGAATGACAACATCACATAGGCACCATTAAACACAACGAGATCATCATAAGGAATGTCAATGAAAGATATTAATAAGTATAATAAGATAATATACAATATGACATACCAACTCATGTATCCAAATCCGTCATGACAAGTAAATCCATCAAGGTTTATAATTTCACTCATCAAGTTATCACAACTCGATGTTCCCTCATGAAAATCCTTGATAGAACCACAATCACCAGGTTTAAACATTAACCTAATAAATCCCCTTTTTAGCACAATCATGCTCAACATCAAAACTTTATGCAATCCAAAGCATATACTATTAATCATGCAAATCAATAAAATGATTATATATGACAAGGTACTACCATAATCAAATATTTCAATCATCAACTTACTTAATTCATCGATTTGAAACAAACAATTGATTTCACAAAGTTTAAGGATCAACCTAACAACTTTCATCTTTTGCATATCCATGTTTATCAATAAGGAATCATGCAACAATAAGAAATTACAACCAGAGTGCAATCTCAAGGATAAACATCCTTTATGCTAAAAAATTAGATCATGTGTTAAAACATGCTTATAATCAACAATATGAATTTCCTCACCTTTACAAGGTTTAACATGCTTAACACGAGTTGTCTCTTTCTATGAATCCATATGTAACTCATGCAGCCCATAGATCTTATGAAAGAATTATGCGACATGGAAATCAACATCTACTTTGTGACATGCACCAAGATAATTAATCAATGGAAAATTATGCACTTTCACAATTGTAGGACTCATGTAATAACGAAATCTAGACACACCATGCACATCTACCAATTCAACACCTAATAAGACATCATGACATATATTGACAATCTCGTGGTATGACTTATGATATCCTATATTCATATTTACTTTCATACTATTATGCATAGAAATCTTCACAAGATGAACTCTAATATTATTGTCTAATGCATAATAAAGAGATTTCCTCTCAGAATCTAATGAACAATGCAACCCTAACAAATTATCAACCAACGTATTCTCCATGAATGGATCTACATACACATGATTAGGAATATGCAATGTCAAACAAAGTTTATCACCAATGTGCTTACCACATTTCATCCAATCACTTAGACCATGGTGACTAACCAAATTTTGCAATTGAAACTTTCCGCACATGACACAAGTGCCCGCAAACCTAGTCAATTGTCCAAACTCAACAACAACTCTATTGAGCTTATTATCAATGTCATGGTGCTTAACATGTAACAATTCACCACACAACTTATTCTTCCAAGAAAGATTAAGATCATACCTTTGAGAAAATGTAGGTTCTACAACAATCTCCTTACCTTGTTGGTATTCCATATTGAATCTCACAATTTCTTTTAGTGATGCCTCTTGAAAAGTTTGTGAAAAATAAACAATAGACTTTGGCAATACAACATTAACTTGATTAGTATCAAAATTTGCCTTTCTTTCTTTCTCTTTCTCACACTCTTTATTTTCCTCATACACACTAATTTTCCTCTTATTTTACCTGGTTATCTCATATATTTCACTAGTTTCTAAAACTGGTCTCTCACTCTTGTTTTCACACAAGCTCTCCTTTTTCTTGGCTATCTCACAAAACTCACTTTGATCTCTAGCCAAACTCTCTTTATTTTCTCTCAAGCTCTTTTTTTTAAAGGCTCCTCTATATTCTTTTCCTTACTAGCCTTTCTCTCTTTACTAGCTATTGAACTTAACATCATATAATTCTCATAAGCTTTTCTTGGAGTCAATGATGCAAGTTTAATGGTTATTTGATTGTGTACAAAAGAATGTCTTTTTGTGTTGCCATCATAAGTAACACTCCTCTCAACTTGCCAAGGTCGCCCTAGCAATAAATGAGTTTGTCGTATTGGCACCACATCACACATCACCTCATCTTCATATCTACTAATCTTGAACTTCACAAGCACTTGCTTGTCCACCGTCAATTTACCATCTCCATTCAATATTTGCAACTTGTAGGGTTTAGGATGCTTGGTTGTAGGTAACCCTAATTTCTCAACCATGGTCACACTAGCAACATTAGTACAACTACCCATCAATGATCACCCCACAAACTCGCTCTTGCACTTTGCACTTAGTAAAGAATATTTTCTCCTTTTCAATATCTTCAACACTTGGAACTCTCACTTCTAACATCCTCCTAACTACCATACTGTTTTCTCTCTTATCACCTATTGGTAAAGGATTAGAAGAACTTTTGTCACCTTTATTTACCTTCTCTTCTTTTAATTTTGAGTTCTTAATTTACAACTGAAGATCCTCCCAAAATTTATCAAAATCAAATTCTTCATCTATTCTACGTCTTGGCATATCATTAGGTTTATTACCTCCTTCTCTTGATCTTTTTTACTCTCACTACGAATCTTCCCAATCTCCTCCATTAGATCCTCCTTTTGCTCCCTCATAGTTTTGTTCAAATCTCTCACAAAACATTCCATATAAAGCCACATATCAAAGGTAGGAACATTATTCTCACTTGTATTAGACATGGTGTACCTGCAAGAAATTTTATTAGCAAAATCACCTCACCCACTCCCTTACGTGGATCGCTCAATTAATGTCACTCCTCTCGTGTTTACTTACTCTCCCTCACTTTTAATTCCTCCAAGTTCTAAAAGAACTAAGCAATTAAATAGTGATTAACAAAGTAAGCAAAACCAAAAACTCAATCAATAAGAATCACGTGTAAAGAAAATAAAGTAAGAGTGGAGTTTCAAGGATGATTGGCTCAACGATTAGTTTGCAAAGAAGGATTTAATTTTTTAGCTTAGAAACTAGATGCAACTTATAATAATGATCTTCAAGCTTACCAAACGGGCTGTCCAAAAAAAAGGAACAACACTAATAATTTTTTTTAATAGACTGAAGTGAACAGTAGCAACAATTTTTTTTCCTTTTTTTTTTTTTTGATTTTCAGATTCCTTTGCTTTAGGCCGAAACTTACCTTTTTTTTGTTTTAAACTTGCTGTCCGATGAACAGTAACATTAGCAAATTAATTTTTTAAGAAATAATCTGGTGTGAACAGTAACAACATATATATATATATTTATTTATATCCCTAGAAGTTTAAGGATTTGAAATAAACAAACAAAATACCAATTTTAAAGAACAAACTAGGATTAATGATTTTAGTTTGAAGGTGAACAAACCGATGAGTTCGGCCCAAATTTAAGCTCCAAAGACAGTAAGAAACTATATAGATGATCATCACACAACTATTATCTATCATATCTAGCTCGGTATTAATCTCGAGATATTTATGATTTGCATTTATGGTAAGGAAACTGCTATAATACCTTGAAATCTCATTTGAAAAACTATTCAATATACCAAAATTTCAACTAAAAGACCTCGAATGATTCCATCTAAGATTCAATTGATATCCTATTTTCGAAGGAATAAGAGAAACAAACAGATGAACAAAATAAGAACAATTTAAGTAAGATAGATTGTGGAAACGAAACTTAGCTTTGATACCAAATGATATGATTCCTAGACGCGTACTCGTGATGGAGGAAGCAAAGATCATGCAACAAGGCAAGTGAAGGACGTCAAATGAATATGATGGATGGTGACTGATATGATTCCTAGATGCGTACTCGCGATGGAGGAATCAAAGAGCACGCAGCACGACGAGCGAAGAACGTCAATGAATTGATGGATTGTGGCACCTTGACCCAATGCTACGATCTGTTATTGAACGTGGTACTCCGCGATCCAATTACGAGACGAACACGAACCTTGGTATAATGAAGAACGCCACAATAGGGATGAATATCCTATTGATAAGTTCGGGTTTCGATTACTTAGCCTCTCACCAAATAATCACAAGTTCAATGAAGAACAAGGAGGTTTTGAAAAACACTCAAAAACTATATTAATCAATAATCAGAAAGTTGTCTGCAAAACAATAAGCCACAACCCTTATTTATATGGGTTGTGAAACCTAAACCTAAAAGTAAAAGGAAAAGTCTAAGTAGAATCAACTTAGGAAACTACCTAGAATCAACTTAGGAAACTAAATAAAATCAACTTAGGAAACTACTAAACTTACCTAATCTATGTAGGAAACAATTAGGTAAGTTACCTAATCTATTTAAGAAACATAAATCCTCTAAAATAAGGAAAATATACAAATCCCATTTTTTGTAAAGGCCTAATTTTCAAAGTTGCATTTTGGCCCCTTAAAGTCTTCCTTTAGGCGTTAAAAGCTTCCAAAGTCATTGTATGACATTAACGAACATTTCTCGAGTCTTCAAGTCATCATCCATGAAATCTAAGGCTTCACAACGCATGTTTGAATTTGTAGAGTAGCCATTGTAATAGCCTGAATCTCCAATAAATCCACGAATTAAGTTTGTATAGAACTCTTGAATCTTCCAATCATACTCTATGCATTTTAGAACCCTTGAACCTCGATCCATGCTCATATGAACCCTCGAACCTTGATCTACATGCTTCCAATGCCTCTCCCTTTCTTGTGACAATCTTGGTTCTTGGTTGGTGGTCAGAATCATATCCTTTGCTTTAGGCCGAAACTTACCTTTTTTTGTTTTAAACTTGCTGTCCGATGAACAGTAACATTAGCAAATTAATTTTTTTAAAAATAATCTGGCGTGAACAGTAACAACATATATATTTTTTGATTTATATCCCTAGAAGTTTTAGGATTTGAAATAAACAAACAAAATACCAATTTTAAAGAGCAAACTAGGATTAATGATTTTAGTTTGAAGGAATAAGAGAAACAAATAGATGAACAAAATAAGAACAATTTAAGTAAGATAGATTGTGGAAATGAAACTTAGCTCTGATACCAAATGATATGATTCCTAGACGCGTACTCGTGATGGAGGAAGCAAAGATCATGCAGCAAGGCAAGTGAAGGACGTCAAGTGAATATGATGGATGGTGACTCCCATGACTCTATGAAACAATCCACGCAGAACCTTGGAATAATTTGACCGCGAGCCTTTTGTGAGACGATCACGATCCTCAGAATAAGGTTGAACGCCACAATAGGGATAGATATCCTATTGATAAGTTCGAGATTTGATTACTTGGTCTCTCACCAAATAATCACAAGTTCAAGAAGAACAAGGAGGTTTTGAAAAACACTTGAAAACTATCTTAATCAATAATCAACAAAAGTTGTCTAAAATAATAAACCACAACCCTTATTTATATGAGTTGTGAATCCTAATCCTAAAATAAAAACAATGGTCTAAACACTTGACCTAATTAAAAACAACTTAGGAAACTAAAATAACAATCCTTAACAATTAGGATTTTAGGAAACCCTTAGTTTAAAGGAAAGGGGGGAAGGCTGATCCTCTTAAGGGGAGGAAGGGGGAGAGCCGAGCATCATCTTTGGTGGATTGGGCCTCCCTTGTTGTATCATCTCTCCTTGGCCTTCCTTTGTCTTTTGTGCACTTGGGCCTTCCTTGGTGTCTTATGTACTTGGTCTTGAACAAGCTAACATATACATCATCTTTTGTGAAGTCCCTTGACCTTTTTCCATAAGCTTCCAAGCCTTCGGCTTTATTTCCATAAGCTCACGAACCATCAACATAGTCTCCTTACGAACCTTTTTTACATGTCCTCTTGTCATTGGACCTTGTGGACTCTTGAGTTGACTCGTGTCTTGTGTAGTGATAGAAATCACATCAGCAAGTTCCATCTCTGCCCTCCCATTCTCATGCCTAACTCGTCATCTACGTCTCTACAAATTCTAGAAATTGCACCTCCAATCTCTAATCAATTTTGCCTAAATCCAGACGACAAAGCAACAAGCAAACAACTTCGGTGTGTTTGAAACATATTTTGGCAAGGGTTTGTAATTATCTTCCTAAAAATTATGGCCATTTTAAGCCTATGACTTGATTGTGGAACCCTTCTCAATTCCCTTTTTACGGTTCAATCAATTCTGTTTTGTGGCTAGGTTGTAATTACGCCGATCAGAGCTATTCGATGGAATTGAATTGGTGAATAAAATTGGTTGAAGGAAGGTGGGAGATAGATTCCAGACTTAACTTAGGATACTTTGAGCATTTTGAAAAATAATTTGACGGAAATTGTAACGGTGACGGGCTGAGGGGGAATCTGATGGTAAATGTTAACATGTAGGACCAAATGAATTAATTTTTTAGTATAACGACCAAATAAATGATTTTTGTAAAGTCAAGGGAACAAAAAATTAATTAAATCTTAAATTATTGTCTTCTTTGACCCGGTACACCGTTTAAGAAAAAGTAATTGACTGTATTATAAATATTTGTGAAATGTGTGATTTCCATTTTTTTAGACCTTTTCCCTAAGGGGGTGGTTTCCGTTAAAGCCCTTAAGGATGCGACCATAATTAAAGTAGGTGTAAAAAGTAAGTGTAAAGTGGTAAAAGTGTTTTTTTTTTGAAATAAAACAATTATTTTATAATGGACGAAAAAAGAAAGAAATTTTAGAATGGACGAAAAAAAAACGATAATTTAAAAACGAAAGAGTAATATTCGTATGTGAAAGTTCGCTTTATTTCTCAACTTATTGTGCAAGTAGTAAAAGGAGGAATTGAAATTCTTATGTTAGTAAGGGTCTAAGGGATACCTCTAGTTTTTTCTAAAGGTTATTAAAATATGTACATTGCAATTTACCGTAAGAAAGAGAACATAGATGTACATTGATATAAATTATTAATACATATAAGGGCTTCTCCATTGTTGTATTTTCATCAATTTCCAATTAAGAAGTTAACAAAAGACTCACCATTGTAGGCTTTTATTAGCCACTTAGGAAAGAGAAAAAAATTGACTTCCTAAATAAGAAGCTGGGGAGGAGAGAGAGAAAGGAGGACAGTCGCCCACTTTGTGGTGTGTGTGTGGGGGGGGGGGGAGGGTTTTGTTTTTATTAGATGATGTTAAATTTAATATTTTTTTGTGTAAGAAGACGTGTAAGAAGATTATACAATGAGAAAATATATTCTTAAATATGTAAAAAGATAAAAATGTATAAATAATAGTGAGACCCAGTTAAAAAGATGTATAAGAAGATTTAATAACGGGGATGCTCTAAGAAATGAAGATTAGCCCGAAAAAAATATATGAAGCTGCCACATAGACAATGGAAAGCAAAAACAAATTTTATTTTAGTAATAATCAAAGATTCTGAAATTATATTTTATATCTCAAATTTTGTCAAATATGTTAAACATGGTAAGAAAATACATCCATAGTTATTAATTTATTATGCGAAAGTGCTTGGGTACCGAAGTAAACTCAAAACTGATTAATGAAGCTGCCACATAGACAATGAAAGCAAAAACAAATTTTATTTTAGTAATAATCAAAGATTCTGAAATTATATTTTATTTATCGCGTTTCAAATTGTTAAACATGGTGAAAATACATCCATAGTTATTATTTATTATGCTAAGTGCTTGGGTACCGAAGTAAACTGGTGATAGACATGGAGTGTGAGGTCTCGGGTTCGATCCTTCCTACGCCCAGGAAAAAAAAGTAAAAAAAAAAGTCTATCAGGGCTAATCATAATGACAAAAATTTGTGTAAAAGCCCCCCTTAGGAGGAAAAAAAAAAGTAAAAAAAAAAAAAGTCTATCAGGGCTAATCATAATGACAAAAATTTGTGTAAAACGATTTTACAGATATTTTTTGTAAGACGGATCTTTTTTTATAAGACGGATCTTATTTATCTGATTACTGTGTATTGATGGGTTGAATTGTGAGAGAGTAGGGGCTCCGTCTTACGAATTAAGATCCGTAAAACGGTCTTACATAAGACCTACTCAATCATAATATACAATTATATTTTTTTGATAGAGACAATGCTATGCGAAACAAAGTATTTTGTTTTTTGGAAAATTATTAAAATAACAATTATACTATTCGTAATTAACTGATTTAATCAATTACATTAAAATATTCCAAATATATGAAAGGTATTTTTATCTTAAATTACACCGTTTATTTCCAAAAATTTTTCTTTTAATTTCATCTTAATTGAATGACAAAAATATATTTCATATAATCTTTTCATTAATCCACGTCAGTAGATATATTATAAATTTGAATAACGCGTTGATGGCCAAGACCACATGGTCCGCATCACACCCAGTATTTTGTTTTTTTAGTAGACCGCATTTCTACAATTCTACTCCAATATTCAAACACAAGACGTTGGTGGGAAAATTTGGGGGAGGATCAAAATGCCCTAATCCAGTTGGCGCCATGAACTTAAAACTCTCCCGCATAATTTTAAGTTCCCCCAAAACTTTCAAAAATATTCCGACTAGCCGCCAACCCCTGTTCTCTCATTAGTGAACTTTTCAATCAAATTCATCCGAATAAAACCTAACGATAACCCGTCTTCGATCTCACTTGCGAAAGTCTTCAACTTTAAAGTTTAAACCAGCAGATAGTTACTCTGTAAACAACAATGGCGGTAGCTACAAGTCCTGCTTCCAAACAGAAGCTATCCTCTCCGAAATCGAAGAAGGTCGACATCACGAACAAGGAACCGATGATTAAGACACAGCCCGAAACCGATTGTCCGAAGCCAGCAAAGCGCACAAAGTCACCTGGAGTTCGGGTTGTACATGGTCGCATTTATGATTCTCAAAATGGAAAGACCTGTCATCAGGTATTTCTTATTTCGACATCAAATTTCCATTAAATCTAGCCTCAAGTAATCTTCTGCTCACAGATTCGTTTAGGGGTTTTAATTCCCAAATTCACATTAATTGAGGAATATACCTACTTGAATTGATCTACTTCTCTAGATTTATCAAATCTCAGCTACTTCTCCAGATCTAATATTTTTCCTGAAATTTAAGGGCATTTATTGATTATTTGGAATTAAATACCAGTACTTACTCAGTATCTGAATTTGATTATATAAAGCAAGGAGTTTTAATTCTACTTGGGTTTGGCGTTCATCACATTTCAATTGTTTAGGGCTTTACTCTCCTTCTGCGTGCTTTCATCAGGAGCTATTGGTTTTTGGATCACTGTTAACTGGAGATGTTTCCTGCCCTTGTCATGACTATCATTTCCCCATCCTATTTTAGGCAATTACATTATGCATTAATATACACATCTAAGCCTTAAGTCACAATTACCTATTTTATTTGCTAGTCACATTGTATATCTATTTACAATCTAAAAAATTTCATTGAAGTGCCGCCAAAAAACGCTGGACTTCTCCGCTGACTGCAAGAACCACAGAAAGGATAAACAGTGCACCCTGAAATTTTGTCACACATGCCTCTTGAACAGGTTTGCTTCTAGTGAAGTGCTTCATGTTTATTTATATGTAAGCTGTTTAAAGGATTGGAGGCTCATCGAGATGACATGTTGTCAATCTTGAATCAGGTATGGTGAGAAGGCAGAAGAAATGGCATTGTTGGCGGATTGGAGTTGCCCAAAGTGTAGGGGTATTTGCAACTGTAGCTTCTGCATGTGAGTTTGTGAACTTTTTCTCCATCATCAAGTAGTCACCACTTCTCTTTGAGATCTAAAAGTACATATAATTATTAGGAAGAAACGTGGTCATCAGCCCACTGGTATGCTAGTGCGTACAGCCAAGGCAAGTGGTTTTTCATCTGTTTCAGACCTGCTGCATGTTAAAGGTTCTGAAATCATTGGTCCATACAAGTGTGCAAAAGAAATGGGAGCTTCACCAAGGAAGTTGGCAGCTCCTAGTGAGGTGGGATTGTGGTTGCTTTTCACTACAAACAGACCTAATCATTCAGTGGATATTTTTGGCATATATATTTTTTCTTTGAACTTTCTAACTGTGTGATTAATGACTCTAAACAGGCATCAACCAGAAAGCTGGGGAAGGAAAATTTAATTGAAGGAAACACGGATTTAAGTATGACTCTTTCTTTGGCATCAAGCCCTGCCAAGGAGAAAACCAAGAAAATGAAAAAAAGGTTGAAGGAGATACAAGATGTCAATGGGGATAATGCTTTATTGAAGGAGTCCGGCTCTATGCATACTGGGAAGAAAAGAAAGAACATGGACCATAAAGGTTCAAAGGAAACAACTGACAGTGTCTTGCAAAAGGAGGTAAGTCCTCACCCAGATGAAAAGAAACTAAAGAAAAAGAAGCTAGAAATGCCAAAGGAGATGCTTGATGCTGAGGGGGACAGTCTTGCTCATCTAAAGGAGGCTACTCGTAAAAGCCCTAGAGCTACGGGAGGGAACCGTAAGGAAGCCAAACCTGTAGAAAAGGCTGATGGTGTTCAACATGAGGAAAAGGTGCTAAAGAAAACAATTCATAGAGAAGTTGATTATACAGACAATATTCACAAAGATGTGGAAGTTTTAGATAGCGGGGATGAGTTCCAATATAAGGTGGTTACAGAATCTTGCAAGCTTATGAATCCTTTGGATGCCCTCTACAAATGTGTTGATGATGATATCCCATTGCCAACTGGAACTGAGTTGACAACTGTAGCTGGCATTGACCTGCCAGCACAAGATGTTGGTGATGCCCTTCAATTCTTAGAATTCTGTGCTGCTTTTGGAAAGGCAAGTATTTTGGCAAAGTCGTTGTAATATTGAATACAAACATCTTGCCATAGCTGCTTGTACTTTGTATAGTATGCCTCCCTGTTGATTTATGAATCACTTTTTAATTTGTGTTTCTTATGTAACCTTAGGTCTAACAGTTGTGTGATGTCTTATCTTGATGATGCATGATATGCTATGAGTATGATAAGTGTCTTCCTTTTGTAATTGAGTTCCTTTAATAGGTCATGTGCATTTGTGCTATGTTTTTTGTGGACAAATTAGTACTTAGATGTTGATCATGAACAACTTTCTTAAACCAGCTTATGAAAGAAGTTGACTATTTTTGAAAGTCCATTTGTTTTGTTGCAAAGGATAGTTCCCAACAATATTTCTTCCGTTTTGTTCACTCATGGATGTGGAATGTCAAATACTTGTTAGATGTATTTTATTATTCCTTTGTTGCTTGTAGATACTTTTATTTTAGTTTCATTCTTTCCTTGGTGATATGTACTTTGAGCTCATTTGTTGTGTAAAATACTATACTTATTTACAAGCAAGCAGAGAGAAGATTTCATGAGTACATGAGCATTTTTGTTTACTCACTTACCTCTTTTCCCTTATTCATTAACAGATTCTAGATGTGAAGAGAGGACATGCTGAAGCAGTTCTTCGAGAACTATTGAATGGACGAAATACACGACGAGGAAAATATTCTTTGGTAATTCAGTTCCATATTCAATTGCTGTCCGTAATACAAAAGGATTCAGGGTATAAATTTTAATCTGAGACAGTTTAAATTTGATAGCATTCTTCATTATGATGGACTAAAAGTGATTCTGTATCCCTTTTTAGGTCACCACCATTAAGTCCAACTGATGGAAAGGATTCATGGTTGTCTACTCTAAAAGAATGTGTCAAGGAATCATATTGTTCATTGGATTCATTGCCCTTGGATTGTTTAGATAGAAATAGTGATGGATATGATAATTTAGACTCATCGGTGAAGCTTCGACTCTTAAATTTTCTATGTGATGAAGTTCTTGAAACTGCGTAAGATTGTCAGTGACTTCTTTTCTTTTTAAAGTTTTAATTGTTTTTCTGTCATATAATAGTTGTCTTTTGAGCAGGGAGTTAAGAACTTGGATTGAAGATCAAAATTCCAAATTTGCCGAAGGGACAAAGGAAGCAAAGGCAAGAGCTACTGCTGCAAAACATAAGGTATCCATTGAACAGCTGCGTTTAAGAGTTTTTTGTTTAATGAAATGAGTGTGTTCTTCTCAATTAATTTTAAGAAGTTGCCATGTTGTACAGAAGAAGCTTTTGCATCAGAAAATTCAGGATGATGTAGCCAAAGCAGTCATTGCAAAGAATGGTGCTCCTCTTTCTATCTCTGAGCATGAGGCTATTGTTTCTCAAATTAAGCTTGAGGCATCTCAAGCCCATGCTGAGCTGCTAGATTGCAAGAGAATAGTTACCAAGGGTATGGTCTGAAATTCCTGTCTAATCTTAATTTTGAATAACTAAAATAGGACCCCAAGGGGTGGGACTCAGCCCTTGGGGTGTGTGAGGTGAGTGATCGAACAGGGCCCCCAAAATTAGGGGCTCAAATTTATAGAAAATTGTTATGCATAGTCCAACTTTATTTGTTTATTTATATTATTTCTCTCTTAATAGCATAGATTCTATTGGGTGGCTTAGTGGTAGAGTTTATGTTTCACCAAATGTGATGTCTTGAGTTCAATCCTTTCACAAGTTCTTTTTGGATTTTTTTTTAAAACTCTCGAAACATGGCAACCTTTTGACTAATCATCTTTCTTATGCATATTATTTATACATAGAAAATTAGTATTGCACAAATTAAATATGGTCACTGTACGAGAGTATCAAGTATCAACATCCATAATCTCAAAGATTTTATAGTCTATTCGCAGATTTAATCGCTTTAATTAGTGGAGCGATATACCAATTCCTCTAGACTAGGGGTATATATGACTAGTCTTCTCAATTGTTTGAATTTATAATTGGTTTGGTTTTAATGAGAATATATTTCCTCTAAAACCCTTTTGTTCGGCTAACCTTTCAAATTTGGCCTATTGTGACCAGATCTTGCTATGCTAATGTTATTGGGTTTCTTTTGATTCTCCTCAATTCTGATTTTTGATTTTTGAATAGTTTTTGACTTTTTGTTGGTAACTTGGTAACTGTATTCCCTTTATCCCACAAAAATATTCATTTTGATTTTAATATTTCGGGTGGCAACGTGACATTTGAATACATGGGGTTGTCATTATATGTTCCTAAATAATATCATGCACAACAAATTTATTTGGTTTTGATTTGATTGCTTTGGTAATAAGTAATTTGGTAGCATTTGTAATTTAAATTTATCTTTTATCAATTTAGGGCCTAATTTGTAATTTATATTGGGTGGGAGAGATGACAAGAGCACTCAAGCAAACACCTTGAGGTCCTTGGTTTCAATCCCCATCCCAACAAGGGGCCACACTTACCTATAAAAAAAAAACTGAAATATAGGTTATAAATAGATAAAACTGATCAAGTTTGGTCTGGGGTCAGATTAACCCCCTTTGTTTGATGCTTTTTAATATTATTTACTTATCAAAAAAAAAATATATTTAAATGAGCTATACATTAGGATTTAGGAGCTGAAGTTGTTGATGAGCTTGGTTGGGCTTGTTATTTGCCTAACTTGATGCTCATCTGTACTTTAGACCTATGTGAGATGGATATTAAATTATAGATTATCTATTTTAAAAAGTTCATGCTTTGCAATACATAGATCCTCCCTGATAATTGGACATCAATGGTTTGAGCTGGGAAACAATCTCGTTTCGTGCAGACCTAAGGGGGCTCTTTACATCTTAACTTGATAATTATAGGAGAGTCTTGCATCTTGGCAACCAGACTCCTCTTTTAGCAACTCACTATTTTTGTTTATAATTTTTTGTTTAGCATCTAGTTGTAACTCATGCTTTGAAGGCTTGGTTGTTTGATGACCTTGGTGTTATTTATGTAGAAGTTCAAATTGAGTTTTGGTTAGCTAAGCTTACTCAACAGGTTCTTTCCTGATCATTTTTGGAAAATTTGTTGGTTGCGTTGTATGCAATCTCCGTGGGATATGCTTACTTGATGAGCTATCCCTCTTTGCAAAACTTTTCAAAGATCTGAAAAACAATGCATTTAATCTTAATGTATGCAAGACTGAAAGAAAACACCTGAACCCAATGGTTCCATTCTATTTACTCGGGTTGACTATTGTCAAGACTCCTGATTGAGCTCATTTGTTTCCTCATCACCAAGTTCCCAAGATTTGCATGTTAATACGCTTTCAAGATATGACTTAACAGGAACTAATAGGTTACTATATTCTTTTGGACTTGCTATTGATACAACTATGTAGACAAACAAATATCTGAGGCTGTCAGGACAGAGGCAGTTCACTTTGATAGTAATGGCCGAGCTTATTGGAGATTAAAAGGTTACTCTGACAAATTGGAGATTCTTGGCCAAGGTATATTTAAAGTGCATCACACATTTTTGGATGCATTCTGAAATTTTCAATACTGTCAAAACAGCTCAACTTGACAATGAACTTCATTCCTTCTTGTTTCCTCCCCCATGTACAGATATAGGAACTAGAGATGAAGTACAACCAAGAGAAAAATGGTTTGCATATGATGCTGAACAGACGAATGTGATTGAGAAACGGATTAAGTCTTTAAGGTAGTACTCTTTTAATTTCCTTCTAGATGTGATTGGTTAAATTCTTATATAGTGTCCTTTTATGGGCTTGTTTGAAAGTTTTTTTTTTTTTTTCCGCATATGGTTGGGAATGAAACTAACAGAAGAATTAATGAAGAGACCTAATTACAAGTCCCTAAAATAATGAGCCTTGTTGGACTGCCAGGTTTTGGAAAATCCTATGTATGTATCTGGTTCTTGAGTCCATGGGTGAAACCTATTGGAGGTTGATAAATTGTTGAGTATGACTCATTCATGTCTTGTTGCCAAGCTTGGCCCATCATCTCAGTTTTTGTTATATAAATAAATGAAACCTTGAGTTGCAGTGAAAGTTTGAAATTAGAGAAAGAAAGCTTTCAGTGAGATTTTTTTTCAATGACAAGGGTGTGTAGCCTCTTACAATCTCAAAGTCATTTCGATGTGAATTCGGAAGTAAGCCAAACCTGCACATAATCTCAGTGCTCTTTGTAAATGAAACCAAAAGGTGTAGTAGTGATTTGATTTTCGGGAAGAAAGCGTTTCAGTGATTTTGTTACGACGGTTGGTCTAGTTCTCTTTTACCAGTTTAAAGTCAATTGAACATATATTTTGTAAGTAATTGCCGAAAAAATTAGAAGCATATAATATCTTCAAGTATTCAACATGTCCATATGTCAGTTAGGGTTGATCTTTCCTTTGCCTCTTATTGTAGGGAAAGAAGGACAAGGCGCAAGATCCAATTCCAAACCATGGCTTTGCCTCTGTACAATGAAGATGAGATATTGAGGTGCAATAACTTGATTGCTACAAGTTCAGTTTGAACTTGGTCTTTATATGGCCTGAAAATTCCCCTTTCCTATCTGATTTAATAGTTGACTTAAAACTAACATCACTGTCGTCTTTGACTTTTGTAGCTCACATGTCAGGAGTCTATGAGGCTGAAACTTTTTGATCTCATCCAGGATTAGCTTTACGTGGATTGCTTCTATTTCATCTGTTGAATTTGATTTGATTCAGTTACTAGTGTTTTGTATAATACAACAATTAAAAGGTGATGAAAATGATTTCTGTTTGCATGATGATTATACATTTTGTACGATAAAAACTTTGTGTAAGACGGTTTTACAGATTTTAATCTGTAAGATGGTCTTATGATCTTAATTTGTAGGACTGATTTATTCATATTAAATTAGTCAAAATTTAGAAATCTCAATGTAATTTCTTGTTTTTTTGGAAGTTACTGTGCCATCCTTTGTCTTTATATTTGAAGAGTGCCACTTCTTACTTTTAGTACTAGTTAGGTATATGTGTGTTGTATGTGTTCTTAATGATTTTTACAAAGTGTTGTTTTCATTTTTTTGTTTAATTTTAATTAGTGTTCTTATATATGAAATATATATATGTTTTTGAAAATTGTTCTTTATGATATTTTAAAGCTTTTTTTTTTCGTGAGAAATAATAATGCTTTATATATATGATTTTTGCAAAGTGTTGCCCATTTGTGTATATTTTCTTTATGAATTAAATTAATCATGAAAAACAAAAGTGAGATTTGATATAAACTTTGATGAGATGTTTGTTTGTTTTTTTTTTTTGATTTTATTTTTATGGGGCAAGAATACGATTTGTAGTTGAAAGACGGTCTTATTGTTAGTATGACAAAAACTTGTTATTCGATTCACTTTGTCTTCTTATATCCATAAGAGTTAATAATATTAATGGAAAAGACAAAAATATACAAATGAGTCAATTAACTTTCTCACTTTTTGTAATTTGGTTATTGAAAGTTTGAAATACTTATTTGGGTCATCATACTTTAGTTATGATGTAATTGAGCTCATTTTTTGGATGTATGTTAGATTTAAGGGATAAGTGTATCATTAGTTTCTGAACTTTGGCCAAGCACATCATTAGTCCCCAAACTTTCAAAAGTTTCACCACTGATCTAAGTAGGCCTTTTTTGCTCATCGGAGGTCCCTAGTCCTAACGCCGTTTGTTTATTTTCGTTAAGTGAACATGTGCCACTCACATGCACAAAATAAGGGAGTTATGTGTAACATCATTAAAATAGGGGGTAATGTGAAAATTTTAAATCCAAAAGAAATTTTTAAAAAGAAAACCCAAATTCTATTACATAAACAGTTCCAGATTCATTGCTGTTTCGTCCTCTCTGCCTTTTCCCCTCCCTGGCCGAACCCCATCCCTAATTTCGACCTCCTCAACCACGATCTAGTCAACAACAATTCTCAATCTCTCCCTTTCTTTTCCTTCTCATTCCCTTCCATGCTTTTGAAAACCCACGCCCCTAATTTCAAAATCTCCATCTCTCTCTCTCTCCTTTCACTCCAACAACGATTACAAAGTCTTTGAATTTCGCCATTGCTGTTTTTCTTGAGCTCCACCATTCCCCACCTCTCTCCGTCTAACTTTCTTTTTCTAGAATAGAAAGAAAGTTAATTGGTGAGTTTTCCGGTTGGTAGTGGGAAGAAAGAAACAGAGGAGCAGAGAGCTTTGAATTTATGGCGTTGCCACCGGAGAGATCACGTCTTCTTCACAACTTCACCTTACCCATGTTGCGTTGGGGCAACCAACGTTACCTCTGTTGCATGAAAATCGACGACACCCATTCCAATCCTAATCCGGGATCAGACGTCAACCTTCGTCCTTGTCCCGGAACACAACAACTCACCACCCACCATAGCAGATCTTCTCCCCATCCCAAATCGCTGTTGAGCAACAGCGATGACAGAATCAAGGCGGTTCACGAGAAGGTCATGCTCGATCTTCGCGTCGCCGTCGACATAATGAAAATTTCCATGCTTGAAGAGGAGAAACCACCAACAGAATTTTTCGATTTTGGAAGCCTTACAATTTAGATTGCCCGCTTCTAATTCAATTCGGATATGAAGAACTTTGTTTTATAGATCTATTTATTTGTTCGAGGAAATTGTATGAATTGATGCAAGTGATGATAATTTCCCCAAAATTTTCTCTTATTTCGTGAAAATGAGAGTAATTCAAGCCAGAATTCTGATCCATTTTATGAGCATGTTCACTTTGCCCCCTTATTTTGATGATGTTACACATAACCCCCTTACTTTGTGCATGTGAGTGGCACATGTTCACTAAACGGAAATAAACAAACGACGTTAGGGCTAGGGACCTCCGATGAACAAAAAAGGTCTACTTAGGTCAGTGGTGAAACTTTTGAAAGTTTAAGGACTGATGATGTGTTCGGCCAAAGTTCAGGGACTAATGGTACACTTATCCCTAGATTTAACTATTAAATTATGTTAAATATCTATTTTAAATATAATTTTAATGTAATATTAGAAATTCAAAGGGGTTTAACTGAAATAAAATAAAATAAAAAAACCATTTGTATAAAGAGAAGGGGTCAAATTATAATTAAAATAAAAAAAAGGGTCAATTGTGTGTTTTTTGTTGAAATAAAATAAATCCAAAGGAAAAAAACCCAAATTTGTATGAGATTGACGAATGTCCCTAATCGCTCTTAGCCAATTGTGTATTTTGTCAATCTTCTCTCTCCTTTGAAGTGAGTTGGTCCTTTTACTCTCTCATCCCCTTTTATGAAGATTGACGTCAGCCAATTGGCCCTTTCACTCTCCTAGCCATTATTGTCGTCGCTGGAGCTTCAGATTGACAACTGTTTCACTCTTCTCTCTTTATATCTTCCTCTTCCCCCCACTTTCTCTCTTTCTCTCTCTCTCTCACATATACACACTAAAAGATCTCGACAACAAGCTCATTGAAAGATCGTTGCTTTCGTCAAAGCTCGTTATATTTCCAGATTTGCTGGGTATGAGAGGCTTTTGAAGTTGATGATCCATGATGCCAAGTGCTACTCCGTTCTTATTGGTGGCATGTGCCAGGCCCATTCTCTGCAATGCTACCCGTGAGCTCGTTGGCGGCCACCAATCCACCACCATGCCTGTTGCTTGTACCGTTGAAATGAGCCACACCATGTTCTTGATCCACGACGATTTCCTGTGTATGGACAACGATGAAATCAAGTGAAACGTTGCCGTCTGTTCGTCTTCCAGAATCCATCCTCCTGCTGGGTAAATCTAGAGTTTTTTGAAAGAGTTTTTTTTTTTTTTTGAATTTAACGGTGGTTGATGCCATCTTGTTTGTCGAAATATGTGGACGTAATCGAATGAAGTCAAATTTGAACTTCTTCTAGTTTGTTGATGGTCTTGATATCTGGATATATGATAAATTTAGTTATTTCTTTATCAATTTGGCTCCAAGATTATCTCTAGGGGTTAATTTTTTTGGGCCTTGTAAATCATGATTCTCATAGTGGCAAGCTCGGGACTGACAATGTCCTCTGGTCTTTTCCTCTCTCTCTAGACCTCCATGCCCTCTGATGAAAATGAACAGATTTGGGAGAAGATGAATATATGTTTGAAGCTTAGCCATTTGTTGACGGAGAGAAGTTGTTTCAAGCTCGGGACTCATAATGCCCTCTGCTCTCTTCCTTTCTCTCTCTAGACCTCCATACCCTCCAATGAAGATGAACAGATATGGGAAGATGAATATGAACATTCAAATTCTATTATTTATAATTAAACCCTTTTTGATATTCAGAGGGGTAAAATAGGAATTTGCATTAAACTTAACGTCATGGTCTAACACCTTTTAGAAAATGGATTTACTTGCAACTGGAGTAAAGTTGGATGATCCAAATAGATATTTTAAATTTTCGGTGGTTGAATTACAAAAAAATGGAAAAGTTGGGTGGCCCAATTGTGTGTTTTGCCACTGACACGTGTAAGTCACATGATGATTATTTTGGTCATTTCGTTTGGGTGCAAAGTTGGATTTAGTTATAATTCTATCATTTAGTTAAACATTTGATATTTAAGCTATGTTTGTAATAAAATTAATAAATAATTGTTTCAGTAATCCAAAAATAATTAAAAATTCTCATAATTAACTTTAAAGTTTAAAAAATGTCCCAAAAATAAAATTTAAATTTTATTTAAGGGAAAATTCTATCATTAGTCCCTGAACTTTAAGAAAGTCCATTAGCAGTCCATGTACAACACAAATGCATGCCACAAACCAAAGAGTGCAAATTTGGACGTTGATAGTTCCTGACCTTAACTCTGTTAGTTGAAGTGCCATGAAGTCAGCAAAATATGGGTTGTTTGTAACATCATCAATGTTAGTCCCAAAGGGAACAATACTAAGCTAGAAGGGGATGGGGGTTGAATAGCCTAGTTATACTAAAAAACTTTTCGTGATTGTTCTTAAAACAAGCACTAACAACCTATTGAAAAAGTTGAAGTAGCGGAAGACTTGTTGCGAAGACAGACTAAGTTTGCTGGTGAAACACTACCAGTAGACTTGGCTGTTCACTGAAGTTTGATGCTCAAGGGAATAAGTTAAATAGCAGAAAATGAAATCAAACAGTAAAAGTAAGAATACAAAGAACACATGGATTTTGAGATGGTTCGTACTATAAAGAGTACTATGTTCACCACCAAAGTAGTCAACCTTGGATTTGAAAGTGCACTATGTTTTCCACTAGTTCTATTACATAAATCTCTAATGGATTGTGTACAAAATATTTGACTTGTGTTTAGGGGTAGGGAAGTGAATATCTGAGAAAGCAGAATATTCATTGTGCTGAAGAACAGTTAATGAATGTAACAAGATGAAATAAATGAGTAGCAATTAATGTGCAGTCTTCTTGTTGTTGAGGACTTCATTGATCAGTTTACGATCTCTTGAATGCATTAAGTAAGATGACTTGATGTTGTTGAATACATTCAGAGTATTCTCGTCGGTGTGTCCTATTTTTCTTCAAGTATTCAATGGTAGAATTTATATGCAAGCATTCTTGAGACCGTTGGAAAAGATGAAGTGAGTAACAGCTCTATTAGGTTGGATGCATTAAATGCACGGAGCTGTGTGTTGACTTTTTCTTCATTTTAGAAACTGATCGAGGTATGGAGATGAGCATGTACTGAGATGAGCAGGTGGAAGACAACAGAGTTGCAGACATGTAGTAGTTGGTACAGTCTGAGCGTATCAGACTGTGTAGTTGCTATGTCCAGTTCAGGAGGCGAAAGTCTTCATTCTTCGGAAAAGCTGGAAAGACGTGTTCCTTGAATTTAGGAGTCAATCGTTGAAGGATTTAAATTCAAACTAATATTGAATAAATATATAAATTAATAATCCTTTTGAGAAGTGATGAGCTGGACATCTTGATACATGTCATTCTGCTGTTCGAAGTCAGATAATGTCTGCTGGTGAAGCCTTAACTGAAGTCTTCTGGTGAGGACAGTCGAAACTTGTGAAGTCTAAAAAACTATTCCAAAGACAAAGTTATATACACAGTTGTCACGCTAACTGGTACGTAGTCCATTTAGCCACTAAGTATAGAACCTAATGTAATGTATGAGCAAATGCAAATCTAAGATACAATGGGAAACAACAATCAAAACAAGAGGGTTATATGAAAATTGCAAACAATTGCAATCCAAAATTCGGAATAAGAAGATGACACCAACAAGCAGACCAGTCAGGTTAAAAAGAGATGTATAATTAGTGATAGCTTTTGTTTCACATTGAAAAGATGAGAAACATTTTAATGGTTTAAAAAAGATGTACACCAAAACAATTTAAAATTGGTTGGTGGAAAAATTGGAGGGAAAAACCAAATTTGGTGAAATTTATACTCCCTATGTCCCTAAATTATCGTCCTAGTTGACCCGGCATACGGATTAAGAAAAAACAATTGACTTGATTATTTATATTGGTTTAATGTGTAGTTTCCTTTAAAACCCATGTATATGTGACTCATAATTAAAGTATGGTGAAAAAGTAAGAGTAAATTGGTAAAAATGATTTTCTAAAAAGGTAAGTTTCAAATTAGACAATTATTTTGGGATGGACGAAAAGGAAAGGAGGACGATAATTTAGAGACGGAGGGAGTATATATTATTATATATAGGCAAAACCCCTCTTTTGGCCACCCAACTTTTTAAAACTTGCAATGCGATCATTGAAAGTTTAAAATTTTCATTCTTGCCACTGTACATTAGTTAGACTGCGAATTAATCCATTTTTTGGATGGAGGTTAGAATTAACCGTTAAATTATGTCAAATATCTATTTTACCCTTCTAGATACAATTGACTATTGAAGGGATCAAAGTGCAATAAAAAGGAAAACCAAACAACAGACCTAGCCGCGGCCCCTCCCCTACCCATCTTCGTCTTCTTTCTCTAGTTCACACCTTTAGTGTGAGAAATGGAAATGGGTCCATTGTTAAAAAGAGTTAGGCTAAGGGTCTATTCTTGAGCTCGTCATCATCATAATCATCATCATCAACATCCAGCTTGAAGATCAAAATCTTTCTTTCAAAACCTAGATCCATTGAACTTAAATAAACCAAGAAAAAAACTCAAATGCATCTAGATCTACCTAGCAGGAAGATGGATTTGGGAAATACAAACTTGTTTATGTATAAAATCTCATTGAAAAACACCCATAGTTTCGAGTTCCATCTAACTGATGAGGATTTGGAAGATGAACCGGACGATGGCAGTTCACTCGCTGCTTCTATAGTCTCGGCCTCGCACAACCTTGGCTATTACCGTGGTGGTATGACCAAATATGGTGGGATTGATGACATATGTTGGGGCGCTGAAGACAAATCCGTGGCCTTGGTTGCAGATCTGGGTTCTCACGACACTATGGACCGGCATCGCTTCTCGATTACAGTCAAAGAGGGAAAGATTGTGGGTTGAAGGTTAAGGAGGAAAATTTCTTCGATGTGAGAGAGTTCATCAAAGTTGCATTTGAGTCGGGCTAATTCACCGAAGATCTACCTTGCAAATCATCTCCTCATTCTATAAATCAGTAATTGAACTCATCAAAATTTAAAAATCGAGAAAATTCAAAAACACAGATGAAAACCCCCTTGGTGTGTGTGAGATAGGAGTGGGAGATGTGGAGGAGTGTAGAGACTCACATACCTTAGATTTACTTAAAACCATTAAGCTAAAAACAGTTAGTATAAATACTTTTCCAAAATCCTTAAAATCGATTTTTAACTTAGACTTTATATCAAGTCTAAATCTATCTGCTGAAACATTTAGTAGATAAGATGTCCTTGTTGTTCATACATCAGCTGATATACCGTCAGCATCTCCTTATACTCTAAGTTTCTTCCTGCTGAAATCACTGTAGTTATCTGGAAAAGAATTTGACCTTCACGCGCTTAAGTATAATATATTATTTAGGTAAACTTTTTCAAACAAAAGAACTATTCATATGTCATTTCAATAGAAGATTGTTGTGCATGTTATAAATGTTCTTTGTATACCCATATCTAGCTAACCACTCTCTTTAATATTTCATGTTAGGAAATATTCTTTGTATCTTATAGTGTTCTTGGATTTCTAGGCATTCAATGGAACATCATTTCATCAAGAAATTCAAGATTCAACTTTGTTATCTCAAACGACTACAATTATGGATTCATTTATAAAACGTTTGAAGCAAAGATTGAAGAAAACAACCCTTTGCAATTTACGTGCTCAAGCTTTCATAAATCAAACTCTCTCTACAACACTTAAAAGAGACAATCTAGTCAAAGCTCTCATTCACATCAAGAACTTCAAATCCTTCCTTGAAGAGCTTTTTCTCCAAAATATTACTAGACAACTTCATTCATAGCTATTCTCTTCTAGTTTCTGTTTTGAGCAATCTCTAATTCTCTGTATCCTTTATTTCTTTCAATCCTTAAAGGATCACAAATTGTTGCACGAGTTTGATTCTTACTAGATTAAACTTCTCAAACACTAGTTTTTGTTAATACACTGATCCGTTAGTGATCACTTAGCTTTATATAATCTTAGTACACTTCAAAATCCAAGTTTGACTAACTTGGTAGTGAACGTAGCAGTTTTAACACTGTGAACCACTCCAAATACCGTGTTCTGTATAACTGCTGTTTTTCATTATTCATACACTTAAGCAGCTCCTATCTACTTAAGTATCTAACAGTTAAAATACTGAGTTCTTTACATATTTGATCTTATATATTGTACTTCAATTCAGTCTTTATACTCAAGTGATTAAAAGAAAACCAAACCAAACACTTTTTAGTTCAGCAGTTGCTACCTGCTGATTTATCAATCATGTGCTAAAAACTTCTATTTTCCGCTGCATCTTTTAAAGGCTTTTAAAACAACCCTCAAAGTTTTTAAAAGGTTATTCACACCCCTCTAGCCTTATTTCGTTACCAACTGGACTTATAGGGAGGTTTGTTACAATATTAACTGATTTACAAGGTCCTTAGCTTCGTATTGCTTGGGGCGACAATAGAGGTAGTTGACGAAAAAGAAATATGAAAATGGGTTTGTATGTGAGGGGAGGGGGGCAGCGGCTGGTAAGCATCCAAATTGCTATATCTTCTTTTTTTAAAAATAATATACTTTGACCCCTTTCTTTTCTACAAATGACATGTATAATTTTATATTATTCAGTTGAGCCTCTTTAGATTTCTAATATCTCACAAAAAATTGTATTTAGAAGAGTAAAATAGAGATTCCATTTAAACTTAACGTCATGATCTAACGTCCGTTAGAAAATAAGCTCACTTGCATCATAACATTTGTACAATGACAAAAATGAAAATTTTAAACTTTCGGTGGCCGCATTTCAAGTTTTTGAAAAGTTGGGTGACCCAAAGAGGGGTTTTGCCTTATATATATGGTCAAAGATAGACACTTGAATTAATGTTAAATCCAAAATTAACTTATTATTTTTTTCTTCATAATTTGTGCATTGTGATGCCCAAATTTGGGCGAGGATTTTACATCGCGATGCCCAAATTTGGACAGACTTCATAATTTAAAATTTGAGACTTTTTGTTTGTAATAAACTAAAATGCAAAATGTGATTTACTTATTTGACATTATTCAATGGTGAATGACTTATTAAATTTAAGGCTATTTTTATAATTATTCATGGAATTGATTAGCCTATAACAATTTATTTATTTGACCTCATTCAATGGTGAGTGATTTTTTAAATTTAGAGTTATTTTTGTAATTATTCTAGAATTGATTAGCCCATAACAAATTTACTTATTTGACATTATTCAAAGGTGAAGGATTTATTAAATTTATGTTTATTTTTGTACAAATATTATCTTTTATCAAGATAAATTTACTTGTTTGTCCTTAAATAAATTATGGATGGTTTATTAGATGAAATGTTAATTTTGTCCATATATTAATTTGTAAGAGAGAACTCACACTTTTATTGTAGAGATAATAAATAAATAAATAAATAAATAGAGATAGAATTTACTTATTTAACCTTATTCAATGGTGAGTGATTTATTAATTTTAGGGTTATTTTTATAATTATTCATGGAATTGATTAGCCCATAACAAATTTACTTATTTGACCTTATTCAATGGTGAGTGATTTATTAAATTTAGGTTTATTTTTGTAATTATTCGTATAATTGATTAGCCTATAACAAATTTACTTATTTAACATTATTCAAAGGTGAAAAATTTATTAAATTTAGGATTATTTTTGTACAAACGTTATCTTTTATCATGATAAATTTAGGCTCCGTTTGTTTCACATAAAATGATTTCCGAAAAACATTTTCCTCATTTTCCGGTGTTTGGTAGCCTTAGGAAAATATAGTCAACGTAAAAGATTTTTCGGGTCAATGGAAAATGAAGCCTTCTTTTCCGGAAAATGACTTACAAATTTATTTTCCATGAGTCATTTTCCGAATGTTCGAGCACCCGCCCGCGTCCTTCCACAATTACACATATTTACATACACGCACAATATTTTACTCAACAAATAAATTATTTAGAAATATAAATGGAGTTTGTGCACATTATTTATAAATTATAATTTTAAAAAATACTCAATACGTCCTTAAATTAGTGTCCACTATATTATTTAAGGGTGTCTCAAACATTATCCATTTTATTTTTTTAAAACAATTTTTTATATCAATTATCAATTTTTTATTTGTATTTGTAAGATTGGAAAATGATGGACTTTATTGATTTGACACCATTAATGATAAATTAAGGGTTATTAAAAGAAAATTGCTTAAATTTCAACACTATTTTATATTCAATATGTGTATTAATATTATTGTTTTTCGTAACATTTTTTGTTCGTATGTCAAACACCCGAAAATGTTTTTTGACATATTTCTAAAAAAAATTACCAAACAGCTGAAAATAAAATCTTTTTATTTTCCAGAAATCATTTTCCGTGAAACAAAAGGAGCCTTACTTGTTTGTCCATAAATAAATGGTAGATGATTTATTAGATGAAATGTTAATTTTGTCCATACATTAATTTGTAAGAGACAACTAACACTTTAATAGTAAAGATAGATAGATAGAGATATAATTTACTTATTTGACCTTATTAAATGGTGAGTAATTTATTAAATTTAGGGTTATTTTTATAATTATTAATGGAATTGATTGACCCATAATAAAATTACTTATTTGACCTTATTCAATGGTGAGTGATTTATTAAATTTATGGTTATTTTTGTACAAAAATTATTCTTTATCATGATAAACTAGTGTATAACCCGTGCTCTGCACGGATAGTTTTTACATTTTTTTCGCATTAAATTTATTAAATATGATACACACTTATTTTATAAGATATATTATATAATATAAATATATCAATTGAAACATAAAGCGGTATTTCAATGTCATTTAATAATAAATTGAATTGCTAAAAAAACTTGCAAATTGGTAAAATGAAGTTTAATGGTTGGTCAATTAAGAAAATAATGATTATGTTCATTTTATTATTATCATTATTCAAATAAAAAGTAAATGAATAATTTGGTTACATAAGTTTGTAAGTAATTTTTTTTTTATGATTGTCTCTTAAATGTTACATATTCAATACCATAATAAATGAAATTGATTGTCATTTTATTGTCACATTAATAATATAATGAGAACCAAGTTATTGTTTCTTTTTCTCCCCTTCTCCTCAAACTAAAGATCTTTTGTATTTCCATTTTGGCGAGATCGAGCTGTTCATATGGATCGGTAGCGATACCGATAGTATGTTGTTCCCGTTGCTTTATGTATAAAAGACGATTGAAATTCGTTAAAATTATTTCCGATTAAAACTTTTAATCCTAAAAAAAATAATAATGAATTACATCAAAAAATGCAACAAACAAATCCAGAAGGAATATATATATATATATATATATATATATATATATATATATTGGGGAAACAGGGACAACACCCTGCAATAAAAAAGGAAGCTTTATATATATTATCATTTAGATTGAATACTCCACATATATTCTACGACTTTAGTCTTAGATAACAAAATTAGTATAAGGAGCTATAAAACTAATCATGAATCCCAAGCCAAAATAATTTTGACATGGAATTAAATTCATATTAAAACAACACTTTCGGAAAAAAATATTTTGAAAAGTTAAATCCGCCACAATATTTATGGAAATGAAAGTATTACAATTTCATTTCGTCCATCAATCAATGACTTCTACTAATGCAATCAACGTTTTAAAATAAAATTGAAAGAAAGAAATACTTTGTAAATAGCAACTGCCAAGACAATTTCGACTACAACCAATGGCTTCAGGTTGAGTGTATCAAATATCAAAAACACAATTAAAATTTTAGTAAAAATTATAAACCAAAATTGGATTCAAAAGACACAAAAAATCAAGAAAATTATGCATATCAGAACCTAAGTGTAGAAAAACTCAGTCCACGTGTATAACACATATAAAATAACACACCCATTTGGATACAGAAAGAGAAAAGGAAAGAGAAGGGGGGGAGGGGATTTTACAATCGAATCTTGCTGTGGGGTTCTTGAATGGAATCAATGGGGAGGTAATCTTCGATGTTGGCTCGATCCAAGTCCAATTTAGAGTTGGAAGAAAATATTTTAATCTACAATGATTCATTCACATATAAAATAACACACCCATTTGGATATATAAAAAGAAAATAAAAGAGAAGGGGGATGAATTAATTCAGGAGTTTTTCAGATCTGTTCACTGCTTACTTTTGAACAATTCGATGTATTAATCCGTTTTAAGGCATAAAAGTGACGTCGAAGAGAATACCTGCTTAGTTGTTGAGATTTTGTATTTCTTAGTTTTGCTGTCAGATTCTCTTCTTTTGTATATGGTCCAAATTTTGGATGCTCCTTTGATTTATATCCTATCATTTGTAATTAGTGACTAATTACTTCTCAAGAAAACTGATCTAGATATATATATATATATATATATATATATATATATATATATATATATATATATATATATATATATATATATATATAATAACACACCCATTTGGATACAGAAAGAGAAAAGGAAAGAGAAGGGTGGAGGAATTTTACAATCGAATCTTGCCGTGGGGTTCTTGAATAGAATCAGTGGGGATGTAATCTTCAATGTTGGCTCGATCCAAGTCCAATTTAGAGTTGAATACTTTCTTTCATATTAAAGGAGATATAAACAATTTTGTCAAAGTCATAAAACACAGATTTGAAAGTTACAAGATAAAGAGAAACTTACAGATTTTACAGAGAGGGCGGCGGATTGAGATAGTTGCTTTCGGCGACAGCGGCTTGAGGGGAGGGCAAGATGGCGGAGGCTGAGTTGCAAAGGAGAGAAGTGGAAGGAGTGATGGAGCCGCAAAAGAGTAAGTGACTAAAACAAAAATAGAAAACCGTGAGAGAAAGGGAGGCGAGAAGGGGGAGAGACGACAGTCCTTTCGTCTCCTGGCTCAAGCTTCTATCTATTATTTATTGTGAAGAATCTTTAGATAAACATCTCTATTATTATATATAGTTATAACTTAATACCCATTATCATAATAATTGTTAATAGATATTGTTATTATATAATGACTAAATTATAAAGAGTCAAACATGGATGCATGAGAATCAAGCTTTATCTAAAGTGAGTGAGGTGACACAACCATAGTGCTCATTACCAACTTTATATATATATATATATATATATATATATATATATATATATATATATATATATATATATATATACCGTGTCACTTTTTAATATCAATGTGTCATTTTTTATTATGGAAATGTCACTTTCCATCTTTAATGTAAATTATCATTTTTCCTTAAAAAGTGTCACTTATGGCTTTAAATGTACACTTTTGGTATTAAATGTGTCACTTTTGCTTTGAAAGCAAAAGTGTCACTTTGTATTATAGATAAAAATTGTTTAACGTTAAAGTGTCTTATAAGTGTCACTTTCCATTTTAATAATTGTTTTTTTTTTGCCCTTGATAGTTACTTTTAACTTTAAAATGTGTTAGTTTTGACTTTAAATGTGTTACATTTGCTTTCAAATGTGTCACTTAGCGTTTCATCAAAGTTCGTTAATTGTTAGGTCCTTCAAACATCCAAAACAAATGAGGCAAACAGAGGGCTAATAGAGTTGACAGAGGATGAAATTGCAAGGTTTGAGAGGAAAAAGATTTTGAAAGTAAATATTAGAAAAGCAGGGGCACCGGAGCAAAATGAGAAAGATTTTGTGACATTCATGAATATTTTTGTTAATTGCTCTGGTGCCCTCCCTCTTTTCTAACTTTGCTTCCAAAGTCCCATTGTGCCAGATTTTACATTTTAGTCCTAACTCAACTTAAAACTTTAATTAACTTTATTTTTAATGCAAAATAAAACTCTGCAATAGAAAGTGATACATTTTTTAAGAGCAAAAGTGACATTTTTTAAGTAAAAAAATATAATATTTTTCATTAAAATATAAAAGTAGCACTTATATGGTAATTTTTTTGACACTTTTAATGTTACAAAGTGACACATTTAATGCTAAACAACGACATTTTTAAGGCCGTGACGACGGTTTTGATTTATAATGCAAAGTAATACTTCTATGGCTAAAAGTTACACATTTTATATTAAAAAGTGACACTTTTAATGTTATAAAGTGACACTTTCACCTTTTTTCACATCTAAAGTGACAGTTTTTATTTATAATGTAAAATGACTATTTTCAAAGCAAAAGTAACACATTTAAAACCAAAAGAAACACATTTAAGACCAAAAAGTAACAATTTTTAAAGAAAAAAAGTGATAATTTTCATTAAAGATAAAAAAAGTGATAATTTGTAAAATGACATTTTTAAGGTCAAAAGTGACATATTTAATACTAAAAAATGATACGTTTAATGCTAAAAAGTGACACTCTTCATTTATAAACGTGCATAACGATACAATTTTCAAAAGTTTAGGGTTACACTGAGATTTATAAATCTTCGCCCATTTAACATGAATATATCCATCTTATTCGTAAATAGGTCTTACAAGAGACCTACTCATTCCGCATATATTGCTATACTCATCTTTTAATAACGTACTAGTTTACGGATGTTTCACTAGTCAGAGCCTTTGAATGTTTGATTTTCCAAAGATTAAAAGGAACACATTGAGTATAGTTGACCTTCATTAGGAACTGGTTTATGAAGGCTCTACTTCTCCCCAAAGGGTGATATTTGGTTATAACCTACTGTAATAAAAGAAAAGTATCCCTCTCAATCATTTATACAAGTAAGTAACAAATCAGTTATTTCCAACTCTCAGACTATGGAAATCTCACCGAGCATTCCTGGAATCATAACTCGAAGAGAAGCAAAGTTGGATCAACCTATTCATATACATGCAGGGAACTATAGTGTTGTGTTGGAGATAAGTCGTACTTCGTACATATCATTTTCTCCCTTCCCTGCAACCACAAGCTCAAGAATATTAGACCAGACTGAATGAGAGTTCAAGGAGAACCATTATTTTAAAGAGTAGGTCTCCTGTGAGACCATCTTACGGATTCTAATTCGTAAGTTGGAGTAACATTTTCTTCATAGTTCAGTCCACCAACACACGGTGGATCGGATAAGAGAGATTCGTTTTACAAAAAAAAAACCCGTAAAACAGTTTTTACTAAGTTTTTGCCTACTTTAAAAGGGCAACATCTTACATACATGTAGCCATTAGGATATCAACTAATCATTTTCAACATTTTCAAGTTTGATAAACTAATCGGTTTTAGTATAATTTGACATCTAAATTTTTAGGTAATCTAACTTTGGGAATTCTTGTAAAAGAGATGATAGAGAACAAGGAATAACATGTGATGTATATCAACGTGTTAAGAACTCACCGACTTCGGCCGTGATTCCCGGTCCAAAAAATGAAGTAAATTTGGCCTACAAGGACCATCAATTTATGAAACATCAGTAACCAACTGAAATTATGAAACATCAGTAACCAACTAAATTTAGTGACAGTATAGAATTACAGGAGAATTTAAGGTGTGAAGGCATAACAAAAACAGAAACACCGTGCATAAAGGGAATGGGGAGATGTCGTATGCATGTTCATAGACCTGTCTCACCTGTCTTTTCTCAAAATCGGACAATTCGAGAGCTTTTGCCTCAAATACCAGTACTAAGGAGTATTTCCCATCTTCAGTAACCTAAGGCATCACAACATACATAAAACTGGAGTCTGTGGAAGGCATCATGCAGAACTAATAGAAGGAAAGCATCAATTAAACATACAAAATTATGTAGCTGTACTCATGTTTCCACATCCACGAAACTAAACCAAAAAAAATAAAAAAATAGAACTTCAAAAAGTACTGCTGATTTACAATTTGAAAAGCTCATAAGTTATAAAATGCTAATAATGCTTCTTTCTTGGTAAATGGAGAAAAGTGCAAAAAAGTGCAAATAGTGACGACAGAGACTTGAGCAAAAGCTAATATAGTAGTGCAAGGGAAATGTGTAGTGTGAATGATATATGAAGCAGTTCCAAAGGCATACTTCTTCACGAATCATTTGTAAAATTGGAGCATTTCTTCGTGCAACCCCTCCTCCCTAAACAGAAAACGCAAATTATATTGAACGTTAGAGTGCTAGATGTGATGAAAGACACTAAAGACAAAGCGGACAATACATGCATGATGCATGTTTTCCATATTTAAGGTTTGAAGGGCACTAAAACCTCTGTTGGTGGTTCTTTTAGCATCCTTAAAGTTTCTTATGATGCAGGAAAATAAGAACATATAGGAATATTAAAGGAAAAGTTTAAGAGTGCAACATACAACCTAAACAAACATAACTACTTCAAGACAAAATAATCTTGCACGAATGAGAACAACATAATCAACAAAGAGTAGATGTTGTGCATACTGTTCTTTAAGTTAGAAGGAGCCACAGAAGAGTGATCCCCTCAATGGTATACAAATGTACTTCCTCTATCCCAAAAAAAGTCTCATTTGAAAAGTCAAACTTCTTCATATTATCTTTTACCTCTCTATACTTCCATTGAATTGCATTAACCTTACGTCTGTTTTTCTCTGAGACGTAATGGAAATATCATGTTTTCATTTGAAATTTAGAAATGAAACAAGTTTATAGGACAGAACGGATGGGACTCTTTTTTGGTGAGGGGGTAATTATGGCATGAATAGTCATATGTTACATGCTCTATATGGTAGTCTTTTACAATTACGCGTTCTCAAACAAAAATGTCACATCTGAAGAAAAATTTAAGGGGGAAAGAAAGAAAAAGGCAGAAGCTTACCTGACCATATTGGAAAATACGTTTCAAGGCCTCCTCCAAATGTTGCTCATCTCCATAACGGTACCTTATAACATCATCTCTGACCTGATATAAGGGAAACACTTTTCATTAGTGGAAATCATTAAGACAAATTGTATTACAGGCAAACGACATATACCAGATAAATTACTAAACATTATGATTTCACTATATACCAGTACCAAGACCGTAATTCGACATTGTAAAGGTTGGTGTATATGTCGCAATAACCATAACAGAATCATATATTACTTGCAACAATAAGTGCCTTGGAGGTCAGCCACATCAGTGCAAGACCCCAGGGGCGGATCCAGAACTTAGGTCTTGGGTGGGGGGGGGGAGGTGACACTGTCATATGTTACATAAAAGTATAGTGAAATAAAAAAAATTGTATACTCTATGTAGTCATATAAAGATACATTTAATTGACCACCGAACAGAAAACATAACAGAACTTTAGCATTGAATGTGGGTATTATTTTTCTAGAACATAACTTGAGATAAACAGGCCTCAGTTGATTCTCAAAGAAATTAAAAGAAGAAGCTTTACAGAACACCATTACACGAATGGGCAGTTCACCAATTTGTTAACAAAAGGAACATTAAAAAGAGATATTTATGATCCCAAGGCTCATCTATAGTATATTCAATGATATACAATGCCCGTTGAAGTTTTAAAAAAGAATTGACCACAGAATCGATCATCATTTTAACAATTAATTTCCCCCCTTGAGTCCCATTCTTTTAACATAATAGCTATGTTATAAATTAAATTTTCTCGATGCATGAAGACTCATTCCTATATACTGTCTTGATTGCAATTATCACAAAGGGAGTCTCCAACAAAAGAACTATAACAGTTTATGGGAAAATCATTATACAAGGGTATATGAAGAACAGCATATCAGACTTCAGCATGAGCAATACCTGCTTAAGAATCGGGGTAGCACATTTTTCTCTCAGGCCTTGAGCATCGGAGTACGTCAAACATGGCACTGGTTTAAGCTCTGCATACTGCAAATCAGTAAAAACAATAATTCAGTATACAACAACTTCAGGGGTGAATCCACATTGACTGGAAGAGACGACGCACAAGCCCCACTTTTGTTTTGGAATAAAATGTATTTTAGTAGTACTAAATGCAAAATCAACTTCTTTTACCATTTATACTTATGCTCCATTTGATGCAATCCACAAAACTTCCTATTTAAGGAAACCTTATTTCTCACAGTTATCTGGAGGAAAAAAATCTATGAATAGAATTCTTTGGCCCTCTTTCAGTCTTCTCAAATTTCGCTAGTGACTTGTTTTGATTACAACCACTGAAAAGGGCTATCAGATTTTCATTATCACAAATACCGCGTGAAAAGATTATGTAAAACATGCATAACCTGAATTAAGAGATCACTTTAAATCCACATTAATATGAATAATAGAGCAAGAGCAAGAAAAGTTACCTTAAGAGCCATGCCAATAATAGCAAGAGGAAACCCATACGTTAGCATAATTGCAGACCATTCAGATCCAGGGAGGATGTTAAAGTATGCCCCAAAACCATATCTGTGTGATGTACACAAGAACACAACACATAGTTAGTAGCTGTTTAAGCTGCATTTGGAACTGAAAAACATGAAGGGTAGAAACAGTGGGCCTCTAACTTCCTAGCATTTAGTGAGTAAGAGATTTTATAGCTTTGACTTGCAGATGTTTATTATTATTATTTGGGTGGGGGGGGGGATACATGGCTTATTTATTTATTTATTTTCCTTCAACTGGTAGTGGGACTGAACAGAGTTTTCTGTTAGCATTCACAATCAGAAAGGAAGTACTCACGAGAGGAGCGAAACTCCAAGACCTAGTCCAATAACACCAAATGAAACCTGCACATGAGGCAACAGCATGGATCATTACTCATATATAAGCTCCATTTTTTTTTAACATAAACGATAATTGACTAAAGGACTGGATAGTGGAACCTTAAGAATCTCAAATGAACACAACTCATCTAGGCCTTCTTCAAATTAAAAAAAGGATGGTCAAGGGGTACAGAGATTTGTTTCTAATTTGCCTACAAAATTTGTGATATTCGGCTAACTTACTCTCTCGGTCCGAAATATCAAATTTACTGAATTCACCTTTGCCAACAGTTATGTCCTAGTGCGCACTTGCAACCCTTATAATGTGGGCACCGAAAGGAGAAGAGCATTCATGTATTACGGGCAAATAGTCCACTTTAAAAAATTAATTAACGCTTAAAAGTGTCCTTTAATAACTAATGATCTACTAAAAGTCTCATTTGCTTGAAAAGCTTCGGGGACTCTTTGCGGGAGTATGTGCCTGTGAAATTGGTTAATTTTTGTCAAAAACTAAAAAAAAGGAACACTCTTTATTTTGGAAAGGAGGGGGTACAAATTGGTTAATCACATAAGTTTACTAGTCGATTTGTTTGGAATTCATTTTGTGGAATTGGTTCCAATTCTAATTCCAAATCCAAGACAACAAAATTGGGATTCCCAAACAGTAGTCCTTAGTGAAAAAGGTAGCAGGGGGTTGTGGGTACGTACCTTGGCGAGAGAAAATTCTTCATCTGGGATGATTGATTTGGCGGCGGTGGTGGCAGAAGATGCTTGAGTTGAATCGGCGGCTCTGGGGATGAACCTGACTAGTCTAAGATAGTTGCTGGGTTCGTAACGAAGTGGTGGCTCTTTCAGATTGGTGAAATGGGTGGAACTGGATCCAAGAGTCGGCGATGGTATTGGTAACCGATTAATAGAGAGACAACGGTGGTTGAGGAGAATCAAGCGGTGGGAACAGAGAATGCTACCAGCTCCGACCGTAGCAGATACTTTCATCGGCATCGCCTCTCTCTTTTCTTTGGTTTGTTGGTTTCTCTCTCTAAAGTATCCGTTAATTAACAAGAGGCTGGCAGTTGGAAGGAAGACGAGTGCCTACACAGTACCTAGTCTACTCTCAACCGCCAAATCCCTTCTGACGTGGCGCTGTCTTCTCTTCTTACTGTCCATTTTCCCACATATATTTTGTTTTTATTTATCGTGGGTTCGTGTGAAAGCATTGATTTTAAATTTAATAATTATTTAAATTTTATTAAATTTAAATAACGTAAAATTTGTTTTTAAAATCATACTAATTTCATGATTTGGATAACATGTGGAATTCAATTGTAATTTTACATATTTATAACAAAATTTCATTGATATATTAAGTATATATAGTTTATCTTAATGGTAGTGATTATTATTCAATATAAATGATCAAGGTTCAAACCTTATTAGTAACAAAATTATTAAAATTTTATATTTTTAATAATTAATAATAAATGACATAGAGAGGAGGCGATGACCGGTGGTCGCAAAAGGAAGGTTAGTTGTTATTATGTACAGTAATGAACCAAAATTTAGAATTTAAATTATGAGGATTTATTATATACTTTCTCCGTCCCTAAATTATCGTTTTGGTTTACGAAAACACATTTGATCGGATTATTATTATTAGTTTGATGTGTAGTTTACTTTAAAATCCATGTGTATGACCCATAATTAAAATATGATGAAAAAATAAGGGTAAAATGATAAAAATGTTGTTCTAAAAAGGAAAGTTTCAAATAAAACAATTATTTTGATATTAACGAAAAAAGAAAGTAAGACAATAATTTGGGGATGGAGGGAGTAATTAGTTTTGTGAAATTGAGACATATGGAATTACAACTCAATTCCAATTCTAAACTATGAAATTGAGGTATCCAAACATACCATAATATGAATTTTGTAAATTAATAGTAAATTCTTTTCATCCAAAAAAATCATTTGTCTCGTGTTCATGATATGAGAGGAAAAAAAAATATGAAAATGTATTTTAAAATGTATTTTTATTGAATTAATTTTGCAACATATTTCAATAGTGTAACTGCTAGTCTATTTTTGTACCGCAATTTATCAATTTTAGTGCATTAATTTTTACATCGCGGTTCAATAGTGTAATTGCTAGTCTATTTTTGAACCGCGATTCATTAATTTTAGTGCATTAATTTTTGAATCGCGATTCATCAATTTTAGTGCATTAATTTTTGAATCGCGATACAAAATTGTAAAGAACCAGACTACGTCCTTCACCTGCTTCTTCCATCTCCTCCGTTGATCCCCGTTTCGTTGTGAACAATCATGATTTTCAAATTCAAAGTGTGTTGCTGGAGCTATTGAAGAAGACGATGACATTTTTGGAATAATATTTCGAAAAATGATCTTTTGCGGTAAAAAAAACGATCAACTTTTAGGATTAGAAACTTAAAAAAAGGGATTGGTCAGAATTTTTCCCTTGTTATTATCTATAAGGCTGAAATTCAGATCGGTCATCTTGGAACAATTTTCAATCACTTTACTACACAATACTTTTTTTAAACAGGAAAAAAGTATTTTGTGACGACTATACCTTTAATGAATCGAAAATATGCGTAAAAAGACACGTCATGTATTGCAATTCAAAGTTAATGCATTGCGATTAAATTTTGTGATTCACTATAAAATTTTGTAACTGTCATTTTCATTATTTGACGATACATCGTGATTCTAAATAGATGTATTATGCATCTAAATCAATGCATCGTAATTAAAATTTGTTATATCACAATACAAAATAGATGCATCATGATTTAAATAACCAAAACCCATCTTTCTCTAGCTCTTGAACAGCAAGTTTGAAAAAGACCCCATTACTGTTACAACATTAAGAAACAACCCTTGCTACTTCCCTGAGAATCAGGCAGTTACATCACGGAAGAAAAACCATAATTTCACTGCTCTTTAATCTTAACTAGATTCTGAGTATGTACCTATAACATAACGTCAGTTTGAGACTTAATCGATATATGGAGCAGATAATGTGTGAATAAATTAATATTTACTTAGGATTTTGTAGGGGTTGGATATATGTACACTACACAACGAAAAATAAAAGAAAACTCAAATACCTAACAAAATAAAATATTTTACCAGAGTATTTATTTCATAAGAAAACCAAGAATTAAATAATTTAATTGTAATTATAAAAAAATAGACATATAAAAAGAATATTTTATAGTTTTCTCAATAACAAAAACTCAGTCTTCTTTTAGGGGCTTTTGCTTCATAACAATGGTTGGTTTAGAAACAAAAGATGCAATAACTTTGTCCATTATTTCCATTTGTACATGAGACAAATAAAATTCTAACACGTTAAGTTAACCATATTTTATGCATTGAAGTCATTTAATTAATTAAAAAAATATACTGCTTCATCTACAAAACTCGAATCCTCCCACATATCATCATAAAATATTATGGGTATATGTCCTGCTCCAACTTGAGATGCATGTAGAGGGGGTGTCGGAGATGTAGGTGGAGTTGGAGGTAGGGTTGAAGGGGCCTATTTGAAACAATGAATAAGATAAAAATTATGTAAATAAAAAACTTGTATCAAATGTAATTCTACAGAATCAGAATCATAACAATCAGGTGAAGGGGGAAGTGGAGTTGGAGGTGGTTTGTCAAATGGAGTTGCGGGGGCCTATTTGAAACCATGTGTTAGTTAAAAAAAAAAAACTATATAAATTTAAAATTTGAGTCAAATGTAAAAATGAGCAATTTGTAAAAAATAAGTTATAGTTAGATTCAAGAAAATCATAGAGGCTTAAGATATGGTTTTATACATGTTGTAAAAGCATTATAGAAGAATTTCGGGATAAATTATATTTGTTGTCGAAGTCTCTTCTTCTGATGGCAAGATGATTGTTATCCTACTGAATGTAGTATATCAAGATAGCGCAACATATAATTGACCATGAGTAAACACTAATGTTCGAAGGTCAATGTCGACAAATTTAACAAATTGACCTTATGATTTATTTATAGTCATTGCAAGAGCCAACCTAATTGGAAATTGCTGTCTTGTAATGAGAATAGTAAGTTCAGAGACAGAAGGGGTAAGAAAAATTATTAGTATAAATACCAAATTGCTAGCTTTATATTTGGTTAACATTTCAGCTTCAATAATTCGTTGCACACATCTAACTACTCTCAGTCTTGTTCCATTGCAAATACCATCTTTTGGGGCAAGATTTCCATGAAAAATAACGGGACAACCGATTTTCAATTGGAGGTCTGAAGGGGGAGACCAACAGGATTCAATGAGTTCAAATATTTGACTGTGTATCGATTTTTCATGATTGGATCACTTGCATCATTTTTTGCATTTTTATCTTCTCATAGATAACTAATGAAATTTTATGGGAATATATTCAGTGCTCCACAATTTATTTTATTAACATCTTCATTACGTGCAGAGAGAATAGTACGGTCAGTAAAGAATTTTACTGTAGAAGTCCCCTAGATGCACTTCTCTTATTAATTCAAGTAGGTCTTTACACTTCCGAATTAATGAAGGTAAATTGATGTTTTCATTTGGATTAGATCCCACCTAGTGATTGAAATTAAATAAATGTTAATTATAAAATGCTTATTAATGATAGTTTAATAACAAATGTGTAAGATTGATATTACCTCATTCAAATATGTAGCGAATTCAACATTTGTAGACTTATTTCGATTTAATCGCATGTTTTCCGATAGAGTCACGATATATATTTCATTTCAAAGTGTTGATTTTTGAAGAGTTCATCCCACAATTTGCTCACGATATCCTTTTGGTACAACATGTAAAGTTTGGCGAAAATCCCCACCAAGTGCTACAGTAATTCCACCGAAAGGGTTGTTGTTGTCATGAACATCTTGAAGGTTGTGATCAACTGCCTCAACGTAATGACGATGCCACATAGGGACCTCATCTCATATTAGCAATTTTGCTTCCCTAAACAATTCAACATGGATTGACAGCTTAGTGAAGGAACATATTGTGTCCTCCAACACATTTAATGGTAGACAAAACGTAGAATGCGCAGTTCTACCCCCTACCAACAACAACGATGTAATTTCAGATGATGAAACACAAATCACGATATGACCAATGTTCAACACTTTCCTGCAATGGTGTTGTATAAACATGCTTTACCCATTCCAGCACCCCCATTCAAGGAGAAGATTTTCCCTTGATTTGCAAGCACTAAAGAGATTACAGCTTCAAAGCAATGTCATTGACTGTCATTCAAGGAGTTGATATTGTCTTTTGCACCTGTTTTCCGATCATCATACTTGATTTGTCTATGTTCCCACAAAAGTTTGTTATTTCCTGTGATTCGTGTCCAATTTTCAATTGGGACGGGCATTGGTGGAAAATCGTGTAAACTTTTTCCAGATTCTTGTAATATTTCGTTCAAGAGATGCAAACCATAATCCATACCTTGACCATCACCCAGATTTGTAATTCTAAAGTTGGTACACAATTTGTGTGGAAGATCATCACATATATTCATTGCGAGCATATTCCATAAGTGGTCGGGTTGTATCGGAGAACATTGTATTAGAATAAATGCAAATAATCTTCTCAGTTGGTATCCCGTCTTCATAACTGATGCCTCTTGTAAACATTGTGTCCATTCGTCGTCATCTTGTAAAAGACCTCGTGCAACACATGTATCTTTGAACGTATGATATTCAACACCATTGTGTGTCCGTAAATTTTCCAATGATCTTGGGCCTTTCCTAGTAATTAGTAATAGTTTAAGGTAAAATTTCTCACCACTTGAGGGGCTAGCAAAATAAATTCTACCAATAGCATTGCTTGGACGGTTGGGATGTCTTTGTTGCCAAAACAATTTCTCCCACGTGTAGTTCTTTGGCATTTGTTGATATGTTAAATCTCGAGTCATTTCGTCGAAAGCACAACAATAAAAAAACCATTAATTTTGTTACTTTCTCATCAGCTTGTTGAGCTATCTGATCTCGTGACCGTCTTGAATCGTATGAAACATTATGTTCACCGGGTAGATGGAAATACAATCTAACAATATTAGGAAATTCTTCATGTAAAGTGTTGTCAAATAACCGTCATCCAGCATCTGGCGAACCAATATACCTCGCATCAAGATATTGTTTGATCTCATCACCTCTCCCCAAACCATTGTTGTTCTATCATGGCCTTTGTAGATGTACTTATTAATGTACTTCATACATCTCATTTCAACACACACCTCAACATTAATATGGCAATTAAACATCTCTATGAGATAAGGATTATATGGTACAACATCTCTATGGTCTAGTTGTTTCCCAATGACCCTTCCCATGCCCCCCTTAGGAGGAAAAAAAGTTGTTTCCCATTGATTATCAATACAAAGCCATTGTCGCGACGCTGATAGACATGATAACTGTCAACATCAATAGAAGTAGTTTCACCCCAAAGTTTTGGGTATCCTTTCTTGCAATAATTATTGTCCATACATTGAGCCCTTGGGTTTCTCATCCCACATGGTCCATATAGAATGCATCTCTTAATTGTCTCGAAAGGTACAGGCTTAGTGACCGAATCGAGTAACTCGACATAAACCACCATATCAACTTGTTCTGGTGTATTGATCTTATCTCATTCTATGAGAAAAAAACAACGTATACATATGAGGTAATTCCCTTTTTTGAAATTCGATTGTGAAAACATATGCTTCTATGTGGTAAAACACCTTGTTTTCTTTTATTGTTCTCATCAATTGTCGTCTTTTCTATTCAAAAACTCGAGCAACCAAATCTGGTTGATTAGGAACAATTTGATTAGGTAGTAGAGCGTCATTAATTTTCGGCCATGTTGGGTTAGCTGTCATGGTTAAGAAAATATATAGGTGATGTGGGTGCCCCAGAAAATTCTCCCGGACCCCGTGCTCCCTTTTCTAGGGGAACGCGGCATACGGAAGGACACCACACTTTCAATTCAACCCTCTCTTGTTTAGGGGAAGACGAAATTAAAAATGCGGAAAGGGTGTTGCCAAAAAGCGCGTTGAATACGCCTTGGTCACCTGAGAGAGCGTTGGTCCATTATGAGAGCTTTGGGTTTCTCCGTATCTCACCCTCCCTTGTTTATGGGAAAATAAGATACATAAAATGCATCACCCTTTTCATTCCCATCGTCCCTTGTTTAGGGGAAAACGGAAAAGTGCAAGAAAGGATGTTGCGAGAGCGCGTGGGAACACGCCCTGCCTCACTATGGACTTTTTGAAAATCGCCTAAAATCATTATGAGTGCCTGGGGTTTCTCCGTATCTCACCTTCCCTTGTTTAGGGGAAGACAAGGAACATAAAATGCATCACCCTTTTCATTTCCATCGTCCCTTGTTTAGGGGAAAACGGAAAAGTGCAAAAAAAGGATGTTGCGAGCCTCACCATGACATTAGGTTTATTTTGGATCGCTATGAGAGCTTTGGGCTCCTCGTATCTCATCCTCCCTTGTTTGGGGGAAAACAAAATACAGGAAATGCATCACCCTTTCATTCCCATTCTCCCTTGTTTAGGGGAAAGCGAGAAAGTGTAAGAAAGGATGTTGCAGGCCTCACTGTGATCTAAAATATTTTAACAGAGTCGCCAACTTTATTTTAAGGAGAAATAAAGAAAAATAAAAAATAAACCAGAGTTTGTAAAAAAAGGGTTCGGAGGCTAAGTTACGAGGTCGGAAGAGGTTAGACACCCACCTTGCCCTTTCGGTCTCAAAACAGTTTTTGGCTAAAATATGCTTTTTGTTGTATTTATCTAGCAAATGAAATAAAGCATTAAAAATAAAACAGATATATCTGTATTTACATTATTTATGAACTTGCAGCCGTCTCTTTCAAGTAATTACAAATACATTTAAAAATATTTGGCCATAATAATGACTCTTTTTAATGCTATTTTCTACATAGATCCGGGCAGCATAATAGCTTATATTTTTTACATTGGGTCGGATGAAAATAACAATTTTATAATAAAAACCCTTAAAGGCTCACCTTTAAGAGCGTGGGTGTGCTCGCTCTGTTCTTCCAGGAGAGGGAGTCTTTTTGCTGCTGCTGCGGTTCGGGCAGAATAACTGCTTCCGAAAGTTGCTTCTGGGCACCGTCAAATGGGCGGAGCAACTGTTTGCGTTTTTGCTGTTGTTTGCTTGCTGCTGGTGGAAATCGGGCAGAGCAACTGCTTGCTTCTGGTGGATTTGGCCTTTGGATTCGGGTAGAGCAATTGCTCTTTTTAGGATTTTTGGATAGGGGGAATAAGGTGGAAACCTAGCAGGGGGGTTAAGCCTCATTTTGACCGGTTGGTTTTGTGTTTAGGGGAGATTTGGCAAAACTTCGAGGCTTTATAGGAGGGGGGAACTCACTATTCTCACGATCGCTCACTGCGTAAAATAAATGCACAGCGTTTTCTCTGTGTATGACTGTGTGTCTCGTGTGTGAATTCCTGAAGCATGGGCACCTTTATTTATAGGTGAGAGGAGGGACACCGCTGGGATTTCTGATTTTCATATTGTGTTTCACCAGCTTGTACCGTATGCTTGAAGGCTTGTGCAATGCGTTAAAACAGAGTGCACTATTCAAGCTCTGGGCGTCGACACCAAGATTTTTGGGCACCGCGCCCATATGGAGTAATGGCCGCGCCTGGCTTCCTTTTTTCAGCCTCTTTTTGACACTATGGCCCTGCATTTTACTGTTTTACGCATCCTGCTTTGTCTTTTGCATTTTTAAACCCTGTAACTTGACATTTGTTAAGTTTAAACAGGTCTTGATATCGCATGTCAATGTTACATACGAGAGGTACAAAATTGGGGTGTCTACAGAGCCCCTCAACGATGGAGTCTACGGGTAACCTGTAGCTTACTGAGTAGACGAACATTGTTGATAAGAAATAGACTCCTTAATTTCGTAGAAATTATAATGGGGAGAAATGCAACAGGTAGCAGTTATAATGCAACAGTTTATAATGTATACCAAATCTCACATATCCTAGACATATTTAGCCGGTTATAGCAGGTTATCGTAGTTTTTAAGCAGATATGCAAATTATGTGCTCTGATGGTTGGACCTACCGAAGTAGGCTTCCTACGTATCCCTTAATAAAATGAATCAGACCAAACGTAGTTCGGCCTCATGCAAACAAACAACAACCATTAGGTGGGATAGATGGTGCGTTTTGCCCAGCATAGGTAAAACTGATGGGACCTTTTCAAAACGCGCTTTCCCCAGCATAGTGAAAGCGATGGAACTTTTCAAAACGCGCTTTCCTCAGCATAGGGAAAGAGATGCTACTTTTAAAAACGTGCTTTCCCCAGCATAGGGAAAGCGATGGAACCATTTAAAACAGGCTTTCCCCAGTATAGGGAAAGCGGTGCAGCCTTTCAAAACGCGTTTTCCCCAGCATAGGGAAAGTGATGCCACTTTTAAAAACGTGCTTTCCCCAGCATAGGGAAAGCGATGCTGCTTTTCAAAACAAACTTTCCCCAGCATAGGAAAATCGATGTTTCTTTTCAAAATGAGCTTTCCCCAGTATAGGGAAAGCGATGCTGCTTTTCAAAATGAGCTTTCCCCAAAGATAGGAAAGCGATGTCGCTTAAAATGAGCTTTCCCCATAGGAAAAAATTTTTTAAAATATGATTTTCCCAGCATAGGAGAAGCGATGCAGATTTTTTAAAAAAATATGCTTATCCCAGCATAGGAGAAGCGATGTAGATTTTTTTAAAATGTGTTTATCCCAGCATAGGAGAAGCGATGCAGATTTTTAAAAAAAATGTGCTTATCCCAGTATAGGAGAAGCAATGCAGATTTTTTTTTAAAAAATGTGCTTATCCCAGCATAGGAGAAGCGATGTAGATTTTTTTTAAAAATGTGCTTATCCCAGCATATGAGAAGCGATGCAGATTTTTTTTTAAATGTGCTTATCCTAGCATAGGAGAAGCGATGATGATTTTTTTTTTAAAAAAATGTGCTTATCCCAGCATAGGAGAAGCGATGATGATTTTTTTTAAAGTGCTTATCCCAGCATAGGAGAAGCGACAATGATTTTTTTTTAAATGTGCTTATCCCAGCATATGAGAAGCGATGATGATTTTTTTTAAAAAAATGTGCTTATCCCAGCATAGGAGAAGCGATGATGATGAAGCGTTGTGGCGGAATGCTGTCGATGATCGGCTTGTGTAGCTTTTGATGATGTTGCTGAGGATCTTTGAGAGGTGGTCTTTGGCGAGATGCTGGTAGAACATTTATAGTCCGGTGCGGCAGAGTACCTGAGAAGATGCAGTAGAATGATGAAAACAAAAGATACAAGCATGCGAATGAAACTTTCTTAAAAAAAAAAGATTTTTGAATGTTGATCGATGTATTTTATACGTCGATTTTATATACTTCTATGACTTAAATTATGCTATTTCACGAGTCTTTTGAGTACTAATATATGTTTTCGGTGAGTTTTGTAAGTTTCGTGGATTATTGTGAAAATACGCGAAACTCCGTGGTTTTAAGTGCAAATTACAAGGAAGAGAAAATTGAAGAAAAATAAAGATGCACAATCGGACACCTTGCGACGCAGGTGCCTCGCACTTGCGACCGCAAGGTAGGCGACGGTCCTCGGCCAAGAATCAAAGAAATCAAAAGCCACCCACATCGGAGACCATGGACGCAGGTATTCAAAGACCTTGCGACGCAGGTAGGTAGGCGTAATGCGACCTTTTCGGATTTTCACACGGTATTCGATCCAATCACAACTCCCGAGTATATATAGAAGTCGATGCCGAGCCTAAGCATAAGGAGGACGGCTGGAAGCTCTCTTTACATAGATTTTAGGTAGTTTTAGATTGTATAACATAGTTAGGTTTTGTAATTTCAAGTATTGAAGATCAAATCATGTCTCCCATCATCTTCATGTGCTGTTCATCGTCTATGATGAACTAAATCATCCCTAATCTAGGAGGTGGGAGGTAACTTGTATCGAATTTATGTTTTGATTCATATATATATGTCTATTCAATGCTTGTTGATTGTGTTGTTTATCAATCCCTATATTATTTTGCTTTGAACAAATGAATGTAATCGCAAATAATAAAGGCTTAGAGGTGCGGATAACCGCATGACCAAGTGCATATGTCGTATTAATCGGCTCACCAACACAATAAATTGGACCTATCGATGCACGAGAGTGATAAGTTAGGACCGTGTTCTTACATGATCTAGGTGACAGATAGATCATAAATCTAGGTGACAACTAGATTGACAGTTCCTCGTGCTTAGGATATAGAATGGTGAATTTTATGGGGGATGGAGGTCGAACCAATTGTTCAACGACTATATCTATTTTTAGTGAACGAACCCAAGACATTGAATGACATTTTTATGAATTGAACATAAAGGAGATATAAGTGAAACCCAGAATCCTAGATTTCCACTCACCATAGGATCTTCATATCTGTTATTACTGTCTAATTAGTTAAACATCTGTAACTAGTAATTTAGAGTAGAATTAAACAATAAAAACCCCCTTAGGTTAATAATTTGCTATCTATAATCGCACTGTTCGTGATCACTTGTCTCTGTGGGTTCGACCCTTGCTTCCGAGTCTATTCTATAATAGTCTTGTCCACTTGCAAGGAAATAGATAAAATAAAATATCGATCAAATGTTCATTTGTATCATTCGTTTCTCAAACATGTTAAGACAAGATAAGCCAAAGTGGTGGAAATGTAATATAAGAGTTTGAGATGTGACTTCTGGTTGGCTTTGAAGGGTTATGAGTATAGGAGTTGATAGTGATATTTGAGATGGAGGTGGGGTGAAGCTTAGGGTTGCTTTTCAGTCTTTTGATTAGTACATCATTCAAGGAAGGGATTCAATCAGAAGATCAGTAAATCCTACTAATCGACGCCTCGGAGTGATCACTTTTTTTTTTCTTGTTTTTTTTTTTTTTTTTGTGGTCTAACTTTTGCCTAGGCCGCCCTTTCGGGTTTTCAACCTAGCGAGCCTTTACCTCATAGGGAGCCAGTCTTTCAATGCATGCGAAGATAAGCCACTTATTTTTGAGGGATCACGTCTTTGTAGCTTCTTCGTTTCTTTAGGCGGAGATGGAAATGACGGCTATTTTTGGAGATGATGAATCTTTATATATCCAATGAGTTTGGCGGGAGAAGCCCCAGGATTTGATCTACCAGATTTTGTATGACGGGAACGTTCCTGAAGAAATTAACTAGGGACAGCCCCAGACAGACTCGATTTGGAGAGACTTTTGTGGGAGACAGAAACGAGTATGCTCAGAGAAAGTGAGACGACTCTAATGGATAAAAAGAGAGTCATGATCCAGAGTTTATCGTTGAGTATCATAAGTTTCATGGACCCTATTTAATGTTTATATTTTGATCATTTTATGTGTTTTTTTAAGCAAGGAGTTCTGTCCTGGACCCAGATCACGTTATAACCGATTGAAACAGAACTATAGGTGGCAACTAAGTTAGGGTATAATGTTTAAGTTTTTGGGGATGGATTAGCTTTAGGGTTGAGGATTTGATTGGCCTCTTGCTCAAAGGCATTTTGGGCTGTGGGTTTGGATGAGAATTTGATTTCTGGACCTGGTTGTAGGTATGGTTGGGAGATCGGCTTTTGGCTTTGGTTGTGGGTTATGGGGTTGTCCAAGAGTAATTGATATTCTTTTTTTTTGTTGCGAGAGAAAGATTTTGAGGAAATTGCTCAGGAGAACCTTCTTTTTTTTTTTTCTTCTTTTTTTTTTTTTAAATGCATAGGTCTTTTTTTTTTTTTGAATAGGTCCCCCCTTTCTCCTTCTTCTTTTTTTTTTTGACCTCTCTGAGCAATTTGGGAGAATGCTTGAAGAGATATCTGTCTCCTCTCTCTTAGGATAAAAACGTGGTTACTCTTGGTGGATATATATATAAGGGTGAAGCAGCCCCAGTTTTGGGAAGCTGGATCTTAGGAATGGTTAGGCTTTGGTATATGGTTTTTTAAGTATTTGGAAGAGTTTTGGTGTATGGTTGGAAGCCCCTAGTGTGCTACCAACAGCTCGGTTGCAATGGATCGAAGATAACCTTTCACCAAGACAGAAGGTTGCTTCATCAAACTAGCATTTTTAATGGTTTGTTGGTCCGTATTATGAAATGGCTCATTATCAACCCACGTAGTTTTATCATGTTTTTACATGAGTTAACTCGTCATCTTTTTTTTTCTTCATATAACAGATATTTCGGCGATAGATGATGCTCAAAGATCAAGAAGAAGACTCGACAAGCTAATATAGGAGAAGCAAGAATTTTATCAGACTTGAATATAGATAAATACCTTTGAAAAGCTTGATTTGAGGACTTGGTTGGACTTTTGAAATAACTGAGACCAAATAGATTCGTGAGCATAGGGTATGGGTTGTAGGCATTAATATGGACAAAAGAGATACCCATGGGGTTTGAAAGCCCCTAGTCCTGAATTATTGCGTATGATCTTTGAGTTGCCCGGCTTTTCTGGATTTCCCGGCTTTCCAGACTTTTCTGCTTTCTTGGCTTTCCCAACTTCCTTTCTTCCCTGACTCCCTATCGGTTTTCTTCCTTTTTTTTGTTTTCATTTTTTTGTATTCTCCTTTATTTTTTGTATTTTTTTTTTGAAGTGGTTGACCTAGACATCTCGAAGTAGGACTTACTAATTTTTTTTAAATCGAGAGTGAACGATGCATTTATCAAGTAGTGATGCATTAATGAGAGGTTAAGAGAGAAGATGAATTTGGAGATGACAATCTATATATATATATAATGATAAAGGTAGATTTTTCCCTCCAAAATCACACTTTTGAATTATTGACTTTTGAGTTATCATTATACTATTTCTCTCTCCTATCTTCTCCCTGTTTTCTATCTTTTTTCTCTCTTTCTCTTTCGCTCTCCCGTTTCCTTCCTATTTTCTCTCTCATCACCACCATCTTCTCTATTTTAATTATGTTTAAACATTTATTCTCTCTTTAAACATAAAAAATAGTAACTAAAACAAAAATAATAGTTCCGGAGTCAAGAAAACAATAATATAAGAGGAGGTTAGTAAAATAAAAAATAATTTATGGAACAAGTCACTATTAAAATAAAAGTTACAGAATCAACAAAACAAAAATAATTTAATGCGAAGGTCAGTAAAATAAATAAAACAATATATATATATATATATATATATATATATAATGATAAATGTAGATTTTTTCCTCCAAAATCACACTTTTGAATTATTGACTTTTGAGTTATCATTATACTATTTCTCTCTCCTATCTTCTCCCTGTTTTCTATCTTTTTTCTCTCTTTCTCTTTCGCTCTCCCGTTTCCTTCCTATTTTCTCTCTCATCACCACCATCTTCTCTATTTTAATTATGTTTAAACATTTATTCTCTTTTTAAACATAAAAAATAGTAACTAAAACAAAAATAATAGTTCCGGAGTCAAGAAAACAATAATATAAGAGGAGGTTAGTAAAATAAAAAATAATTTATGGAACAAGTCACTATTAAAATAAAAGTTACAGAATCAACAAAACAAAAATAATTTAATGCGAAGGTCAGTAAAATAAATAAAACAAAAATAAATTAGTAAAATAAAAATATTTGATGGAACACAAATAATAGTTACTGAGTCAATAAAACAAAAACAATTTAAAATGAGGTTACTAAAATAATAAAAATAATTTACGTAACAAAATTTTAAAACAAATTCTTAAAAATAGTTATGTAAAACAAACATACATTAGTAAAATAAAATTATTTGATGAAACAAAAATAATAGTTACGGAGTCAATAAAACAAAAATAATTTAAACCGATGTTAGTAAAATTATAAAAATAATTTACGGACCAAAAGTTTAAAACAAATTCTTAAAAATAGTTATGTAAAACAAAAAAAAAACGTTAGTAAAATAACAATACTTGATTGAACAAAAATAATAGTTACAAAATCAATAAAACAAAAACAATTTAAACTAAGGTTAGTAAATAATAGAAATAATTTACGGAACAAAAGTTTTCCGTAAAACTAATTCTTAAAAATAAAACAAAAATAATAGTTACGAAGTCAATAAAGCAAAAAATATAATGGAAGTTAGGAAAATCAAAATAATTTACGGAACACAAATAATAGTTAACGGTAAAAATAATTTCGTTATTTTGATTATAGTTTATTTTCTTATCAAAAATTCATTTATTCGTAAAATAAAAATATTATTTAATAAAAGTAATCATCCAAAATGGAAAACTTATTTGAGTTCATATTTTATTTGCAGAGCGGAAACAAATCCAAGTTTGTTCGAATACATTTATTATACAGAGTTTTTGAATAATATTAAAGTGTTCGGGGTTGTCAGACCATGTATTGACATTTAAAATTGGTGTTCCAGTAATGCTACTGAGAAACATTGACCATGCTGCAGGGTTGTGCAATAGAAGCAGACTAATCATCATTAATCTTGGAGATCACATTGTTGAAACAATTTTTTTTTAAAGGAAGCAATGTTGTAGAAAAAGTTTTATCTCAAGATTGTTATTAACTACATTCGATGTAGACCCTAATGGGTGGTCCAGTGGTAGAGTTGAGACTTTACAAAATGTGAGGTCTCAGGTTCAATCACTTCTCATGACCCCTTAAGGGAAAGTTCTAAAAAAAAAAAAAAAAACTCCATCTGATGGAAGACTGACTTTCAAGTTTCAGATACGACAATTTTTATTACTGGTATCATATGCAATGACAATTAACAAGTGTCAAAGTCAATTATTGCACGCACGTCTATTTTTTGAAAAAAACCAGTATTTAGCCATGGGTAGTGATATGTCGCAATTTCTAGAGTCACAAATTGTTTTGATTTAAAGATATTGATATGCAGTGAAGATGAAAAACCAACTAATAAAACAACAAATTTTGTGTATAAGGAATTTTTTTTAAATTTATAATGATTAGTGATATAATGATGTATGTTTGTTAATAAACTGATTCTTCTTATTTTATCATTTAAGATTTTTTATCCTCTTTATTTGGTTTATGTACGATTTAGTTGAAAAAGAAGAATGACGTGCGTTTAACGCACGGGTTAAAAAAACTAGTTGAGAATAATGGTGAGGGGATTTCCTGTCTTTTCATGTTTTGGGAAACAAAAGAAAACACATAGAAAATAACTTCTTTTTTTTTCAAGAGTGAATCAAAGTATTGACCGAATCCGAAGGTTGCCTACGTTCATCATTTCGACGCCCAGATCATCGTAGTTCAACTCTGACAGAGAAATTTTCATTTTACTAATCTTTTTTTTTTTACTTTTCAATTTGAAATAATATAGATTTTTTTTTGTTTAGAGAGAACGAAATCATTTTTACATATATATATATATATATATATATATATATTATATGATCATTTTTATTATTATTATTTTTTGTGAAAAGAAACGATTATATTTTTTAAAAGAAAATATAACTAAATATTGCACATGATTTTTTTTATTAGAAAACTCTTTTTTTTTTTCTTTTGCGATCCTTGTAATGAGATATGACGATTACGTACCTCCGGACAATCTTCTCAGGAGAGTAAATGATAAATAACTAATTTGTTTTTATTTTTCAACCCCTGCAAAATTGTTAGTGAAACCAAAGAAAAACAACAAAGATTCCAATATGTATAAACACAACACAAGGTTTAAAGGAAAGAAAACTTTTTTGTTTTTGATTTTTTTTTGAAAGGTGGAGTAACAGCAAAAATAGGTGCACCAAATGGTAAAAATGGGCGACGCAACAGATAAAATTAACCCAACATCAGATAAAATTGTTCAAAATGAAGAATGAGCCACGTAGGAAGCGAGTCGGTTGCCAAAGTCAATGTGGGCGCCGCTTATCATGCATTTGGGCGCTACCCCCAAATGCATTGTTCATGTTCTATTTTGAGCTTTTTTGCCCCTTTTGACTTGTACGCTTTCTCTTTTAACACTTTGACCCCCTCTTGTCTCCTTCTCGTCTTTTATCACTATTTAACCCTTTCAAGTTTGTTAAACGAGTAATATTTTTTTTTGCCGAATATTTTTTTTTATCAACGAAATTATTATTATATTTTTTTTAATGAAAAACTTTTTTTTTCAAAAACGATTTTTTTTCTTTTACTTTGAGAAAATGAGTTTTTTTTTAATTTTTGAAAAGAGATGAATTCTTTTTTAAAAAAAATTTAGAGAACGAATTCTTTCCCCTTTTTTTCTAAAAATTCTTTTTTTATTTCTCTTTATTTCGGAAAATGTTTTTTTTCTTTTTTCTTTTTTTTTAAAAGACGATTTTTTTTTTTTAGAATTGAAAATTATATACACACACAAGAAGCCAAATAAATATAAAAGAGAGAATTAACAAAAAGCATATTGCTATTAAAGAAAAGATTTTTTTAAAATGCAAACATGTATGGATGTGCAAATAATATGACAGAATAAAAGAATATTTACACATTTTGTTGCACAACATAAATAAAGCAAACAGATATATAGAACAAATAAAGCAATAATAAAATAAAGCCCCAGCCCTTTTGTTATACTGTCCGGAAATCTACTTTATTCTTTTTTTTTGTTTTTTTTAAATATACATGTAACGATAACTGGAACGAAACTGTTGCAAGATGGAGGATCATATCCACAAATATATACACATATATATAAGAACGCAACATTTAAAATGCTAAAGAAATATAATAAGCATATTTTAGCCAGAAACTAAAGAAAGCTGATTTTTTTTATTTTTTTGTGAAAACTGAGTCTAGCCCTCCATTTTTATTTTCTTTAAAATAAAAACGACGTTCCTATCAGAGTTGCCACTGTGGGTGCCCCGGGATCTCCCGCGCCCCGTGCTCCCTTTTCTATGGGAACGTGACGTGCGGAAGAACACCACACTTTCCATTCTACTATCACTTGTTTAGGGGAAGACGATATAAAAAATGCGGAAATGGTGTTGTCAAGAAGCGCGTTGAATACGCCTCGATCACCGAGTGATTTTTGGTCCATTATGAGAGCTTTGTATTTTTCCGTATCTCACCCTCTCTTGTTTAGGGGAAAATAAGATATAAAAAATGCATCACCATTTTATTTCACATCTTCCCTTGTTTAGGGGAAAACGAAAAAGTGCAAGAAAGGATGTTGCGAGAGTGTGTGGGAACACGTCTTGCCTCACTATGGACTTTTTGAAAATTGCCTAAAATCATTACGAGTGCCTGGAGTTTCTTCGTATCTCACCCTCCCTTGTTTAGGGGAAGACAAGACACAGAAAATGCATCACCCTTTTCATTCTCATCGTTCCTTATTTAGGGGAAAACGAAAAAGTGCAAAAAAAAAAAAATGATGTTGTGAGCCGCACCATGACATTAGGTTTATTTTGGATCGCTATGAGTGCTTTGGGCTCCCCGTATCTCATCCTCCTTTGTTTAGGGGAAAACAAAATACAGGAAATGCATCACCCTTTCATTCGCATTCTCCATTGTTTAGGGGAAAGCGGGAAAGTGCAAGAAAGGATGTTGCGGGCTTCACTGTAATCCAAAATGTTTTAACAGAATCGCCATCTTTATTTTAGGGAGAAATAAAGAAAAACAAAAAATAAACCAGAGTTTGTAAAAAAAAGGTTCGGAGACTAAGTTACGAGGTGGGAAGGGGTTAGACACCCACCTCACCCTTTCGGTCTCAAAACAGTTTTTGGCTAAAAATTGTTATATTTATCTAGCAAATGAAATAAAGCATTAAAAATAAAACAGATATATCTGTATTTACATTATTTACGAACTTGCAGCCGTCTCCTTCCAGTAATTACAAATACATTTAAAAATATTTGGTTATAATAATGGCTCTTTTTAATGTTATTTTCTACATAGATACGGGCAACATAACAACTTATATTTTTCACATTGGGCCGGATGAAAATAACAATTTTATAATAAAAACCCTTAAAGGCTCACCTTTAAGAGCGTGGGTGTGCTCGCCTTCCGTCCCAGGAGAGAGGGAGTCTTTTTGCTGCTGCTGCGGTTCGGGCAGAATAACTGCTTCCAAAAGTTGCTTCTGGGCACCGTCAAATGGGCGGAGCAACTGTTTACGTTTTTGTTGTTGTTTGCTTGCTGCTCGTGGAAATCGGGCAGAGCAACTGCTTGCTTCTGGTGGATTTGACCTTCGGATTCGGGCAGAGCAACTGCTTTTTTTGGGATTTTTGGACTGGGGGAATAGGGTGGAAACCTAGCTGGGGGGCTAAGGCTCACTTTGTCCGGTTGATTTTGTATTTGGGGGAGATTTGGCAAAGCTTCGAGGATTTATAGGAGGGGGAACTCACTATTCTCACGATCGCTCACTGCGTAAAATAAACGCACAGTGTTTTCTCTGTGTGTGATTGTGTGCCTCGTGTGTGAATTCCTAAAGCCCAGACACCTCTATTTATAGGTGAGAGGAGGGACACCGCTGAGATTTCTAATTTTCATATTATGCTTCACCAACTTGTATCGCGCGCTTGAAGGCTTGTGCAATGCGTTAAGACGGAGTGCACTATTCAGACTCTGGGTGCCGACACCAAGGTTTTTGGGCACCGCGCCCATATGGCGTTATGGCCGCGCCTGGCTTCCTTTATTCAGCCTCTTTTTGAACATTTGACCCCTGCATTTTACTGTTTTACGTATCATGCTTTGTCTTTTGCATTTTTAAACCATGTAACTTGACATTTGTTAAGTTTAAACAGGTCTTGATACGAAATTGGGGTGTCTACAGATGATTGTAAGTGCAAGTAATTGTAGGGGTAGAATCGGGACGGGATCCGTTCCCAATAAGTGTCGGAAGATAAAAATCTCATAATCCCGACTATGATATTTATTAACAATATCTCTGACACTAAAATGTTTTTGAAATATCTCCATCATGATTAAAATTTTAAAAATATAATAGATAAAAAAAACCACAACATTATAAAAATAAATTTAATAAGTAAATTTTAGCAAACAAAATAACAATTGTTCGCATAAACAGATCAATAGGCCAATGCTAAAGCAAAACATGACCATTATTTAATGATATTCAACTGAAGCAGTGAGGATTTATTAGTCACAATTTCGTTCATTTATGACCATTAATATTTAATGATATTCTCATTCGCAGAGGTACACTCTTCATTAGTTTATACTTTATAAACTATGGTTCAATTTTTGAAGATTCCCACATTGAAAAGTCAAAAGGGATACATTTTCCTGCAATGACATTTTTTTCTCCTCAAAAAACTCCATCTGGGTTTTGCACTTTCCTGCATTTTACCATCTGGGTCTCCTTCTCTAAACACAATAGACGATTGTTGGCACTGCGACTCAAACTGGGCCAACAACCGCCAAAAGCTAGCAGAATGTGCCATCAGCTTCGGCCAAGCCGCATTAGGCAGCAAAGGAGGTCAGATCTACGTCGTCTCCGACTCCTCTAACTGTGACCCCGTCAACCCAACTCCGGGCACCCTCCACCATGCCGTCCTCCAAACTGAAACACTATGGATCGTCTTTTTCGCCAACATGTTAATCAAGCTTAAACACGAGCTCATTATCAACAGTTTCAAGACCATCGACGGCCGTGGCGCCGACGCGCTTAATGTTTAGAGGCAAAAGAGACGAGTAAAACTGTTTGGTTGCTATGTTAAAACATGTAGCATAGAGATGATAGAAAACATAATATCAGAAGCGCGAGAGATGGAGAGAGAGAAATAGTGAGAGATTGAGAAAGTGACTTACAGTCAGAGAGAGAGAGAGAGAAACGACGGCCGATGAGGAGACAATTGGCGATTCGGCAGAGTCAAAGTTGAGAGAGAAGCGACGGAGTCGAAGTTGAAAGAGAAGAGGCGGGAAGGGTTTGAGATTTCATAATTCCTAGGGTTGCTTTGTTTAATGAGAGAGAGAGAGATACGCACAACAGTAACTTACTAACTCACAACACTACACAATATTTTCTTTAAAACAAATTAATACATTTAGTCGGGACGGGTCGGGAATTCAAACGGGATGCATAATTTTTCCGAATCCCATTCCAAAATAATTCGGGACGGGAAAAATCCCGACAAAGTCGAGATCGGGATTATGTCAGGTCGGGATCGGGGCGGGTGTCGGGACGGGTCGGGAAAACCGGAATTTTGCTAGCCCTAAGTAATAGCCATATATAGAATCTTGAAATATTTCATGCATCTGCCTCGATCCACAGGTGAAAGAAAAAGGGAGAGTACATCTCTTGCCAATTTTATCAGGTCTTGGTCCCTCTTCACTGAAGATTTTTTAGAGATCTTTATAGTGATCAAAACGAAGAAACTGACATTGGTTTTCTTTGATGTAGTAAAGACGACTTTGCTTTGTTGCAGCCCAAACATCCACTAAAAATTCCTGAAACAGTTTTTGGGCTCTCAAAATAGTTGAATATTCTGAAGTTCGTTGGAATAAACGATAGCTATAGTAATCAATCATTGTAAGTCGGTTTCTACTTGTAGTATTTGGAGCATTTCTACGCACATCACAAAGAGTCATTGATGGTTCCCACCCTAGCTCCCCAAATGGAAATAATAACACGTAATGGAGTGGTGTGTATGCTGGGTGACATTCACTAATTTGCATCAAGCCTTGATCTCCTCTATAATGTACAACATTATCTCTTGTACCCCTCTTTTCACTACCATCACCTGGCAAGATTACTGTAATCTCATTTATGGTTGGTGCATTATATTATCGTGGATTAATTCTTCTCGGATTATAATGCAAACATGCAGGTAAATTTTGATTAGATTGAGCTTGGTTTTGTTGCTCTAATATATCGTGAGCTTTACAAAATATAGTTACAAATTAATTGTTTTCTAACAAACATTCTTGGATGCTCCCCAAGAGTTCTCGATCCTATCCTGGATTATGACGATGACAACTATCTAGTGCAACCACCGAATCATATATATAAAGTTTAGCATACACGGGATCTGCACTCGGTTGTGTTAATAATGCACCAGTACGATGTCGTAATTTACCGTGGATAGTGAAGCTATAAGGACCCCTACCGATGAGGTGATGAGCCCAATGACCCCCACTCGACTTCATTTTTTATACCCGCATTATCTTATCCTATGAACCTATACACTTTTGACGTCACCCTTCAAGATTGCATGATTTGGAATGAATTATTTTATTTTTGTATTCTTGTTGGGGAGTGTGTGCTTCATGAAAGTTTTGTGCTTTTATTGTTGTTGATGTTGGGAATTTGAAAATTGTTGTTGAATGGTGGTGAAAAAAATGAAAAGAAAGGAAAAGAGCCCTCTTGGAAATCAATGAAAAGAAAGAAAGAAAAGAAAAGAAAAATCAAGGGTGGCCATAAAAGAAAAAATGTCAATGTTCTTAATTTTCTCAAGGAGATATAAGGATGGTGCTTAATTGTCATGGTAGATGAGACACTTTTTCAATCCAAAGTTTAACGTTTAAGGGGTTGTTGAAGTGATGTTATGCTATTTGAAGAGTTGTGCTTTTATGAAGCTAGTTATCATGTGAAGAGTTGTGGGATCTTAATAGAGCGCCGCCTTCATTTCATATTGTTCTCGAGCTTTTTCATAATTCATTTTCTTTACTCTGAATGATCAAAGCTTAAGTTTGGGGTGTGATGAGCCCAAGATTTCCACGAATTTTCCCAGAAAATTTCTTCTATTTTGTGCTATTTTTGAGTTAATTACGCCTTGAAAATATTATTATTTGTGTATTTGTACTTAATGTAGGTTTCCATGCATAATAAAACATTTATATGGTATTTAGCACAAAGTTTGAGGTAATTCTGGGCTGAAAAGTTAAATTACAAATCATTCGGTCAACGTCCGTTAGGAGTTCCAAGGCAAATTAGAGTTAACGGGAGATAACTGTGCTAACTTTGGACCAATCTGCAAGAGTTGGGAAAGGAAGGAAAACGGCGCTAACTCCAGGAAATCCAAGGGCACCAGAGCAATTGTTAGATTCTTCCTCTGTGTGTTGTCGCTCCCAAAAGTCGCCACATGTCACACGTCTTATCCAAACAGCCGGCCTGCGTGCACCTTGCTGGACTCAAGTCAACCTGTGTCCTGCCCGCTCCATTCCAGCCAATTTACCCGTCATTTCGCCCTATGTCCCTCACAACCTTACCCGTTTCAGCCTAGAGCAACCCGCGAACCTTCTTCCTGGAGCCCCTTTGGCTGTCATGACCCAACCCCCCTTTTTTCCTTCCAAATCAGCCCCTAGCTCTCCTTTATTCTTCCCTTTTTGCCATCCACTCTTGTTGCTTCTCTTTTAATCAGCCAGCAGCCTTCATTTTTTCTACGAAGTCCCCATTTCGGGACATTGCTCCCAAATGGGGCACGAGCCCCATTTATTCCAAAAATTCCTCCTTTCCTCTATTGATTGATCACCATTGAAGGTTCGAAGCTTCAAATCAAGGGTCAAAGATACATCTACAAAATATTTCAACCCTGGATTTGCGATTCTTCGGTTTAATTCTTTCAACTTATATTTTGAGATATTTGTTTTGATTTCTAGGGTTGATTAATTTTGTAGATATTGAATTGGTTTGTGCTTAAATTATCTACGGAATACAATTATTTTTCTATGTCCAATGTAGTGATTTAATTTAATCTATCTCTTTATTTAGTACACATTCATGTTTGGTTATTATTTTGTGAACTTAATGTTTTTAATTAATTGACAATTAATTAAATGATTTTAGAAATATTTAGGATCCGTGAGAACTACCTTTATATTTCAGACCAATCAATTTAATAGTTGGTGTTTTGTGACACACACCCATAGCCATTGTGAGATTCAGTTTGACACACGATCGAACAACCTTAGCCATTCGCGAGGTCGAGGAGGTTAGGGTTGACTATAAGATGTGAGAGTCCGTAGTTAACTAATTTTTGTTGTCTCGGCTACCAACATGATTTGTAGAAAAATATAGAGAATTTCTTTTTACGAAGTATTACCCATGCGCTTGGTTATTATTGTGTGTTTTTCATACTTTTAATAGCGTAGTGAACCATTAGATGATCACTAAAATTATAGGATAAAATAAGAGAGCCCGTCCTATTAATTCTGAAAATCACAATAATTGTTTGTGTTTCGTGAGACCGAGAGGAGATCGTGCGTAGATAGTCATTGGGTGCTTATTTTAATATGGTGCTATTTTCTCCTATGTTAAAGATGTGAGAGCCCGTAATTAGGAGTTGTAGCTAGATTTGCTATACATTGCGAGAGCCCGTAGTGAATAAAATAGTACGCCCGAATACCGAGACTTGAGTTAAAGAAAAGTAAAAAAAAAATGATTAAAACACCGACTAGACTAAAAATATTGCATTATTGTATTTTTATCTTGATTTGATGTTGCCAACCCACCTCCGCGGTAGTGTAGATTTAATTGCTTTCTTAGATTTTTTTTTATATTTTAATTCATTTTCTTTTCGCTCAAATATAATTAGTTAGCCTAATTTTGGTACTTAGTTGGAGTGTGAATTAAGTACATTCTTTGTGAGATCGATAACTCGTACTTAGGTACACTTTATTACTTGATACGACCGGGTATTCTTGTCCGAGTTGCGTTTTTGTGGACATCATGAGGACACCCCGATATATTGTACATCTAAGACTTGTAAAGGCATTTGTTGGATTATACTGCCGAATGTGCTCTAAAAAAGATTTTGAGTGGTTGTGACTGCCTTCATATAATGTCCTAAAGAAAATGGGAGGATCACGGAGTGCAGGGAGTCTAATTTTTCCTTGAGAGCATCACGTTCCAAATTTGGGATTAGACGTAGAAGAGGAAACCAATCATTCTTCCATCTAGTGCATTGCCTGGAAATATTGACAAATGACGTCCATTCTGCCAAGGGAATGACGGGTTTTGTTCAATATTTATTGAATGGAAATGGTGGGTATATGCTCATGTTCTTTTATAGTTGGCTCTTCTAGTATAGTTGGCCTGCATTTAAAAGATTGAATTAAAAGCTTTTACGATATTTTTAATTAAATTAAAGATTAGTGAAAGATGAATTTATTACATAGTAGCATCAATGTGTTGTTGTGAGACATGCATTTGTCGTCTCCTTTGTCCTAATGCATGTCTCGAAGGAGGCAAAACAATGCGTAAAGAACGACGATGGGTATTTTGTTGAGTACTGCTCGCTCGGTTCTATCCTCATAAACGCTTTTGCTTTGTCCGTCAACGCCTACACTGTCTCGCACTCGTATTGGTGGGATATACAACCTTTTGGAAGATGAAAAGTATTACAGTTGGGTATGCGATTCGTAGAAGATGCGATTTCTCTTAACTCCATAATCAAAGAATGTAGGAACATTTGTTTGGATGTCTCTCGACGCAATCGCTCGACCAATTCGCTATCATCATAGTCCTAGATCAATTTATACAACTAAATAAACATTATTATTATTATTATTATTATTATTATATATATATATATAATGGAAGTACATCATACTATAAATGTTAACGTTGTAATATTTTTACATGTGTGTATATGGTGCATCAAGCAAGTTGGTGACAAATTTAACATGTGTGTATATTGCGGGGTGAGTTTGGTGACAACCAAATAAAACAAAATCAAAAGTAATCATAACAATATAACATGTCACTATACAATCGTGCATGTGTTATAAAAATAATAGATGATGGAAAATATGAAGCCCCTATGACACAACAATTAGATAATCATGCCTCTTGTTCTGATGGCAACGACGGTGGTAAGGGTTATTTTCCTTTTCTTGAAGGTGGGAGTTGGTCCATTTAGCAAAAGTTGTTGTTGCATAGATAATGAAAAAAAATAATTTAAAGTCATGTTTATTTAAAAAGAAATAAAAAGTTGAAATTCCAAAATAAATAAAAAACTGAAAAAATAAGAAGTTTTGATGCGCATTGCTTAAACCAAAATGAGAAATGACTCATTGTAAAGAAAACCCATTCAAGAAAAAATTATGATTATGAAACAGAAAAGTGATGGTTTTTTTTTTGGGAAAGTGTGATATAGTAAGAAACAAATTTTAAAAATAACTTTAAACTTTTACACTATTTAATTCAAAAGTCAATACACAAAAAATACAAATTTTTATAGATTGATGCGTCCAAAATCTCCTTGGATGCACTGGATCGGTCCAATCAAGATACCTGGCTTTCAACGTATCCTATATCCTCAAAGCCCAAATCTGTAATAAAATTAGCAAACCGTGAACTAGGCAGGGCGCCCTCGCAAAGCCCTCCCTGTGAATTAGCACAAGAAAGCTAATAAAAGTATATTTGAGCAGAGTTTCGGCTAGAGAGTTCAAATTGCATACCTCTCCCCTTCATTTTCCGGGGCTTTTTATAGTTGCCGGAGAGCATAACTGCATATAACTGTTCATAACTGCACATTAATGATCATGACTTTAATGGCGGGCACATTAACTGCCCCATTAACTCCCCCATTAATTAAACACAACGGTCTAAATGGAGACTTTCCCGGACATAACCGTCCTCAACTGGTTACAAATCTTGCCCGAACATAACTGTCCTCAACTGGTAGCAGATCTTGAGTTAGCGAGCATAGCAAATCATGCTCGCACCTTAATTACCCGCCGCCGGTTAAGCCCCAAGTCGCTGACATCTATCTCGATGAAGATTGAGGTCATGCTCGCTTGTATGAGTAATGGCCATGTGCCTAGCATGTGACCTAAAACTTGGGCCAATTGGGCCGGGCAGTTCAGTAGCCCCCTACTCCTTGTCCATTGGGTATTCATGCTCGTGGCGAGGACGAACTCAAAATTCAAAGAATATCTCCCAAATTAACTGAATCTTTTAACACATGATTCAAACAATCTTGGAGCCAAAATCTTGAATGGACGGTTACCCAAAAGGTATTTTAGGGAAACGTACCCAAAAAGCTAAGCCGTCAGCCGCCACTTCCTGAAGAGACAGGCGCGCTTTTCAACAGGGTATTAAAGGCTGCCTCGAAAATTGGGTCTCGTTAAACGAGCCTTAATGATGAGTGATCTTCAACCGGTGGCTTCTCCCGGTATAAAAGACTGAAATTCCTTCTATTCCAAACTTTACCAGCCACAAATACTCACATAGCTCAAAGAGAAGAACGATCCCACTATCTGCAGCCCTAGCAAGTTCCAGTATCAAGATCCAGTCTTCATCAACTTCAAGAGATCCAAGACCCGCAACTCCACCGAAAAACAGGTATTCCTCCTTTTCCATTTCTGCTTTTCATCGGTTTTTAATCCTTTCCACCCCTAATTGGGGCTTCTGTGTCATTCGGCCCCTTAAACCCTTAACAGTCTATTTACTGGCTTCAATTCCTTCAATCACCCAATTATTCTTAACCAAATCATAGGAATCGAGGAATTTAGGATCAGTTCCCTGTTCACCGATCTCGCAACCGGCTCGTCCCAATTTTAATTTTATTTATATCTTCATACCCGGTTTGGCTAGGGTTTTAATGCGCGTCCCTCGATTCCTCTTTCCTGTAGATGTCTAGCGAGGATACTAGACGTAAATCGAAGGTCGAGCTACGATCATGGTGCACCGGAAGAAATCCCACCATCTTCTAGTTCAAGCTCGGAGGAAAGCGAGCAAGAAGAAGTCCCCCTGATTACTCGCCGATGAAAACCCCAACCATCGACCGAGCAAGGAACAAGCAGCAATAGTCAGAACCCTTCCTTAAATGACCAAACTGGAAACTTCCCTAGCACGAGCAACCATCAGTCCGAGCTAGACCCTAACTCTTCAGCCCACATCACATCACACATTCCACCTTCCATCAAATGGGATGACCTGACCTCCGAGGACCAAGTCAGTGCTTGGTTCTATTCTTTAGGAATGAACCCAAAACATTACCGCATTCGTGCTTTTGACCTTGACATTGAAAAGAATGGTCACAACTTCCAAGGGGACAATATGGTCTTCTACTTCGATTTCTTTCTGGTCGGACTTCGGCTTCCCCTCACCCCTTCGTAGTAGAATTCTTAAACGACATGACCTTAACCACCATAAGATTCTTAATGTCCTTCATAGTAGCCTGTAGGTTGCTCGGGTTTGAACCCGACATGACCTTGTTCCGGAAATTCTTTCTCTTCTCCCTTGATAAAAAATCTGGGCGTATCACCGGCCGGTCCAATGCCAACTACTTTAAACTTCTTAATGAGGGCCCAAACAAAGTTGACGGATGGGACTCAAAGGCTCTGCTCGTCGAGTCTAGCGTCGGTTGGCCCTTCGTTCCTTATCTAACAGACTACGGGCTCCCTGAATATGACAAGAACGCTTATCGAGCTGGCGAACCCAAGATAGCAAGAACCTTTAGAACCTTGCTTGGAGTGAAAGAAAGGCAAGATGGCCGGCCTGTTCAAGATTATGTGCTTTACTGGCGAGCTCTTACCTCCGACCTAACCCTTCTCCGACGAGCTGGAGTCTCCAACCTGCCCGTGGAAGGAATCGAACCCCAGGTTGCTATTGACCCTGAAGTTCCACATCCATACTGGGGTCCATGTCACGGCGGAAAATTTCCCAGTGAATGTGACGAGTGTGCCCGAACCGGAACCCTTTGCAGGCCTTCTTTCTCTCTTACTGGTTAATACTTCCACTGCATTCCTTTTTAATAGCCTTGCAAACTTTTGCTTTCTTCACATTTTTAATGCTCGTTTTAATTTGTGCAAATATGAGGCAACTAACTGATGTCAACAAATTCCTCCAAGCTGCAAAGAAAGGCTCGAGCAAGCGAGGTAAACACCTCTCAACCCAACCTGCTACCAATCTTCCAACCATCCCGTTCAGCACCATTAACCGCGGCACCAAACGTAACCAGCCTGAGTCCAGTCAACCCACAACGACTGCTACGCCGATTCCCACCACGCAAAGAGTTGAAACAGCCCCTTCGCCTGTCATCATTATCGAACCGAGTGACAGTCCCAGAAGAAACAAACGCCGAAAAGACAAGGCCGTGATCGAGGAAGCAACTCCTCTTATACCATCATGGCATCAAGAAAACTTTATCATGCCCGATACTCGGGAAAAGGCGGCTGCTCTCATCGCCGAACTCGCCGAGGTTCCCGACCTCAACAATATAAACATTTTCAAACGAAGTGGGTTCCAAGCTACCACGGGTCTGGGACTGATGAAAAGGCTCCATCATAGTGCCGTCCAAAAGAAAAACAACGATCAGGCGAGCTCCGTCTTGATAGGAGAGGTCGGAATGTGCCTTACCGAGGTAAAATCTTTCCCCAGAATATGACGCCCCTTAGCATTCCACTTCGACTAATCATATTGTTTTCTTGTAGGTTGCCAACAAATCAGTTCTTATGTATGAACGATTGATGGAGAAGCTCAACGAGAACGCCGCCTTACAAACAGAGAAAAACCAGCTAGAGGAAACCGTGAACTCTGTTCGGGCCGAGCTCAAAGCAGCTGAAGAAAGCCTCACGAGCAAAGTAACTGAACTTTCCAAAGTTGAAGCAGAGAAGAAAACTTTGGAATCCCACCTGAACCTCTCCAAGAAATCCGAGGAAACGGAGTTAAACAACATTGCAGGAGTTCGGAAAGATCTCCGAGCTAGCCAGGCCGAACTGGAAGAAACCAGGACCAAAGTTGCCGATTTGGAAAGGAAATTGATGGAAGCTGAATCCTTGACAAGTGAAGAGCAAAGGCAAAAAATCATCGAAGATTATAAGAATTCTGATAACTTTGCTACTTGCGTGGAAAGCGAAGCATATCCGTTCTTTCTTCAAGGGGTAAATCATGTCTTAAGACAAATTTCCAGCAGCGGGCTGGAAATCCGGCCTGAACAGCTCGCCGAATGGGGGACCAACCCACCATTTTGCTCATCTGCCCGCCCGGGACATGCCCTCGTGCCATTCAGCGAAGACGAACTAGAATCCTTGGCTGAGGTTGATGCAGAAAAAGGTGTGTCCCCTTGGAATCCACCCCCTGTTGCCGAAAACAATGTTAGTGAATTAATGACCCAAATTTGGAGGGCCCAAGTGACGCCTGACGAAGATACCAACATCCCTGACCACGCTGATGAGAGTGAGGTCGTTATCCTTAATGATGCTACCACAGAGAACAACGAACTAGACCCAACGGCCCAAAGCAACACCGCTGCTCCGAGCACATGAAACTACTGTTTTGGCCTGCGTGCCCTGAATCCTTGAACAATTTATATTTAAGTCTGTAATATTCCGCTACTCGTTTTCCTTACTAGCTGAATGTTTTTATTTTGCTATGCCTGATTGCACTTCACTTGAAAATTGTTGATCTAAATATTCAGCTTTTTCCCCGAGCGAAGGCAATCTTTGCTCGTGACAAGAAAGCCATCACTAAGCACATAACTTGAACATCCGTTTCTTAACATACAATTCATAAGCAGAAGAGAAAATTATTGAGGACGCCATATACATAGCCATCTCGAACACCAACTCTTCACGAGCATAAATAATTTACGCCCGTGAAAGAGAATAATCGAGAAAACAACAGAGCTACTCGAACACCAACCCTTTGCGCGAGCATAAGTAATCTATGCTCGCGAAAGAGAATAATCGAGAAAAGCAGTAATTCAACTCGAACACCAACCCTTTATACGAGCAGAAGCCACTCATGCTCGCAAAAGAGAATAATCGAGTAAATTGCCACAGCTATGGCTTCAAACATCAATTTTCAAGTTAGAATTGAAAACACAAGCGAGTTTTCCCATTATCACTTGCCATAAAAGAAAAGATCAAAGAATTACATACTGCTAAAAATCAATCACCAGTAGTATTTCTTCAAATGATCTGCATGCCATGGATGTTTCAGCTCGTCTCCATCCTCCGTTCGCAACATATAAGTGCCTTCTTTAATAATTATAATGACCTGAAAAGGACCTTCCCAATTTGGTGAAAGCTTCCCCCACTTAGCTCGATGACCTGTTGCCTCAATCTTACGGAGGACCCAATCGCCCACAGCAAATGACCTACCACGAACTCTTTTATCGTGGTGGGCCTTTTCTCGCTGCTTGTAGTTAGCCATTCTCATCTTAGCCTCCAATCGCTTTTCCTCTAGCAGATCCAGGTCGACTGCCCAAGCTGCACTATTAGACTCAGCATGGTAATGCAAAACTCTATGGGTAGGCAGATACATTTCTACAGGAGCCATAGCCTCAGACCCATATGCCATGGAAAAGAGTTTCTCCCGTTGAACCCCTCGATCGTCGCTCTAACCGCCCACAAGGGGGCGGCTCTACCCATCTTCCTGCCTTATCCTCTAAATTTTGCTTCAATACATGCAGGATTTGTTTATTTGCAGCTTCAGCCTGCCCATTGCCTTGAGGGTACGCCACCGACGATTGCCAATGCTTCACATGCATCTGCTCGCACGCTTTAGTAAACTTTTCAGAAAATTGAGTCCCATGATCGGACACAATTGCTCGCGGAACCCCAAACCGACACCATATATGCTCATGAACAAAATCGATGACATTAACTTCACTAATGGTCGCCAGAGGCTTTGCTTCCACCCACTTAGTGAAGTAATCTACAGCGACCACTGCATACTTAAACTTTGGACCAGAGCCGCAGGAATGGACCAATTAGATCTATCCCCTACATGTCGAATGGCTACGAAGCTACTACAGGAGTCTGCTCGGTGGACGGCAACCTTGGTATATATGCGTAACGCTGACACTTGTCACACCGGCGAACATACATTTCAGCATCTCGCCTCAAAGTTATCCAATAGAAGCCAGCTGCCAAAACTTTTTCTGCTAATGACCTCTGACTGGGGTGTCCTCCACATTTGCCTTCATGTATTTCCCCCAAAATGCCTTCCGTCATCTCTGGTCGCACACATCTTAGCAGAGGTCGGGTGTAAGACCGCCTATAGAGTATGTTATCCAGAATAACATACCGGCATGACCGCTTCTAGATGGTTCTAGCCTCTTTTCTGTCCTCGGGCAATACCCCTTGCTCGATATATGCCTTGAGATCATCTATCCAACATTTTGCAGCCGGCTCAATGTCCATGATCACCTCCTTTTCTATAACAGGAACTTCCAAATGCTCGATCATGACTCCCGGATGCAAAGACTGAATCTCATCCTCAGCCATCTTGGAAAAATAATCAGCCCGCATGTTATCTTCACGAGCAATTCGCACCAATTCCCAATAATCAAAATCTTTTAGGATTTCCTTAACCATCGCGCAATAACGAACTAGGACTGGATGATGAACCGCATAGTCGCCTCTGACTTGGTTTACCACCAATTGGGAATCGCAATACACAATTACTTCACGAACCCCTACATCCTGCGCGAGCTCGAGGCCTGCGATCAACGCTTCATACTCAGCCTGATTGTTAGAAGCTGGAAACTTAAAGCGTAGGCCTTCTCGAATTCTACATCCTGCTCGGGTGGGACTAGTACCAGCCCAGCGCCACTTCCAAACCTGCTGGCAGAACCATCAACATGTAGCTCCCAACAGTACTCTGGTCGGGTCTTTGGACTTGGAATATTCGCCGATGATGTGCCAGAAGATACCTTCTCTTCGTTGGAATCCTTGAAACTTGTCTTAGCCACAAAGTCTGCCAAGGCATGTGCCTTAATTGCTCGCCGAGGTTGATAATCAATATCGAACTCGGTTAACTCGATCGACCAAGTGAGTAGACGACCAGAAGTGTCGGGCTTGTGCAAAATCTTTCTTAAAGGCATGTCAGTGTACACAACAATTGAATGTGCAGAAAAATAAGCTCGAAGTTTCCGAGCAGCAACAACAAGTGAATAAGCTAACTTTTCTACATTGAAATATCTTCCCTCTACATCAGTAAGGGCTTTCGAGACTTAGTAAACAGGTTTCTGAACATTACATTCCTCCTAATCAAAGCAATTCTACTGCCCTTTGCTCTGTCGCTAGATACACAAACTTCTCCCCGGGCTACTCAACAAAGGAGGACTCCCTAAATACTTCACCAACTGCTCGAAAACCTTCTGACACTCAGGCGTCCACTCAAACCCCTTATTTCCACGGAGAACTTTGAAAAAAGGCAGGCACCTTTCCGCCGACCTGGAGATGAAACGACCAAGGGCTATCACCCTGCCATTAAGCCTCTGAACATCCTTAATGCACCGAGGAAGCTTCATAGTGACTAACGCCTTGATTTTTTCAGGATTAGCCTCAATACCCTCTCGGTCACCACCAAAATCCTGTGAACTTGCCCGCTTCACCCCAAACACACACTTGCTCGGGTTCAGCTTCATATTATTTTTCCTGAGATTGGCAAAGGTCTCGCCCAAGTCCTCCATATGCTCGTGCCCTTTAGTCTTGACCACCATATCGTCGATATAAGCTTCAACATTCCTCCTGATCTGTGAGCTGAATATTTTGTTCACCATTCTCTGATAGGTGGCCCCTGCATTTTTCAAACCGAAAGGCATCATCTTATAACGATGCCCCTGCCGCTCGGAAAGTCACCGAGCCTTATCCTGCTTTCGTCCATTTTAACTTGATGATACCCAGAGTAGGCATCGATAAAGCTGAGGAGCTCGAACCCCGCTATAGCATCCACCAACTTGTCAATTCGTGGCAAAGGATAGCAATCCTTCGGGCAAGCCTTATTCAAATCTGTGAAATCAATGCACATCTGCCACTTGCCATTTGACTTTTTAACCATAACCACATTAGCCAACCAAGTTGGGTAATGTATCTCCTCGATTATGTCAGCGTTTAGCAGCTTCTCAACCTCGTCCCTGATCGCCTGATCTTTTTCCACATAATAAATCTGAATCATTTCTTTGGATTGGTCTGAAGTCGGGTCTACACCGAGCCGATGCAAGGCCACGCTCACCCCTTGCATGTCTTCGCCGCCAAGCAAAAACATCCGGGCTATCTTGCAATTGTTTGATCAAATTTGCTCGAGCCTCTACTGACAAAGCCTTGCCAATTTTTATTTTCTGCTCAGGGTAGGCAGAATTGATGATTATTTCTTCAAGCTCGTCCTGAGCCGTGAATTCTGGCTCATCTCGCATTTGGAGTGTATCATACTCCACCTTTTCCTCTTCTTCAGCTCGATCTTCAACCTTATCGAGCTGATCTTCCTCCATGTCTTCAACCTGCTCTACCAATCCCTCCGACGTCAATGTCGGCAAGGGATTAGCAACATTCTCCACAGCCTTCTCCACACTAGCTTTATGTTGTTGTGCAACTTGCTCCCCCGACTTCAATGTCGGCGAGGAGGAACTGTTCTCGCCATCAATCTGGCTCGCAGACATGCCCATAACAACCTCATTCTCACCCTGCTCCCCCGACTTCAATGTCGGCATAGAGCTTGCATTCGCTTCAGGATCTTCATGCACCATAGCAACCACAGATGGCCCCACAATCACGTGAGATGTCTCCTTGGTACTAACTGTTATCTTTTGCTCTCCATCTTCCAAGGTTAACTGCTTTCTTCTCGGCTATCGCAGCATATACTCGAAAGCACCGCTCTAGGTCGGCTCCTTAACGCTCCCACTCCCCGGCCTGTAAAACTTGGCCCGCCGATGTGGGATTGATGCCACCATCTGAAATTTTGCCATGCTCGGTACTCCCAAGATTATGTTATAGGGAGACTTCAAATCGATCACCATGAAAGTGATCTTTTCAGCCCGCGTCCGGCTCCCTTCGCCGATGAACACTTCCAACTCAATCGTACCTTTGACCGGGACTTTATGGTTGGTAAACCCTTCCAATGTTCCAGCATATGGCCGTAACCGATCATCACTCAGCTCCAATCCTTGGAAACAGGAGTAATACATCACATCTCGACATGCTCCAGTGTCGACCAAAATTCTATGCACCACCCAACCATCTACCAATGCCGAAACGATCAAAGATCGCCATTGCCACATTACTTGCCAACTCTCACCGCGGTAAACCGAATAGCTTGCTCTCCATCTTGCAAAGCAAAGAAGTTGATCCACCACTTTAGATAGAGAATAAATCTGTTTTCCGAGCTGGGTCGGAGTGGGCTCTTCATCCATTATCACATTGATTACCCCTCTGATCGGCGGGGCTTCTCTCCTGGGGACATTCCCCCTGTTCCCTCCATCTCTCTTGAAGCGGTCCAACCGCCCCTCATTAATTAATTTCTGAATGGCCTTCTTCAACGGCCAACATTCCTCCGTTGTGTGCTCGTAATCATCATGGTAGGCACATTTCTTTGTCTTATCTCGCTCGCCCGCCGTCCCTGGATTCATACGAGGTGGGTTAGGAAGCTCATCCCTTATTTCATACATTATATCCTCGCGCAATGTGTTAAGAGGGGTTAGATCTGATTCGCGAAGAAATTCCCTTGGCCGATCATATCTGGACTTGCTTTTATTATAACCTCCATTCCCTGCCTGGCCATTTCCCTTGGGATTTCCAGCAGCTTCATTACTCTCCTTTTTCTTCTCCTTTTTTGCCGTCTCTCCGGCACACCATTTCTGTGCTCGCATGAGCATTTCCGCCTGTGTTTTTGGCTCACGCATGCTCAACTCTGATCGCAAACCTCCTTCACCTTCCAACAAACCAGTTTCAAAGCATAGGGTAACCTCCTGCTCGGTCAACCCAGGGACCTGCTCCAACACCTTAATGAATCGCTCCAGATAACTAGCCGTTGACTCATGTGCGCCCTGTTTAACCTTCGACAAGTCAGCCCTCGTCTTAGCCAGTGTACCCGCCGTTCCAAAATCTGCCAAGAATTTTGCTCGTAGATCAGCCCAATTATTAATTGATCGCCGTGGCAACGCCCCCATCCAGGCTAAGGCTTTCCCCTGCAACGCGCCAACGAAAGCTCTAATTTTCAAAGCCTCATCTGAAGTTACCAATCCAATCTGCGATTCAAACGACATCAACCAATCTCTGGCCTTTGTTTTGCCTGTGTACTCCTTAATATTCGGGAATATAAGTCCCTGTGCTGGCGGAGCATTCTCGATCCAGGGTGCGAACGGGCTGGCAGATGTACCCAAGAAATTCCCATCTAAAGTCTTGCCTTGTTCCCAGGCCTCCATACGACGTTTCAGCTCCTCGAAATCCTGCATATTTACAGTTGTAGGCAAACCACCCCCGGGCTGAGGCTGCACCACAGGCATAGGAGGGGCCTGTGGGGGACCCATAGCGCCCACGGCTTGAGTAACCCCCACGGCCTGCGCCACCTGGGCCTGAGGCACCTCAGCGAGCTGAACAATTGGCCTAGCTGGTTGATACAGATCCCTTTTTCCTTGGGAATGATGAGATAGGTGCCCATGAGACCGCCTAGGAGAGGGAGTTCAGCGTCGGTGTGCATAAGATCCCCTTGGCGATCGTGAACGATGACTATGAGCACGAGACCGCCGCGGCAAGGGTGAACGAAGCCTGCGAGCATGCGACCTTGGTGGGGAAGGTGAACGTCGACGACGACGAGATTGAGCCGAATCATCCCCAACCCGTGGGCCTAACCTCGAGTGGACACTGGGCACTACTCTGTGGCTAGCTTTACTGCCTTCTGGTTTCTCATGTCCCTTGGATCCTTGTGCTCGTGGCTGAGAAAGAACGACCAAAGGATTCATCTGATTATCCCCAGTGCAAGAAACACCTGCTGCCTGGCTCAGAGCTGATAAGGCTGGTAAGGGGTCCACCTCAATGGGCAAGGGTGGCTTACCCATTGCAATCAACTGTAAGTTGAGCTGATGCATCTGTCCCAGGTATATGGCTCTTTGACACAGAGCTTCCTCTCGAAATTCATGTGCTAGACCCACCGCGGCCACATCACTCCTGGCCAATGAATCAACTCCCCGCATCTGGTTGAGCTGGTGGCGAGCATCATGAGGCGGATGGGCATTATTTCCAGCCAATTGATTTAAACTAGGATTGGGTTGCACCTCCTCACGTCGACTTCCACTAACTCCATTAATTCCGTTCTCTGCCATCATCAAGATTGACGAAGAAATAATTATCAAAAAACTGACTGCTACCAGTTTCCCGGCAACGGAACCAATTGATGCGTCCAAAATCTCCTTGGATGCACTGGATCGGTCTAATCAAGATACCTGGCTTTCAATGTATCCTATATCCTCAAAGCCCAAATCTGCAATAAAATTAGCAAACCGTGAACTAGGCAGGGGCGCTCCCTGCAAAAGCCCTCCGGCGTGTGAATTAGTACAAGAAAGCTAATAAGAGTATATTTGAGCAGAGTTTCGGCTATAGAGTTCAAATTGCATACCTCTCCCCTTCATTTTCCGGGGCTTTTTATAGTTGCCGGAGAGCATAACTGCATATAACTGTTCATAACTGCCCATTAATGATCATGGCTTTAATGGCGGGCACATTAACTGCCCCATTAACTCCCCCATTAAACACAACGGTCTAAATGGAGACTTTCCCGGACATAACCGTCCTCAACTGGTTACAAATCTTGCCCGGACATAACTGTCCTCAACTGGTAGCAGATCTTGAGTTAGCGAGCATAGCAAATCATGCTCGCACCTTAATTCTGCTCGCTGGTTAAGCCCCCAAGCCGCTGACATCTATCTCGATGAAGATTGAGGTCATGCTCGCTTGTATGAGTAATGGACATGTGCCTAGCATGTGACCTAAAACTTGGGCCAATTGGGCCGGGCAGTTCATAGATAAAATAAAGTCATGTGTTTCCGGGTTTATTCCAATTTTAAACTTTACTTATAGAAGTAAAGTACAAAACTTTCAAATAACATACTGCATAATCAAAAGAAATCAATTCATATATTTTGATAAAAGGGCATGAAGAAGATGAGAAGGCATGAGAGAGAGAGAGAGAGAGACTTAAAAATAAAAACTTCAGTCAATTGTAGAAAGAAAACACAGATTTAAAGTCTAAGTCAATTGCTCACACATAGTATAACTAAAATCTTTTGGTTCTATAGCAAGAGTACAAAACTTTCAAATAACATACTGCATAATCAAAAGAAAGCAATTTCAGATATTTTGATAAAAGGGCATAAAAAAGATGAGAAGACAGGGCAGAGAGAGAGAAATTTAAAAATAAAAACTCCAGTCAAACACACACAAAAAGATAGACTTACAATTTCTAGCCCAAGCCAAACACAATCTTTCTTTCTTTCATAAGACACTTTTTCAATTTAAAGAACTTTGAAAAGAAATTTGAAGAAAGCCCAATTTTCAGTCTCTCACCAATTTTTTTTGGATTGCTTTCTTCTTTTTTCTTAGTGTAGATACCCCAAATGCATATTCTTAATTTATATATGTACTAAAAAAGTATGATTTATAATTATACTAAATGGACTAACAAGTGTTAAGTTTTCGTTAACTTTCAGGGAGGTTTTAAGTGTCAAAATAAGAAATAAGAAAGAAAACAAATGAACAAGGAACATCAGGGGGGCAGGGTGTAAATTCCTAAGCATAAAACTCAAATAGGTGCTGCTGCCTATTACAAAATGGGGCGCAGCGCCCATTATTGCAATAGCCCATTTCTGTTTTGTGAGTTCAACAGTTTTTTCTTTGGTACAATCTTTTTAGTGCACGGTACAACCACTTTAAGCATAAACGCAAAATATCTTTTCTTCCTTCGGGGTTAAGTATGCTCCTCCGCTTATAAATAGAGGGCTTGCCTTCCTTCGTTCGGACTGATAATTTTCGCCCAGTGGTTACTCTGCGCAGTTACGCATTCTCTTGTTGCTAAGCTGCTGAAATCAATCTTCCCCTTAGACTGCTAAAATCTCTCCCAAACCCTTATACTCACCGTCCAAATATAAATCTAGTTACCCGATTAGGTTCCCACCCTATTTAACAGGTTCCAACAAGTCAAAACAAACAGTTGCGCTGCTCCGATTTCAAACGCGATATCAAGTAAAAGCAAGCGGTTGCGCTGCCCGATATCAGACCCGACATCAACATACTTCAGACCCATACAAGCAGTTGTGCCGCCCGGATCCCAAGGTGAAAAACAACCAGGACAAGTGGTTACGCTACTCCAATTTCGACAATACAAAAAAAACCTATCTCCTTGAAGGACAAAGCGAGCACACCTAATAGTTTGCCTAAGCGAAGCTGGTTCAGGTTATAACCCTCATGCTTCAAGAGGTAGGTACTAAAATTATTTTTTCATCTCCGTTTAAGCTATATAAAATATAATAATGTCATAAAATAATTAAGTCATTATGATAGTAAAATTTCTATTATAAAAGGCCTATAAAATAAGTGATTACTATAGTCTAAAATATATATACTTTAATTATATCTCTAAAATGTAAATGTTATAAGTTTTCCTTTAATTGTCTAGTCTTTACTTTAATATATGAATAGTTATATTTCTTTCCTGTTTAAATTAGTTTCCTTTTCATTAATAATTTAATGTAATAATAGTTATATTTTCTTTCTATTTAATTATTTTCCTTTCTGGTCTTACTTTAATGTAATAATAATTACATTTTCTTCCTATTTAAATTAGTTTCCTTTCTGTTCTTACTTTAATGTAATAATATTTATATTTTCATTCGGTTTAAATTAATTTATTTTCTGTCTTTACTTTAATGTAAAGTAGTTATGATTTCTGGCAGTTTAATTAGTTTTTTTCTGCACATACTTCAAATAATTATGTTTCTTATTATTTAATAAATTTCTTTTCTGCTTATGCTTGTAAATATAAATAAAGTTTGTATTAGCATAACTATTTTATTCTTAAAATAACTTATAAAAATGTTGTAATTATTCTCTAAGTTATATTATTTCAGTTGTAACTTTTCTTCCTCTTCTTTAGTAAGTGTAATGTAACTTTTCTTTATTTCATTTTTGTTATATATAAATGTATTTTTTTTGAACCAAAGTGTATAAACTAAAACGAGTATATTGACAAACCTATTGTGAGACCGAAAATGCGAGTTGGGCGACTAACTCCTTTCTAACTCGTAACTTAGCCCCCAAACCCATACAATTTAATATTTTTGGTTTTTCTCTATTTACTCCTAAAAATAATGGTGGTGACTCTGTAACACATTTTTGAGTCTACAACGAGGCTGGACATATTCTGCACGCTTTAAGTTTTGAAACCACCTGCTTTTCAGTAGTGGTGAACCAGTTCGAAATGGGGCACTCACACTTAATGAGGGCACTTTTTATTCGATGAAACACACACAAAAAATAAATTTATAATTCACAACCCAAGTCAAACACGGGCACGGGTTGAATCAAAATAAATTTCCAGTTAAAGTTTAAATCTTGATCAATGCCCAGAAAATAAATCTTGGTTATTTAACTTTCTGATTATTTTTTTCTTTAACAATCATCCAAAAAAGAGTTACATTTTGACTCAAGTGGATGATTTGAAGAGCAAACATACACCAATCTTTTATAATTATTATCGTTAAACATCAACTCTAATTGAACTCGGACCATTTAATTTAACATATTTCAAACCTGTTCGTGCTCAATTGGAATCAATGCACCATTTTTCAAAATGTCACTGTAGCAACCTACTGAGCAGTACAGGCAACCCGATTAACCTACTCAGCATTATATCATAATAAAATCACATTGAAATCTAGGATTCTTGATCCAGGAAAGTAGTTCATCCGTTCCAAAATTATTTTCCTTATTTCCTTTTACGTTTGTTCAAAAATAATTTCTTATTTGAAACTTTTTTATAAAGACAATTCTTTTACAACTTTATTTTTATTTTTTATTATATTTTAATTATGGACTACATACACATAAGCTTTAAAATAAACTACACATCAAACTAATATTAATAATTCAGTCAAATGTGTTTTCTTAACCTGTGCGCCAAGTCAACCCAAACAATAATTTTAGAACGGAGGAAGTAATAAAAAGTTGAAAAAAAATAAAAAGTTCTAATACAAATCGAAACTTCGGGCACACACACACCATCCAAGTATTAAACAAAGAAACCCCAAACAATTCCAAAAATTGCAATTTTCAGTTTCCATTTTTTAAAAAATTAGGAGAAGCATGAAAAAAAAAAACTAATTTGCTCAAGCCTGTGCAAATGTTTTAGTACACAGGTCTATAAATTTTGATAGATCAATATAAGTTTTATCTGCAGCAATGAAAAGAGAGCTTACAGTTTCACACGGTGAGAGGTTCAACAGGAGATTCGGCGACAGAAGACGAGGAAAAATCTTGAACATACATATAGAGATTATCAAATTCAAAACAAAACCCATAAAATTTTCAAATTCAAAAGAGAGTAAGATAGACATACTTACAGTTTGAGAGAGGAGGCAAGCATGGATTCCAGCGGAGTTGATGAGGAGAAAGCCACAAATGGAAACTTCGGAGATAAACACACACACCAAATAATTCCAAAAATTGCAAACATTAGAAGAAACCAAAACAGGAAATTAGCCCCAGTAAAGAGTAAAGAGGACTATTGGATTGGTGAACTGTTTAAAACCCATTAAAAAAATGGTGTGAACTGTTTGCCAATAAAATGGGTACTTACAGTTGTTTTCGACGGAGAGGACGACGAGCTCCCTTGGCAGAAGAATTGGAGAGAGATGGGAAGGAAACTGAATAGGGGTTTCATAATAAAAGGGTAAAAAATCCAACTCAAATCGTATAAGAAAACCAATGTTCTAAAAATCGCTAGGCGGGGCCTAAAAATAAGACATAATATCGGACTTTTAATATATATTTTTTTATAACCTAATTATTAAGCATTAATTTTTTAAATTTACTAATACTAAATATCACCTAATAATTTAAAAATAATGATTACATTATGATGTTAAATTTTAAAAATAAAACTAGAAATTTAATATCATCTAAGGTTCAAAATATTACAAGCATAGTCAACAGTTCAATTATTTATAGGCCAGTTGACAATTAAAAATTTTAAAAAATAACTTAATAATTTGAAATTGATATTTATTATTATTATTATTATTATTATTATAAAAACCCAAAATGACATTATTTAGGGCCAATTTTTTTAAAAAAAATAAAAATATGAAAAATCACTAGTTGGCCGCCTAGCCGATTTTTTCGCTGATTTACCAAATTTCTAAGCGCCAGCCTAGGCCGATTTTTAGAATAATGAAAGAAATTCATTCCAAATGGGTAATGAAGAAGGACGAGGGAGAATATGTGGAATCACGTGCATAAGGGAAAATAGGCAGAAGATTGTAGAAGGAGGTTGTTTGCACGCCTGTAAGATCTCGGTAAAAAAATAAATCCTGAATTCTGAATAGCCCTAGTTAAAATTTACTCGTATGAAGGAAACTGTTTTATAATATAGACTAGTTCTTTGTGCCCGTGCCTGTGACACGGTTTCAGTATGGTCCAACTAACCGTAAATTTTCGAACTATGACGTACATATCGATCTTTTGTGGTAGTTCAATACATTTGTAACTATTCAAAATGAGAAATATAATGATTTGAGTAATGAAGTCCAACTAAAACATCAACTATTAACCGCAAATTGCCAAACTAATGTACATGTTGAACTGTCGTGGTGGTGTTGTGATCGACATCTGGACAGAAATAAAAGACTACCATATGATTATATGAAGGGTTCCAAATTCTCTCGGACACCTTGCTCACACAAAAATATTCCAAGGGCTCTTGCTATGCATTTGGCAAACATCAATTTATGCATGCCCCTCTCATTCATCTCTTTCAAAATGCTTAATCTCTACTTGACCAGTATATTCTTAATATAATATTCCAAAGCATGAGAATTAGCATTACCTCTCCACATATAACCAACCAAACAATCACTGTAGATTAAAGAAATAGACAAATTCAACAACTAAAAAATCATTCATTTTCTACATTTTAAATAGTACAGAAGAAGAGTGGAAGGGTCTACATTTATTAATGATCCAACGAAGGTAAGAACAGAGGAAATAAAAAAATCCAATAGGAAGTAAAAAAAAAAAAAGCCACCAAATCTTCAGTTGTGCAAAAAAATTATGGAGACAAGGCTAATATGTAACATTGTAACTTGATCACGCTATTTTGGTGGTGACCTTGTCTTGTTGTCCACGTTAGAGGCAAGGATGAGATTTTCCACACGTTCGTCTTCCTTGTTACCTGCGCAAAGCAAACAATAAACACCGTTAAGGAGTCGGGGCGGCCCGACTAGAACCCTCCGGTTGAGAGTAAGATCTCAGATGAAAAATGGGTAATAAATATGTCGTGATATTTGCTTGATAAGAGGTTGTGATAAA
>CM028379.1:69492758-69533661 GCA_013146195.2 Codonopsis lanceolata | reverse complement strand
AACTTTATATATATATATATATATATATATATATATATATATATATATATATATATATATATATATATATATATATATATACACTTGTTGTCCTTAAATAAATGGTGAATGATTTATAAATGAAAGGTTAATTTTGTCCATATATTAATTTGTAAAAAGAAAACTCACACTTTATAGTAGAGATAGATAGATAGAGATAAAATTTACTTATTTGACCTTATTCAATGATGATTGATTTATTAAATTTAGGGTTATTTTTATAATTATTTATGGAATTGATTAGTCCATAACAATTACTGACGTCAATGATGATTTTTATTAAATGATTTATTAAATTTAGGTTTTGTAATTATATGGATTACAACAAATTTACTTATTTATTATTAAAATGATTTATTAAATTTAAGGTTATTTTTGTACAAACATTATATTTTATCATGATAAATTTGTTTGTCCTTAAATAAATGGTGGATGATTTATTAGATGAAATGTTGATTTTGTCCATACATTAATTTGTAATAGATAACTCACACTATATATATATATATATATATATATATATATATATATATACACATTATTAAATTTTTTGTTGAAGTGTCTTTAATGTAAATTATCATTTTTCCTAAAAAGTGTCACTTATGGCTTTAAATGTACACTTTTGGTATTAAATGTGTCACTTTTGCTTTGAAAGCAAAAGTGTCACTTTGTATTATAGATAAAAATTGTCACCTTTAACGTTAAAATGTCTTATAAGTGTCACTTTACATTTTAATAATTGTTTTTTTTGCCCGTCACTTTTAACTTTAAAATGTGTTAGTTTTGACTTTAAATGTGTTACATTTGTTTTCAAATGTGTCACTTAGCGTTTCATCAAAGTTCGTTAATTGTTAGGGTCCTTCAAACATCCAAAACAAATGAGGCAAACAGAGGGCTAATAGAGTTGACAGAGGATGAAATTGCAAGGTTTGAGAGGAAAAAGATTTTGAAAGTAAATATTAGAAAAGAGGCACCGGAGCAAAATGAGAAAGATTTTGTGACATTCATGAATATTTTTGTTAATTGCTCTGGTGCCCTCCCTCTTTTCTAACTTTGCTTCCAAAGTCCCATTGTGCCCAGATTTTACATTTTAGTCCTAACTCAATTTAAAACTTTAATTAACTTTATTTTTAATGCAAAATGTAACTTTGCAATAGAAAGTGATACATTTAAGATAGAAATGACATTTTTTAAGAGCAAAAGTGACATTTTTTAAGTAAATTTTTTTTTTCATTAAAATATAAAAGTAACACTTATATGGTAATTTTTTTTTGACACTTTTAATGTTACAAAGTGACACATTTAATGCTAAACAACGACATTTTAAGGCCACGATGACAGTTTTGATTTATAATGCAAAATAATACTCTATGGCTAAAAGTTACACATTTTATATTAAAAGTGACTTTTAATGTTATAAAGTGACACTTTCACCTTTTTTTCACATCTAAAGTGTTACAGTTTTTATTTATAATGTAAAATGACTATTTTCAAAGCAAAAGTAACACATTTAAAACCAAAATAAAACCAAAATAAACACATTTAAGACCAAAAAGTGACAATTTTTAAAGAAAAAAAGTTATAATTTTCATTAAAGATATAAAATGACATTTTTACGGTCAAAAGTGACATATTTAATATTAAAAAGTGGCACGTTTAATACTAAAAAGTGACACTCTTCATTTATAAACGTGCATAACGATACAATTTTCAAAAGTTTAGGGGTTACACTGAGATTTATAAATCTTCGCCCATTTAACATGAATATGTCCATCTTATCCGTAAAAACGTCTTACAAGAGACCTACTCATTCCGCATATATTGCTATACTCATCTTTTAATAACGTACTAGTTTACGGATGTTTCACTAGTCAGAGCTTTGAATGTTTGATTTTCCAAAGATTAAAAGGAACACATTGAGTATAGTTGACCTTCATTAGGAACTGGTTTATGAAGGCTCTACTTCTCCCCAAAGGGTGATATTTGGTTATAACCTACTGTAATAAAAGAAAAGTATCCCTCTCAATCATTTATACAAGTAAGTAACAAATCAGTTATTTCCAACTCTCAGACTATGGAAATCTCACCGAGCATTCCTGGAATCATAACTCGAAGAGAAGCAAAGTTGGATCAACCTATTCATATACATGCAGGGAACTATAGTGTTGTGTTGGAGATAAGTCGTACTTCGTACATATCATTTTCTCCCTTCCCTGCAACCACAAGCTCAAGAATATTAGACCAGACGGAATGAGAGTTCAAGGAGAACCATTATTTTAAAGAGTAGGTCTCCTGTGAGACCATCTTACGGATTCTAATTCGTAAGTTGGAGTAACACTTTCTTCATAGTTCAGTCCAGCAACACACGGTGGATCGGATAAGAGATTGCTTTACAAAAAAAAAAAAAAAACCCCGTAAAACAGTTTTTCCTAAGTTTTTGCCTACTTTAAAAGGGCAACATCTTACATACATGTAGCCATTAGGATATCAACTAATCATTTTCAACATTTTCAAGTTTGATAAACTAATCGGTTTTAGTATAATTTGACATCTAAATTTTTAGGTAATCTAACTTTGGGAATTCTTGTAAAAGAGATGATGGAGAACAAGGAATAACATGTGAAGTATATCAACGTGTTAAGAACTCACCGACTTCGGCCGTGATTCCCGGTCCAAAAAATGAAGTAAATTTGGCCTACAAGGACCATCAATTTATGAAACATCAGTAACCAACTGAAATTATGAAACATCAGTAACCAACTAAATTTAGTGACAGTATAGAATTACAGGAGAATTTAAGGTGTGAAGGCATAACAAAAACAGAAACACCGTGCATAAAGGGAATGGGGAGATGTCGTATGCAGTCTCACCTGTCTTTTCTCAAAATCGGACAATTCGAGAGCTTTTGCCTCAAATACCAGTACTAAGGAGTATTTCCCATCTTCAGTAACCTAAGGCATCACAACATACATAAAACTGGAGTCTGTGGAAGGCATCATGCAGAACTAATAGAAGGAAAGCATCAATTAAACATACAAAATTATGTAGCTGTACTCATGTTTCCACATCCACGAAACTAAACCAAAAAAAAAAAAAATAGAACTTCAAAAAGTACTGCTGATTTACAATTTGAAAAGCTCATAAGTTATAAAATGCTAAGAATGCTTCTTTCTTGGTAAATGGAGAAAGTGCAAAAAAGTGCAAAGAGTGACGACAGAGACTTGAGCAAAAGCTAATATAGTAGTGCAAGGGAAATGTGTAGTGTGAATGATATATGAAGCAGTTCCAAAGGCATACTTCTTCACGAATCATTTGTAAAATTGGAGCATTTCTTCGTGCAACCCCCCTCCTCCTAAACAGAAAACGCAAATTATATTGAACGTTAGAGTGCTAGATGTGATGAAAGACACTAAAGACAAAGACAATACATGCATGATGCATGTTTTCCATATTTAAGGTTTGAAGGGCACTAAAACCTCTGTTGGTGGTTCTTTAGCATCCTTAAAGTTTTATGACATGCAATAACAACTAAACAAACATAACTACTTCAAGACAAAATAATCTTCAAGAATGAAGAACAACATAATCAACAAAAGTAGAGCATACTGTTCTTTAAGAAGGAGCCACAGAAGAGTGATCCCCTCAATGGTATACAAATGTACTTCCTCTATCCCAAAAAGTCTCATTTGAAAAGTCAAACTTCTTCATATTATCTTTTACCTCTCTATACTTCCATTGAATTGCATTAACCTTACGTCTGTTTTTCTCTCATCATTTGAAATTTAGAAATGAAATATCGGATGGGACTCTTTTTGGTGAAATTATGTGAAATGAAACAAGTTTTATAGAAACATGATCTGAAGAAAAATTTAGGGAAAGAAAGAAAAAGGCAGAAGCTTACCTGACCATATTGGAAAATACGTTTCAAGGCCTCCTCCAAATGTTGCTCATCTCCATAACGGTAACATCATCTCTGACCTGATATAAACACTTTTCATTAGTGGAAATCATTAAGACAAATTACAGGCAACGACATATACCAGATAAATTACTAAACATTATGATTTCACTATATAACAGTACCATTCGACATTGTAAAGTTGTGGTATATGTCGCAATAACCATATCATATATTACTTGCAACAATAAGTGCCTTGGAGGTCAGCCACATCAGTGCAAGACCCCATCGGAACTTAGGTCTTGGGTGGGGGGGTGAGGTGACACTGTCATATGTTACATAAAAGTATAGTGAAATAAAAAAAAATTGTATACTCTATGTAGTCATATAAAGATACATTTAATTGACCACCGAACAGAAAACATAACAGAACTTTAACATTGAATGTGGGTATTATTTTTCTAGAGCATAACTTGAGATAAACAGGCCTCAGTTGATTCTCAAAGAAATTATCAGAAGAAGCTTTACAGAACACCATTACACGAATGGGCAGTTCACCAATTTGTTAACAAAAGGAGCATTAAAAAGAGATATTAATGATCTCAAGGCTCATCTATAGTATATTCAATGATATACAATGCCCGTTGAAGTTTTAAAAAAGAATTGACCACAGAATCGATCATCATTTTAACAATTAATTTCCCCCTTGAGTCCCCCCTATGTTATAAATTAAAGACTCATTCCTATATACTGTCTTGATTGCAATTATCACAAAGGGAGTCTCCAACAAAAGAACTATAACAGTTTATGGGAAAATCATTATACAAGGGTATATGAAGAACAGCATATCAGACTTCAGCATGAGCAATACCTGCTTAAGAATCGGGGTAGCACATTTTTCTCTCAGGCCTTGAGCATCGGAGTACGTCAAACATGGCACTGGTTTAAGCTCTGCATACTGCAAATCAGTAAAAACAATAATTCAGTATACAACAACTTCAGGGGTGAATCCACATTGACTGGAAGAGACGCACAAGCGCCACTTTTGTTTTGGAATAAAATGTATTTTAGCAGTACTAAATGCAAAATCAACTTCTTTTACCATTTATACTTATGCTCCATTTGATGCAATCCACAAAACTTCCTATTTAAGGAAACCTTATTTCTCACAGTTATCTGGAGGAAAAAAATCTATGAATAGAATTCTTTCAGTTTCTCAAATTTCGCTAGTGACTTGTTTTGATTACAACCACTGAAAAGGGCTATCAGATTTTCATTATAATGAAAAGATTATGTAAAACATGCATAACCTGAATTAAGAGATCACTTTAAATCCACATTAATATGAATAATAGAGCAAGAGCAAGAAAAGTTACCTTAAGAGCCATGCCAATAATAGAGGAAACCCATACGTTAGCATAATTGCAGACCATATCAGATCCAGGGAGGATGTTAAAGCTTATTTGAACTGAAAAACATGAAGGGTAGAAACAGTGGGCCTCTAACATGAAGTGTGGAAACTGCCTGTCTTTTTTAGTGAGTAAGAGATTTTATAGCTTTGACTTGCAGATGTTTATTATTATTATTTGGGTGGGGGGAGGGATACATGGCTTATTTATTTATTTATTTATTTTCATTCAACTGGTAGTGGGACTGAACAGAGTTTTCTGTTAGCATTCACAATCAGAAAGGAAGTACTCACGAGAGGAGCGAAACTCCAAGACCTAGTCCAATAACACCAAATGAAACCTGCACATGAGGCAACAGCATGGATCATTACTCATATATAAGCTCCATTTTTTTTTGAACATAAACGATAATTGACTAAAGGACTGGATAGTGGAACCTTAAGAATCTCAAATGAACACAACTCATCTAGGCTTTCTTCAAATTAAAAAAGGATGGTCAGGGGTACAGAGATTTGTTTCTAATTTGCCTACAAAATTTGAAATATCAAATTTACTGAATTCCTTTGCCAACATGTTATGTCCTAGTGCGCAATTGCAACCCTTATAATGTGGGCACCGAGAGGAGAAGAGCATTCATGTATTACGGGCAAATAGTCCACTTTAAAAAATTAATTAAGGCTTAAAAGTGTCCTTTAATAACTAATGATCTGCTAAAAGTCTCATTTGCTTGAAAAGCTTCGGGGACTCTTTGGGAGTATGTGCCTGTGAAATTGGTTAATTTTGTCAAAAACTAAAAAAAAGGAACACTCTTTATTTTGGAAAGGAGGGAGTACAAATTGGTTAATCACATAAGTTTACTAGTCGATTTGTTTGGAATTCATTTTGTGGAATTGGTTCCAATTCTAATTCCAAATCCAAGACAACAAAATTGGGATTCCCAAACAGTAGTCCTTAGTGAAAAGGTAGCAGTGGGTACGTACTGGCGAGAGAAAATTCTTCATCTGGGATGATTGACTTGGCGGCGGTGGCGGCAGAAGATGCTTGAGTTGAATCGGCGGCTCTGGGGATGAACCTGACTAGTCTAAGATAGTTGCTGGGTTCGTAACGAAGTGGTGGCTCTTTCAGATTGGTGAAATGGGTGGAACTGGATCCAAGAGTCGGCGACGGTATTGGTAACCGATTAATAGAGAGACAACGGTGGTTGAGAAGAATCAAGCGGTGGGAACAGAGAATGCTACCAGCTCCGACCGTAGCAGATACTTTCATCGGCATCGCCTCTCTCTTTTCTTTGGTTTGTTGGTTTCTCTCTCTAAAGTATCCGTTAATTAACAAGAGGCTGGCAGTTGGAAGGAAGACGAGTGCCTACACAGTACCTAGTCTACTCTCAACCGCCAAATCCCTTCTGACGTGGCGCTGTCTTCTCTTCTTACTGTCCATTTTCCCACATAGATTTTGTTTTTATTTATTGGGTTCGTTTGAAAGCATTAATTTTAAATTTAATAATTATTTAAATTTTATTAAATTTAAATAACGAAAAATTTGTTTTTAAAATCATACTAATTTCATGATTTGGATAACATGTGGAATTCAATTGTAATTTTACATAGTTATGACAAAATTTCATTGATATATTAAGTATATAGTTTAGCTTAATGGTAGTGATTATTATTCAATATAAATGATCAAGGTTCAAACCTTATTAGTAACAAAATTATTAAAATTTTATATTTTTAATAATTAATAATAAATGGCATAGAGAGGAGGCGATGACCGGTGGTCGCAAAAGGAAGGTTAGTTGTTATTATGTACAGTAATGAACCAAAATTTAGAATTTAAATTATGAGGATTTATTATATACTCTCTCCGTCCCTAAATTATCGTTTTGGTTTACGAAAACACATTTGATCGGATTATTATTATTAGTTTGATGTGTAGTTTACTTTAAAATCCATGTGTATGACCCATAATTAAAATATGATGAAAAAATAAGGGTAAAATTATAAAAATATTGTTCTAAAAATGAAAGTTTCAAATAAAACAATTATTTTGAGATTGACGAAAAAGGAAAGAAAGACAATAATTTGGGGATGGAGGGAGTAATTAGTTTTGTGAAATTGAGACATATGGAATTACAACTCAATTCCAATTCTAAACTATGAAATTGAGGTATCCAAACATACCATAATATGAATTTTGTAAATTAATAGTAAATTCTTTTCATCCAAAAAAATCATTTGTCTCGTGTTCATGATATGAGAGGAAAAAAATATGAAAATGTATTTTAAAATGTATTTTTATTGAATTAATTTTGCAACACAGTTCAATAGTGTAACTGCTAGTCTATTTTTGTACCACGATTTATCAATTTTAGTGTATTAATTTTTACATCGCGGTTCAATAGTGTAATTGCTAGTCTATTTTTAAACCGCGATTCATTAATTTTAGTGCATTAATTTTTAAACCGCGATTCATCAATTTTAGTGCATTAATTTTTGAATCGCGATACAAAATTGTAAAGAACCAGACTACGTCCTTCACCTGCTTCTTCCATCTCCTCCGTCGATCCCTGTTTCGTTGTGAACAATCATGATTTTCAAATTCAAAGTGTGTTGCTGGAGCTATTGAAGAAGATGATGACATTTTTGGAATAATATTTCGAAAAATGATCTTTTACGGTTAAAAAAACGATCAACTTTTGGGATTAAAAACTTAAAAAAAGGGATTGGTCAGAATTTTTCCCTTGTTATTATCTATAAGGGTGAAATTCAGATCGGTCATCTTGGAACAATTTTCAATCACTTTACTACACAATACTTTTTTTAAACAGGAAAAAGGTATTTTGTGACGACTATACCTTTAATGAATCAAAAATACGCGCAAAAAGACACACGTCATGCATTGCAATTCAAAGTTAATGCATTGCGATTAAATTTTGTGCATCACTATAAAATTTTGTAACTATCATTTTCATTACATGACGATACATCATGATTCTAAATAGATGTATTATATATCTAAATCAATGCATCGTAATTGAAATTTGTTGTATCACAATACAAAATAGATGCATCATGATTTAAATAACCAAAACCCATCTTTCTCTAGCTCTTGAACAGCAAGTTTGAAAAAGACCCCATTACTGTTACAACATTAAGAAACAACCCTTCCTACTTCCCTGAGAATCAGGCAGTTACATCACGGAAGAAAAACCATAATTTCACTGCTCTTTAATCTTAACTAGATTATGAGTCTGTACCTATAACATAACGTCAGTTTGAGACTTAATCGATATATGGAGCAGACAATGTGTAAATAAATTAATATTTATTTAGGATTTTGTAGGAGTTGGATATATGTACACTACATAACGAAAAATAAGAGAAAACTTAAATATCTAACAAAATAAAATATTTTACCAGGGTGTTTATTTCATAAGAAAACCAAGAATTAAATAATTTAATTGTAATTATAAAAAAATAGACATATAAAAAGAATATTTTATTGTTTTCTCAATAACAAAAACTCAGTCTTCTTTTAGGGGCTTTTGCTTCATAACAATGGTTGGTTTAGAAACAAAAGATGCAATAACTTTGTCAATTATTTCCATTTGCACATGAGACAAATAAAATTCTAACATATTAAGTTAACCATATTTTATGCATCGAAGTCGTTTAATTAATTAAAAAAACACACTGCTTCATCTACAAAACTCGAATCCTCCCACATATCATCATAAACTATTATGGGTATATGTCCTGCTGTAACTTGAAATGCATGTAGAGGGGGTGTCGGAGATGTAGGTGGAGTTGGAGGTAGGGTTGAAGGGACCTATTTGAAACAATGAGTAATATAAAAATTATGTAAATGAAAAACTTGTATCAAATGTAATTATACAGAATCAGAATCATAACAATCAGGTGAAGGGGGAAGTGGAGTTGGAGGTGGCGTGTCAAATGGAGTTGCGGGGACCTATTTGAAACCATGTGTTAGTTAAAAAAAAAACTATATAAATTTAAATTTTGAGTCAAATGTAAAAATGAACAATTTGTAAAAAATAAGTTATAGTTAGATTCAAGAAAATCATGGAGGCTTAAGATATGGTTTTATACATATTGTAAAAGCATTATAGAAGAATTTTGGGATAAATTATATTTGTTGTCGAAGTCTCTTCTTTTGATGGCAAGATGATTGTTATCCTACTGAATGTAGTATATCAAGATAGTGCAACATATAATTGACCATGACCAGTGTTGAAGTGTTAAACACATTGACCTTATGATTTATTTATAGTCATTGCAAGTAGGGGTGTAAATCAGAACCAAACCAAACCAGTCGGTTTGGTTCGGTTTTGGTCGAATACGGTTCGGTTTCGGTTTCTAAAATTGGAAAACCACGCGGTTCGGTTTGGTTCACGATTTTTGGTATCAAACCAAACCGAACCAAACCACCCTATATATTTTTATTTATTTATTATATAATATATATTATATTACATTTATTAACTATTTTGAACCTTTGATTTATTCATTATGTATATATATATATGTAGACGGATACTAAATCTAAAAAAATCTTGATTGTTTGAGAACTATTATTTCTTCCATTGTTTGTGTTTATTTTAGAATTTGTATTGTTTTATTTATGATAATTTGTTGTTAGTAGGTTATTTCCTAATTTTGATGTTAATTCCAAATTAAAATCTTATTTTTATTGTCATTTTTAATACTGGTTAATTTCATTAAAAATAATTTAATTAAACCACAAACCAGGAGTGGTTCGGTTCGGTTTAATTTTGGAACCACTAGGAGGCGGTTCGGTTTGTGGTTTTGGCATAAACCAAATCAAACCGAACCACTTACACCCCTAATTGCAAGGGCCAACCTAATTGGAAATTGCCGTCTTGCAATGGGAATAGTAAGTTCAGAGGCAGAAGGGGTAAGAAAAATTATTAGTATAAATACCAAATTGCTAACTTTATATTCGGTTAACATTTCAGCTTCAATAACTCGTTGCACACATCTAACTACCCTCAGTCTTGTTCCATTGCAAATACCATCTTTTGGGGCAAGATTTTCATGAAAAATAACGAGACAACTGATTTTCAATTGGAGGTCTGAAGGGGGAGACCAGCAGGATTCAATGAGTTCAAATATTTGACTGTGTATCGATTTTCCATGATTGGATCACTTGCATCATTTTTTGCATTTTTATCTTCTCATAGATAACTAATGAAATTTTATGGGAATATATTCAGTGCTTCAAAATTTATTTTATTAACATCTTCATTACATGCAGGGAGAATAGTACGGTCCCTAGATGCACTTCTCTTATTAATTCAAGTAGGTCTTTACACTTCCAAATTAATGAAGGTAAATTGATGTTTTCATTTGGATTGGATCCCACCTAGTGATTGAAATTAAATAAATGTTAATTATAAAATGCTTATTAATGATAGTTTAATAGTAGATGTGTAAGATTGATATTACCTCATTCAAATATGTAGCGAATTCAACATTTGCAGACTCATTTCGATTTAATCGCATGTTTTCCGATAGAGTCAAGATATATATCTCGTTTCAAAGTGTTGATTTTTGAAGAGTTCATCATCCCACAATTTGCTCACGATATCCTTTTGGTACAATATGAAAAGTTTGGCGAAAATCCCCACCAAGTGCTACAGTAATTCCACCGAAAGGGTTGTTGTTGTCATGAACATCTTGAAGGTTGCGATCAACTGCCTCAACGTAATGACGATGCCACATAGGGCCCTCATCTCATATTAGCAATTTTGCTTCCCTAAACAATTCAACATGGATTGACAGCTTAGTGAAGGAACATATTGTGTCCTCCAACACATTTAATGGTAGACAAAATGTAGAATGCACAGTTCTACCCCCTACCAACAACAACGATGTAATTCCAGATGATGAAACACAAATCACGATATGACCAAGGTTCAACACTTTCCTGCAATGGTGTTGTATAAACATGTTTTACCCATTCCAGCACCCCCATTCAAGAAGAAGGTTTTCCCTTGATTTGCAAGCACTAAAGAGATTACAGCTTCAAAGCAATGTCATTGACTGTCATTCAAGGAGTTGATATTGTCTTACACTTTTGTTGTCCAGATCATCATACTTGATTTGTCTATGTTCCCACAAAAGTTTGTTATTTCCTGTGATTCGTGTCCAATTTTCAATTGGGAGGGGCATTGGTGGAAAATCGTGTAAACTTTTTCCAGATTCTTGTAATATTTCGTTCAAGAGATGCAAACCATAATCCATACCTTGACCATCACCCAGATTTGTAATTCTAAAGTTGGTACACAATTTGTGTGGAAGATCATCACATATATTCATTGCGAGCATATTCCATAAGTGGTCGGGTTGTATCAGAGAACATTGTATTAGAATAAATGCAAATAATCTTCTCGGTTGGTATCCCGTCTTCATAGCGATGCCTCTTGTAAACATTGTGTCCATTCGTCGTCATCTTGTAAAAGACCTCGTGCAACACATGTATCTTTGAACGTATAATATTCAACACCATTGTGTGTCCGTAAATTTTCCAACGATCTTGGGCCTTTCCTAGTAATTAGTAATAGTTTAAGGTAAAATTTCTCACCACTTGAGGGCTAGCAAAATAAATTCTACCAACGGCATTGCTTGGGCGGTTGGGATGTCTTTGTTGCCAAAACAATTTCTCCCACGTGTAGTTCTTTGGCATTTGTTGATATGTTAAATCTCGAGTCATTTCGTCGAAAGCACAACAATAAAAAACCATTAATTTTGTTACTTTCTCATCGACTTGTTGAGCTATCGATCTCGTGACCGTCTTGAATCGTATGAAACATTATGTTCACGGGTAGATGGAAATACAATCTAACAATATTAGGAAATTCTTCATGTAAAGTGTTGTCAAATAACCGTCATCCGACATCACGGCGAACCAATATACCTCGCGTCAAGATATTGTTTGATCTCATCACCTCTCCCCAAACCATTGTTGTTCTATCATGGCCTTTGTAGATGTACTTATTAATGTACTTCATACATCTCATTTCAACACACACCTCGACATTAATATGGCAATTAAACATCTACATGAGATAAGGATTATATGGTACAACATCTCTATGGTCTAGTTGTTTCCCAATGACCCTTCCCATGCCCCCCTTAGGAGGAAAAAAGTTGTTTCCCATTGATTATCAATACAAAGCCATTGTCGTCGACGTGATAGACATGATAACTGTCAACATCAATAGAAGTAGTTTCACCCCAAAGTTTTGGGTATCCTTTCTTGCAATAATTATTGTCCATACATTGAGCCCTTGGGTTTCTCATCCCACATGGTCCATATAGAATGCATCTCTTAATTGTCTCGAAAAGTACAAGCTTAGTGACCGAATCGAGTAACTCGACATAAACCACCATATCAACTTATTCTGGTGTATTGATCTTATCTCATTCTATGAGAAAAAAACAACGCATACATATGAGGTAATCCCCTTTTTTGAAATTCGATTGTGAAAACATATGCTTCTATGTGGTAAAACACCTTGTTTTCTTTTATTGTTCTCATCAATTGTCGTCTTTTCTATTCAAAAACTCGAGCAACCAAATCTGGCTGATTAGGAACAATTTGATTAGGTAGTAGAGCGTCATTAATTTTCGGCCATGTTGGGTTAGCTGTCATGGTTAAGAAAATATATAGGTGATGTGGGTGCCCCAGAAAATTCTCCTGCACCCCGCGCTCCCTTTTTTATGGGAACGCGTCATACGGAAGGACACCACGCTTTCAATTCAATCCTCTCTTGTTTAGGGGAAGACGAAATTAAAAATGCGGAAAGGGTGTTGTCAAAAAGCGCGTTGAATACGCCTCGGTCACCTGAGAGAGCGTTGGTCCATTATGAGAGCTTTGGGTTTCTCCGTATCTCACCCTCCCTTGTTTAGGGGAAAATAAGATACATAAAATGCATCACCCTTTTCATTCCAATCGTCCCTTGTTTAGGGGAAAACGAAAAAGTGCAAGAAAGGATGTTGCGAGAGCGCGCGGGAACACGCCCTGCCTCACTATGGACTTTTTGAAAATCGTCTAAAATCATTATGAGTGCCTGGGGTTTCTCCGTATCTCACCCTCCTTTGTTTAGGGGAAGACAAGGCATAGAAAATGCATCACCCTTTTCATTCCCATCGTCCCTTGTTTAGGGGAAAACGGAAAAGTGCAAAAAATGATGTTGCGAGCCTCACCATGACATTAGGTTTATTTTGGATCGCTATGAGAGTTTTGGGCTCCCCGTATCTCATCCTCCCTTGTTTATGGGAAAACAAAATACAAGAAATGCATCACCCTTTCATTCTCATTCTCCCTTGTTTAGGGAAAAGCGGGAAAGTGCAAGAAAGGATGTTGCGGGCCTCACTGTGATCCAAAATATTTTAACAGAGTCGCTATCTTTATTTTAAGGAGAAATAAAGAAAAATAAAAAATAAACCAGAGTTTGTAAAAAAAGGTTCGGAGACTAAGTTACGAGGTCGGAAGGGGTTAGGCACCCACCTCGCCCTTTCGGCCTCAAAACAATTTTTGGCTAAAATATGCTTTTTGTTATATTTATCTAGCAAATAAAATAAAGCATTAAAAATAAAACAGATATATCTGTATTTACATTATTTATGAACTTGCAGCCGTCTCCTTCCAGTAATTACAAATACATTTAAAAATATTTGGCCATAATAATGGCTCTTTTTAATACTATTTTCTACATAGATCCGGGCAGCATAACAACTTATATTTTTTACATTGGGTCGGATGAAAATAACAATTTTATAATAAAAACCCTTAAAGGCTGTCCTTTAAGAGTGTGGGTGTGCTCGCTCTGTCCTTCCGGGAGAGTGAGTCTTTTTGCTGCTGCTGCGGTTCGGGCAGAATAACTGCTTCCGAAAGTTGCTTCTGGGCACCGTCAAACGGACGGAGCAACTATTTGCGTTTTTGCTGTTGTTTGCTTGCTACTGGTGGAAATCGGGCAGAGCAACTGCTTGCTTTTGGTGGATTTGGCCTTTGGATTCGGGTAGAGCAATTGCTCTTTTTGAGTTTTTTGGATAGGGGGAATAGGGTGGAAACCTAGCAGGGGGCTAAGACTCATTTTGACCGGTTGGTTTTATGTTTGGAGGAGATTTGGCAGAGCTTCGAGGCTTTATAGGAGGGGGAACTCACTATTCTCACGATCGCTCACTGCGTAAAATAAACGCACAGCGTTTTCTCTGTGTATGACTGTGTGTCTCGTGTGTGAATTCCTGAAGCCCGGGCACCTTTATTTATAGGTGAGAGGAGGGACACCGCTAGGATTTCTGATTTTCATCTTGTGCTTCACCAGCTTGTACCGTGTGCTTGAAGGCTTGTGCAATACGTTAAGACGGAGTGCACTATTCAGGCTCTGGGCGCCGACACTAAGATTTTTGGGCGCCGCGCCCATATGGAGTAATGGTCGTGCCTGGCTTCCTTTCTTGACCTCTTTTGACATTTTTGCATTTCTTGTTTTCACGCATCTGCTTTGTCTTTTGCATTTTTAAACCACAGTAACTTGACATTTGTTAAGTTTAAACAGGTCTTGAAATCGCATGTCAACGTTACATACGAGAGGTACAAAATTGGGGTGTCTAGAGAGGCCCTCAACGATGGAGTCTATGGGTAACCCGCAACTTACTGAGTAGACGAACATCGTTGATAAGAAATAGACTCCCTAATTTCATAGAAATTATAATGGGGAGAAATGCAACAGGTAGCAGTTATAATGCAACAGTTTATAATGCATACCAAATCTCACATATCCTAGACATATTTAGTCGGTTATAGCAGGTTATCGTAGTTTTTAAGCAGATATGCAAATTATGCGCTCTGATGGTCGGACCTACCGAAGTAGGCTTCCTACGTATCCCTTAATAAAAGGAATCAGACCAAACGTAGTTCGGCCTCATGCAAACAAACAACAGCCACTAGGTGGGATAGATGGTGCGTTTTGCCCAGCATAGGCAAAACTGATGGGACCTTTTCAAAACGCGCTTTCCCCAGCATAGTGAAAGCGATGGAACTTTTCAAAACGCGCTTTCCTCAGCACAGGGAAAGAGATGCTACTTTTCAAAACGTGCTTTCCCCAGCATAGGGAAAGCAATAGAACCATTTAAAACAAGCTTTCCCCAGTATATGGAAAGCGGTGCAACCTTTCAAAACGTGTTTTCCCTAGCATAGGGAAAGCGATGCCACTTTTAAAAACGCGCTTTCCCTAGCATAGGGAAAGCGATGTTGCTTTTCAAAACGAGCTTCCCCAAGCATATGAAAATCGATGTTTCTTTTCAAAACGAGCTTTCCCTAGCATAGGGAAAGCGATGCTGCTTTTCAAAATGAGCTTTCCCCAGCATAGGGAAAGCGATGCTGCTTTTCAAAATGAGCTTTCCCCAGCATAGGGAAAATGATGCAGAATTTTTTTTTAAAATATGCTTTTCCCAGCATAGGAGAAGCGATGCAGATTTTTTTTTAAAAATGTGTTTATCCTAGCATAGGAGAAGCGATGTAGATTTTTTTTAAAAATGTGCTTATCCCAGCATAAGAGAAGCGATGATGATTTTTTTAAAATGTGTTTATACTAGCATAGGAGAAGCGATGCAGATTTTTTTTTAAAAAATGTGCTAATCCCAGCATAGGAGAAGTGATGCAGATTTTTTTAAAAATGTGCTTATCTCAGCATAGGAGAAGCGATGCATATATATATTTTTTAATGTGCTTATCCCAGCATAGGAGAAGCGATGATGATTTTTTTTTTTTAAAATGTGCTTATGCCAACATAGGAGAAACGATGATGATTTTTTTTAAAATGTGCTTATCCCAGCATAGGAGAAGCGATGATGATTTTTTTTAATGTGCATATTCCAGCATAGGAGAAGCGATGATGGTTTTTTTTTTTTAAATGTGCTTATCCCAGCATATGAGAAGCGATGATGATTTTTTTAAAAAAATGTGCTTATCGTAGCATAGGAGAAGCGATGATGATTTTTTTAAAATGTGCTTATCCCAGCATAGAAGAAGCGATGAGCCGATGATGATGAAGCGTTGTGGCGGAATGCTGTCGATGATCGGATTGTGTAGCTTTTGATGATGTTGCTGAGGATCTTTGAGAGGTGGTCCTTGGCGAGATGCTGGCAGAACATTTATAGGCCGATGCGGCAGAATACCTGAGAAGATGTAGTAGAAGGATGAAAACAAAAGATACAAGCATGCGAATGAAACTTTCTTTAAAAAAAAAAGATTTTTGAATGTGCATTTGTATCATCCGTTTCTCAAACATGTTAAGACAAGATAAGCCAAAGTGATGGAAATGTAATATAAGAGTTTGAGATGTGGCTTCTGGTTGGCTTTGAAGGGTTATAAGTATAGGAGTTGATAGTGATATTTGAGATGGAGGTGGGTGAAGCTTAGGGTTGCTTTTCAGTCTTTTGACTAGTGCATCATTCAAGGAAGGGATTCAATCAGAAGATCAGTAAATCCTACTAATCGACGCCTAAGAGTGATCACTTTTTTTTTTTTTTTTTTTTTGTGGTCTAACTTTTGCCTAGGCCGCCTGTAGACACCCCAATTTCGTACCCCTGATGTGTAACTCTGGCATGTGATATCAAGAACTATTTAAACTTAACAAAATGTCAAGTTACATGGTTGAAAATGCAAAAGGAAAAAGTAGGATGCATGAATAGTGAACTGCAGGGGGGGGGGGTCAAAGTGTCAATAATAGATTGAAGAATGGAGGTTGGCGCTGCCACAAAGGGTATTAGGCGCCGCGCCAAGGTCTTCAACAGTGCCCGCTTCGTTAACGCATGGTACAAAATGTCAAGTGCGCGGTACAAGCCGATGAAGCACAATTCCAACTATAAATAGAGGTGTCGGCTCCCCATTTCAAAGAAGAATTTCGCTGAAGGCTGAAAGCCCAGAGTGACTCTGCGTAAATTTTACGCAGCGTCCGATCCCCCTCTCCCAAAACCTCAAAACACTGTCCAAACTCCGCCAAAACATAAATCCAACCGGTTAAAGTGATCTCTAGCCCTTTAGTTAGGTATCTACCTTGTTTCCCCGACCCAAAAACCATAAAATAAGTCGTTACTCTGCCCGAGTAAATAGGCTGAAACCACCCTAATTAAGTCGTTATTTCGCCCAACCAAATAGGCCTAAACCACCAAAATTAAGCCGTCATTCTGCCCGAGCGAGTAAACCAAAACCACCATATATAAGCCGTCACTCTGCCCAAATCACATCAGCAACAACAATAAAAGTCTCCCTCTCCCGAGAAGGACAGAGCGAGCACACTACCGCTCTAAAAGGTAAAAGCCTTTAAGGGCGTTATTTTGTTTATTTATTTACCCGTTCATTCATTTATTATTTAAAGTTGTTATTTAAATCCGGCACAATGTAATCAATATAAGCTGTTGTGCTGCCCGGATTAGAATATGAAATATTATGTAAAAAAGCCGTTATAATGGCCAAATATTTTTAAACACATTTGTAATTATTATAAGGAAATGGCTGCAAGTCCGTAAATAATGTAGCCACGGATGTATTTGTATTAATTTCCTGTCTTTTAATGCTTTATTTATTTGTTAAATAAATATAACAATAAGCATACTTTAGCCAAAAACGACTTTTGAGACCGAAAGGGCGAGTTGAGTGCCTAGCACCTTCCTAACTCGTAACTTAGCTTCCGAACCCGTTTCTTTTTCTCTGGTTTATTTTTATTTTTCTGGTTTTGCTTTATTTTTGCCTTAAAATAAAGATGATGACTCTAAACCTTTTGGATCCAGTGGGGCCTCGCAACACTCCTTCTTTGCACTTTTACGTTCTCCCCTAAAAAAGGGAGAATGAGAATGGAAGGGTGATGTATTCCCATATCCTGATATCCCATAAAAAAGGGATAATTTGATGCGGGAAACCCAAAGCTCCCATAGTGATCCAAAACGGGCCATAAGACTATTTTAAATAAAATCCATAGTGGGGGCGTCGTAATATCCTTTTTTGCACTTTTTCGTTTTCCCCTAAAAAAAGGAAAATGAGAATGAAAGGGTAATGCATTCCCAAATCCTGGTATCCCCTAAAAAAGGGATAACTTGATGCGGGAAACCATAAGTTCCCATATTGGATTAAAAATCCACTAAAGGCAACCGATGCGCATTCAAACGCGCTATCATAGACAGCACTCCTCTCGCACTTTTGATTTCGTCTTCCCCTAAACAAGGGAGGGTGGAACGAGAGTAGTGGTGTCACTTCACGCGTGCGTGCACCCCACCAAGGGGCGGGCGCATCCCTGAACCTCACAAAGTGGCGACTCTGGGGAGTTGTTTTATTTTAAATAAAATGGAGGGCTAGACTCATAAAATAAAACTTTTTTGTTTTTATTTGTTTCTGGCTAAAGTATGCTTGTTATATTAATTTATGCATTTAAATATTGCGTTCTTATACATCCGTGTCTATAATTGTGGATATGATCCTCCATCTTGCAGCAGTTTCGTTCCGATAATTGTTACAGGTGTATTTAAAAATATTCTTAAAAAAAAATAAAAATCCGAAAATAAAAAAAAAATTCGAAAATAATATATATATATATATATATATATATATATATATATATATATATATATATATATATATATATATACTACAATTAAATTCAGGCGACACAATAAAAAGGTCGGGGCTTTATTTTTAATATTGCTTCATTCTCGGCTCTATATTATTATTTCTTTCCGTTCATTCTTTTTTTTTTTTTATATTCTGTACATTTGTATATATTCGCACTCATTATGTCATTTTATTTTGGGGACATAGGACCAAATTTGTAATTAATAGGGATAGATAGTTTCCCCACTTTTCTTTCTATTTCTTAATGTGTTGCTTGCTTGCGCTCAAATTAAAAAGCCGAGAAAATCCACACGTAACAGCAAGACATGCCATATATGTTTATTTTTCTGTTTATATATCTGTAAATAAATAAAGATTTTACTGCTTTTTAGATACCGCACACACGCACACGCATATAGGTATATTCCGAACTGTTATCCTACACCATCCTATGAGCCAACGCTAGAATGCATATAGATTTTCAGGACACTTCATAGACCGACCGGTTTTTGCATCTCTGAATTGCGAGTTAGCCCCTGTCAAAAAAATAAAATAAATATCATGTATAAAAAAAAGAGTCAAAAAACAAAAAATATGAAAATAAAATAAAATAAAAAAAATATATGCGCAAGTTAGAAAAAAAATGATAGAGAAAATAAATTGCGCAACAAAAAAATAATAATAACAAAAATAAATAATAAACATGGGCTGATTTATTATTCTCTGATGCTCGACCAAGACCATTTCAAATGGTGGATCCTGGAAAGAGTATAGGCCCTACGCCTGGGACCAGTCCGATCTTGGAGAGTCGAAAGGCAGGTGGAATACGTTGGTCCTATACTCTGGAGAAAGAATCCATTGTTCCAGGAAAAGTCCTGAGACCGTCAAAATAAAACAGGTGCTTATCCGGCCAATTGTAGGAAATAAATAATAATAATAAAAATACTAATAAAGACACGCTGTACTCTAAACCCAGAAAGCCTTCAGCCAACCTTCTAATACATCCAAACCCATTTTCCTCAGAAACCTGGCCCAAATTTGGAAAGGCAGAGATATTACTGGTCGGTTGATACTGGAAAGTAGCACAGAAATCAGACCAGAAGGTATCAGTATCAGATCAGACAAGGACAAAATCAGTTCAGAAGAAACAGATCCGAGCAGTATGGCAACATATGAGCAGTCCGATTTGGGTACAGATTCAGAGGCTTTAGGATACGCCCTCGGACTCGGCAATGCGGCGATGGTTAGACCAAAATTTGGATGCACGACATGATCGCTTGCTAAGCCAAATAGCAAGTCTTATACAAGGTCCGAAGCCCAGTGGTGAGGTGAACTCTTCCCCTACAATCCCCCAAGAAGCATCAACACCCCATGTGCCTCCAAACCCAACTCCCCAGCCAAACACTAACCCACCAAATATGGCCACTACCCCAAATCCCAATCCTCCACCAAGTCCCTACTACCCAAATATCAGCCTTTACCCGTCCTATCCTTCATATCCTTCCCCAAGCACCAAAATTCCCCAAAACCCAAATGACCTCCATTTTCCCACAACCAACCCACTCCAAAACAGCCCATATATGGACCCACAAAGCTATAACCCGCCAGGCCAAGTTACCACTTATTTACCTTATAATGGTCTTGGCCGCCCAGCCGAAACCATCCAAAATCCACATACCCAAAATCCACCAGCCCAAAATCCATATCCTACCCAAGTTCCACCAGCCCAAAATCCTTATCCAGCCCAAAATCCGTATCCAACCCAGAATCCACCAGCCCAATATCCATATCCGGCCAAAACCCTTACGGACACGCGCGAAATTAACCCGACCTTCCCAATCCGGCCGGATATACCAAAACCAACTCCTCCAGCCACCAAAATAGAGGCCGACGTGGAGAATATAAAGGCCATGGTACTCAAACTTCTCAACAAAGGGGAATTTTCTACGCGGGCACTGACATTACAACTGCGGCGGTATTGCCTTTCAAATTCAAAATGCGGAGCATAGAAAAATTTGATGGGATGGATGCCCTATATCCCACTTAAAATCTTATTGCACCGGCATGCGATCGAGGGGAGCTAGCTTTGAGGCTATGACTTCCAATTTTCACCTTACCCTAATAGGTCGCCAAACAATGGCTAATGTTGTCGATAAGCGACACCATGAATACGTGGGACCAAATAGGCTGAGCGTTCTGGAAAGGTACAAAGACAACACCGATCCCGAAAATAGAAGGGACCTTGAGTCGTGCACCCGGAGGGAAAAAGAAACATGTGCTGAGTTCGCAGTCAGGTGGAAAAGAAAGTTGGCTCAGACCTTTGATAAACCTGATCCAGCCGAGTCATGCCGAATGTTCATCAAAAACCTCCAGCCCATTTACCTCGAACACATGCGATATCTCCCCTACACCAATTTTAAAGAAATAGTAGAGATAGGAGCCCGTATTGATGATGATATACGGACGGGGCAATTACAAGTCAATACGCCTCCTAGCTCTTTCCGTTACTCTAAAGGGAGGACAACTGCAGCCACACCCGCACCAACCGTCAATGTGGTAGGAAATGCATCAGCCATTTTTCCTACCCAAAATTATGACACTGTTCCATGGTCTTATGGAACGGACAAGTCTGTCAACACAGTCGGAGGGAATAATGGCCCGAGCAGAAATTTCATAAATTAGAACCGGCATTATGATGAACTGCAAGCCTCCCAGTCTGTGATCCTGCAGGGGCTAATGACACAAGGAGTGTTAAAGCCTATGGAAAATTATAAGCCACCAAACCCCTTGCCCAGGACTTGGAATCACGCCCAGTACTGTGAATATCATCGCTGCAGTAGTCACCTCACCGATAAATGTTATATACTCAGAGATGCTATCCAGGATCTTATAGACGATAAGGTTATTGAAAAGCCTCCTCCCAGACCAAATATAGCCAATAACCCTCTACCTCAAATCAACATGATTGAGGTGGATGAAAACTTCCTGGGTATGATAGGCAGAGGTACTGATTACGAGAAGCTCCCTGCTGAGTTTGAGTCTATTTCTAATAAGCCTCTGCAGAACTAGTATATTAAGACCGGCCCACTTTTAACGCCCGCAGATCTGGTAGACCGCTTCGGATATATTATCCCTATTCCTTTCCCTAGCTTTACGGATTGGTCATCTACCGATCCGATCCCTAAAATTGAGGATCTCAAACCCCAGGTCCTCAATAATGTAATAAACCCTGTACGGTTTGCTTTTAATAATAATCTAAATGTCTTTGCTTATTTCTTAGTTGCACCTGCATTAAAAGATGCACTAAATAATTATAATGATGAGTCATTTAATAGGACCCAAAAGATTAAAAAAAAAATTATTTGCTTGAGCTTGTAAAGTCAGTTGAGCACCAGGAACAACATCGTTCATCAACAGCAACTGAAGACTAATCTATTATCAATCTGAGGCTGGACAATGAAGTCAAAAGAATATAAATCGACAACTTCCTGCAAGGCTCTGAAAGGGTAGCATTCAATGACCTCCTCGAAGAATTCGTGGACACATCTTTCTAGTCCTATGAAGATGTGTCGGGGCTAGATCCAGTCATAGTCAAACACCGGATCCCCTTATATCCGGATGCTCGACCAATCAAGCAAAAGCTCCGCCGCATCAAGACAGAATGGTCACTACAAGTTAAAAAAGAAATCATAAAACATCTGCACGTCAACTTCATTCGGGTAGCAAAAAAAAAGGGGGGGAAAGAGTAGAAAGAAAAAAGAAGAGTAAAAAAAAAAGAGAGTAAAAAAGAGAGTAAAAAAAAAAAAGAAGAGAAAATACCCGATCTGGCTGTCCAATATAGTGACCATTCCCAAGCCCAACATGAAGGTCTGGATCTGCGTAGATTTTCGCGACCTCAACAAGGCGTCGCCCAAAGATAATTTCCCCTACCCAATATTGATATTGTGGTAGACGCAGTTCCTGCTCATAAAGTCAGATCCTCCGTCGACGGCATGCTGGGCTATAGTTAAATCAAAATGGCAGTAGAGGACCAAGAAAAGACCTCATTCACCACCCCTTTGGGGGACCTACTGCTATCATGTCATGTCATCTGGGCTAAAAGAAATGCTGGGGCTACTTATCAAAAGGCTGCTACCACTCTCTTCCACGATGTGTCGTATATTGTCAAAGAGATCCAGTCAGGAGATGTCGTACTTCTCACAAGCCATGAAAGAAAAGACCTTGTTCAGTCCCCCAATCTCAACGAGCTTAAAAGGTATTGTGCAGAGCCACCTATCGGCAAGTGCTTCCCTCTCTCCGCTAGTGAAAACCCGAAAGGGCGGCCTAGGCAAAAATTAGAGCAAAGTAAAAAAAATAATTAAAAAAAAGGAGAAATAAGGGCTCGCTAGGTTGAAAACCCGAAAGGGTAGCCTAGGCAAAAGTTAGAGCAAAATAAAAAAAATATATATCAGGAGAAAAAGGGGAGGGAAGGCACTCTTTGAAACCTCGGCTTCCTACCTCGGCTTCCATTGCAAGGGGCTCGGCCAGAAGAAAAAGAAAAACCACGACATGAAGCTCGCAATAAAACACTAAAATATAATATTACGGGTCCTAAGGTGCAACTTAGGAATAATTGCTAAAGAAATTTAGATTATACATTAATTTTCTGTACATATCTATTATTGCATCTACCCCCTTTGTTTCCCCCAAAACTATCCTTCATTTGCAGCTTAAGCCGGGCGATCCATCGGTGCCTACGGCGAGACCCATGTACTTCTTACGCAAAGCACGAAAAAGGCTCGATCTCATCGGAATGAGAAGCACCGAAGTGTCCTCGTCCTATTCATCATCTGCGCGCCATTGTCTGAAGCTTGACAGCCAGACGACTTGGGTTCTGACCATTCACTGCTGCCCTGTCCGATTGCGAAGAAAAATGCAGGGGTTATGAGAATAGTCTTATGCCAAGTGTAGCCCTGCAACAATTATATGACCGAGAACAGGAGGGGGTGATTGCCTTTTCCTCTCCCCGCACATAAAAAAAAAAAAAAAGCCCCCTCGAGCCCGAAGGTATATTCCTTTAAAATCCGTTCCTGAGATACAGCGTGCCATTACCCATTAGATATCGATATAGCTTTGCTTTGTACGTGTGTTTTGAGTCTGCATTTTTTTATTTTACATCATATAAAATTATATTGCATTGTAAATGTTTGTACAGGGTTCAAAAAAAAAATAAAAAAAAGGACAAAATCAAAAACAAATTTTTTTTTAATTGTTTTGCATCTAAATAAACGTTTTTGCATCCTAGGCATCATAAAAATGCATTTTGCATCTTGAAGATATGTACTGCATTATTACATGCATAATAGAATAAGGAATGCCCATGCATCATGTTAGTAAGCATCCTATAATTTTTATACATTGCATTTGCATCAAATAAAGTAGTACATGCATCCAGCATTTGCATTTATTATCCAATAAGCTGCATTAGGGGTGCGGTAAAAAGAAAATAAAATGCCACCAATCATAAAATAAATATTCTCATGGCATTTACTTTGTCCCTGCAGCATAAGCATGAATGAAAAATAAATTTTAGGGTATAAAATGTACCTGTTTTGTCCCATATTTATCCGAGAATATGCCAAAAAATGTGTTCAGAAAAAAATTAAATTGTATTATGAAAAGTCCATTTCATGAATACATAGCATGCAAAAATATGTTTTAGCCTAGAACATGCATCATATAGCCCCATTTGCATTTATAGTATAAATTATGCATAGTAGGGTCAAATAGTGACCACTAGCTCAATCATGCATTGTAGGAATAAATTGCATAAATTTCATGCATCATTACTTAATTGCATCATTTAGGCATAGATAGGACATGCATAAGTATTATTAATAAAGTCAGGAATGCTTCAAAAGTGCCGAACAGTTCCAAAGTCTAGCAGATTTGAAGTATATCCAGGCAGATAAAAAAAAAACAAAAAAACAAAAAACAAAAAACAAAAAACAAAAAACAAAAAACAAAAAAGAGGAATATAAAAAAACAAAAAAGAAAAAAAGAGAGAAAATAAACAGATAATAAGCATGCAAATAAAGAAAAATGGCGAGCATGCAGAATAAAGAAAAAAAAAGAAAAAACAAAAAAACAAAAAAAGCAAAAAAATCGAGAGAGAGGAAAATGTATGTACAAGAAAAGAAAAGAAAATTTTTAGGTGCATGCAACAAAAGGAAAATGCGGCGGCAGAAGAAGAAATTTTCGGCTGAAGCTAGAAAATGGAGCGAAAAGAAAACATCAGCAAAGAAAAAGATGATTCCAGCTGGTACCAAGAAATGCTGCAGCAAGAAAAATGAAGTTTCTAACCAAGGTTAAAAGGAGCAGTAAAGAAAAATGCAGCAGCATCAGGAAAATTTTTCCAGCTAAAGCCGAAAATATAGCGGGACAGGGGAAAAGATTTTCCAGCAAAGGTTGGAACGGTGACAAAAGAAAAATCCCCAGCAAAGTGCAGTTAAGAACAGTGTAAAGCATCAAGAGGCAGCAAAGCGACAACATCAGTAATTTGCTGCATGGAAACGGCAAAGGTAAAGGAAAGGAAGGTATTTTCTTTTTTTGCAATGCATTTGTATAATGTTTGGAAACTTTCCTTTAAGGGGCACGCATCCCCGGATTAAGAGGGAAATGTCTTGTTCTCCGGTGAAGGCTGAGTTCCTAAGGAGGCAATACATTCCATGCATTTTTGGCTGTGTTGGAAACTTTCCTTTAAGGGGTACGCAGCCCCGGATTAATAGGGAAAGGTCTTGTTCTCTGGTGAAGGCTGAGTTCCTGAGGAGACAATTCATTCCGCCCGGCCGCCTGGCGAACTATGATTGGTCTGATTCCTTGGCTAAGGATACGTAGGCAGTCTATCTCGGTAGAAGCGACCATCATAGCACGTTATTTACCCTTGCCGCACTCATTTGATAAAGCTTTGCATGCACTTGCTCATTTAGTATTGCCGCACTTGCACCGCAAGATTTAGTCCCCAGCTGAGTGAACTACGTCTCGGTCTGATTCCTTGTTTAAGGATACGTAGGCAGCCTATCTCGGTAGGCCTGACCGTTGTACAAATGATAGTTTAGGTTTTGGCCTGAACTACGTTTTGGTATGATTTCCTTTATTAAGGGATACGTAGGCAGCCTACACTAGTAGGTCCGACTGTTAGAGCATTTAATTTGAATATCTGCTTAAAAACTACGATAACTTGCTATAACCGACTAAATATGTCTAGGTTATGGAGTTTGGTTTGTGTTATATACTGTTGCATTATAACTACTACCTGTTGCATCTCTTCCCCGTTTTATAATTGGACGAAATTGGAGAGTCTATTGTTCATCAACGATGTTCGTCTACTCAGTAAGCCTTGGGTTACCCGTAGATTCCATCGTTGAGGGGCTCTGTAGACACCCCAATTTCGTACCCCTGATGTGTAACTCTGGCATGTGATATCAAGAACTGTTTAAACTTAACAAAATGTCAAGTTACAGGGTTGAAAATGCAAAAGGAAAAAGTAGGATGCATGAATAGTGAACTGCATGGGGTCAAAGTGTCAAGAATAGACTGAAGAATGGAGGTTGGCGCTGCCACAAAGGGTATTTGGCGCCGCGCCAAGGGGGCATGTTGGCCGCGCGAAGGCCTTCAACAGTGCCCGCTTCGTTAACGCATGGTACAAAATGTCAAGCGCGCGGTACAAGCCGATGAAGCACAATTCCAACTATAAATAGAGGTGCCGGCTCCTCATTCCGAAGAAGAATTTCGCTGAAGGCTGAAAGCCCAGAGTGACTCTGCGTAAATTTTACGCAGCGTCCGATCCCCCTCTCCCAAAACCTCAAAACACTGTCCAAACTTCGCCAAAACACAAATCCAACCGGTTAAAGTGATCCCTAGCCCTTTAGTTAGGTATCCACCTTGTTTCCCCGACCCAAAAACCATAAAATAAGCCGTTACTCTGCCCGAATAAATAGGCTGAAACCACCCTAATTAAGTCGTTATTCCGCCCAACCAAATAGGCCAAAGCCACCAAAATTAAGCCGTCATTCTGCCCGAGCGAGTAAACCAAAACCACCATATATCAGCCGTCACTCTGCCCAAATCACATCAGCAACAGCAATAAAAGTCTCCCTCTCCCGAGAAGGACAAAGCGAGCACACTACCGCTCTAAAAGGTAAAAGCCTTTAAGGGCGTTATTTTATTTATTTATTTACCTGTTCATTCATTTATTATTTAAAGTTGTTATTTAAATCCGGCCCAATGTAATCAATATAAGCCGTTGTGCTGCCCGGATTAGAATAGGAAATATTATGTAAAAAAGCCGTTATAATGGTCAAATATTTTTAAACACATTTGTAATTATTGTAAGGAAATGGCTGCAAGTCCGTAAATAATGTAGCCAGGGATGTATTTGTTTTAATTTTCTGTCTTTTAATGCTTTATTTATTTGCTAAATAAATATAACAATAAGCATACTTTAGTCAAAAACTACTTTTGAGACTGAAAGGGCGAGTTGGGTGGGTGCCTTGCACCTTCCCAACTCGTAACTTAGCCTCCGAACCCGTTTCTTTTTCTTTGGTTTATTTTTATTTTTCTGGTTTTGCTTTATTTTTGCCTTAAAATAAAGATGGCGACTCTAAACCTTTTGGATCCAGTGGGGCCTCGCAACACTCAATCTTTGCACTTTTCCGTTCTCCCCTAAAAAAAGGAGAATGGGAATGGAAGGGTGATGTATTCCCATATCCTGATATCCCCTAAAAAATTGATAACTTGATGCGGGAAACCCAAAGCTCCCATAGTGATCCAAAACGGGCCATAAGGCTATTTTTAATAAAATCCATAGTGGGGGCGTCGCAATATCATTTTTTGCACTTTTCCGTTTTCCCCTGAAAAAGGGAAAATGAGAATGAAAGGGTAATGCATTCCCAAATCCCGGTATCCCCTAAAAAAGGGATAACTTGATGCGGGAAACCATAAGTTCCCATATTGGATTAAAAATCCACTAAAGGCAACCGAGGCGCATTCCAACGCGCTATCATAGACATCACTCCTCTCGCACTTTTGATTTCGTCTTCCCCTAAACAAGGGAGGGTGGAACGAGAGCAGTGGTGTCCCGCATCCGCACGTACGTGCACCCCTAACCAAGGGCGCGCGGGGCGCGGGCGCAACTCGGGAACCTCACACCGCCTTTTCGGGTTTTCAACCTAGCGAGCCTTTACCTCATAGGGAGCCAGTCTTTCAATGCATGCGAAGATAAGCCACTTATTTTTGAGGGATCACGTCTTTATAGCTTCTTCGTTTCTTCAGGCGGAGATGGAAATGACAGCTATTTCTGGAGATGATGAGTTTGGCGGGAGAAGCCCCAGGATGAATTTGATCAACCAAATTTTGTATGACGGGAACGTTCCTGAAGAAATTAACTAGGGACAGCCCCAGACAGACTCGATTTGGAGAGACTTTTGTGGGAGACAGAAACGAGTATGCTCAGAGAAAGTGGGATGACTCTAATGGATAAAAAGAAGAGTCATTATCCAGAGTTTATCGTCGAGTATCATAAGTTTCATGGACCCTATTTAATGTTTATAGTTTGATCATTTTATGTGTTTTTTTTAGCAAGGAATTCTTTTCTGGACCCAGATCACGTTATAACCGATTGAAACAGAGCTATAGGTGGCAACTAGAGATGTTAATAGGGCCGAGAATCGCAGGTCCGGACCTATTAAACCGGGTTTTTTCAGGGTTAGGTCTCAAAAAATGCAAACCGCTTAGATCCAACGGCTAAACGGGTCGGACCTATAGGTTCCCGGTTCTTGGCGGCACTGCTCGGTTTGGGCGCCGGTTGAGCATTTATTTCATTTTTTTTGTTTATTCAGTCTTTATTCTCTACATCTAAGACTTTGACCAATTCACCAACACCAAGCCAGTCGACAACTCGACATCTCTCTGACTCTCACTCTCATTGTCTCACATTGTTAGCTCCGCCTCCATTCCTCCTTCCTGCACTCCCGGCCCGGCCCAGCCCAAGACGGCCAGCCCCCTAAGTACTCGCCGGCAGACTCGCAGTGATAGAGCAAGAGCCGAGAGAGACTCGAGCAAGAGTTGCAAGACGCGCTTCACCCGCCCAGCCGGCCGAGACTCGCTTCTGCCGCCACTGTCCCTCGCCGATGGCTGCCGCCGCCAACCGCTGATCGCGTGGACTCGCTGAGTTCGTCATTTGATTCGATCCTCGCCCCTTTCAATTTTCAACCGTAAGTAATTAGTCCCTAATTAAGTAATTTCTATTGAAGTTCTCTTTGTCCGCATCCTAGGCTCGATTTTGGAATCCCTTAGTAAATAGTAATCGTGATGTTTCCAAAGATGCAGTACTTGAAAGTGTTACTCAATTTTTGTGATTGAATTTCAGATGTGTGCGCGAAGTGCTTGAAATTGTTTGCTCAAACTTAACTATTAAGTCTGGCCGAGCTCTTATTGGGTATGAATTACACTAAGTTGTCGCCTTATTTTCTTATAAGTTGGACCCTTGCCTCGAAAGAATGTGGTATTCAAATTGTGTGTCATAATGTTGCCGAAAGACCGTGAACACAAAGATGGTCAGCTGAGAAAAATAATTTACTTTTATGATGGATCATGGATGTGCTTTAGTTTGACTCTACAATTGCTGGGAGAAATAATTTCTTGTTGGTTTAAGACGTAAATTCTTTTGAGTCCTCGACTTGAGTTAGATTTTGATTTCTAATTTGGTTGCTTAAATCAAAGGGAAATGATTGATTTTGAATTTTATTTATATATATAAGGGTTTAAGTTTTTTTAGGTGTAACCCGTTCAAAACCGAAACCGAGAGAGGTAGGTTTAGGTTTGTAATTTTAGTGGACCGTTAAAAGCGGACCGTTTAAACCGTGACCGATTAGGGACTGAAACCGACAGGGCCAGACCGAAACCGACATGTTTGGACCGATTAACATCTCTAGTGGCAACTAAGTTAGTGTATAATGTTTAAGTTTTTGGGGATGGATTAACTTTAGGGTTGAAGATTTGATTAGCCTCTTGCTCAAAGGCATTTTGGGTTGTAGGTTTGGATGAGAATTTGGTTTCTGGACCTGGTTGTAGGTATGGTTGGGAGATCGGCTTTTGGCTTTGGTTGTGGGTTATGGGGTTGTCTAAGAGTGATTGATATTCTTTTTTTTTTGTTGCGAGAGAAAGATTTTGAGGAAATTGCTTAGAAGAAGCTTCTTTTTTTTCTTTTTTTTCTTCTTCTCTTTTTTTTTAAATGCATAGGTCTCTTTTTTTTAATAGGTCCCCCCTTTCTTCTTCTTCTTTTTTTTGACCTCTCTGAGCAATTTGGGAGAGTGCTCGAAGAGATATCTGTCTTGTCTCTCTTAGGATAAAAATGTGGTTACTCTTGGTGGATATATATATAAGGGTGAAGCAGCCCCAGTTTTGGGAAGCTGGATCTTAGGAATGGTTAGGCTTTGGTATATGGTTTTTTAAGTATTTGGAAGAGTTTTGGTGTATGGTTGGAAGCCCCTAGTGTGCTACTAACAGCTCGGTTGCAATGGATCGAAGATAACCTTTCACCAAGACAAAAGGTTGCTTCATCAAACTAGCATTTTTAATGGTTTGTGGGTCCGTATTACGAAATGACTCATTATCAACCCACGTAGTTTTATCATGTTTTTATATGAGTCGACTCGTCATCTTTTTTTTTTCTTCATATAACAGATATTTCGGCGATAGATGATGCTCAAAGATCAAGAAGAAGACTCGACAAACTAATATATGAAAAGCAAGAATTTTATCAGACTTGAATATAGATAAATTAATACCTTTGAAAAGCTTGATTTGAGGACTTGGTTGGACTTTTGAAATAACGGAGACCAAATAAATTCGTGAGCATAGAGTATGGGTTGTAGGCATTAATATGGGCAAAAGAGATACCCCTAGGGTCTGAAAGCCCCTAGTCCTGAATTATTGCGTATGATCCTTGAGTTGCCCGATTTTTCTGGATTTCCCGGCTTTCCAGACTTTTCTGCTTTCTTGGCTTTCCCAACTTCCTTTCTTCCCTGGCTCCCTATCGGTTTTCTTCCTTTTTTTTTGTATTCTCCTTTATTTTTTGTATTCTTTTTTTTTTTTTTGATGTGGTAGACCTTGACATCTCGAAATATGACTTACTAATTTTTTTTAAAATCGAGAGTGAACGATGCACTTATCAAGTAGTGATGCATTTATGAGAGGTTAAAAGAGAAGATGAATTTGGAGATGACAATTGAGAATAATGGTGAGGGGATTTCCTGTCTTTTCATGTTTTGGGAAACAAAAGAAAATACATAGAAAATACCTCTTTTTTTTCAAGAGTGAATCAAAGTATTGACCGAACCCGAAGGTTGCCTACGTTCCTCATTTCGAGGCTTAGATCATCGTAGTTCAACTCTGACAGAGAAATTTTCATTTTGCTAATTTTTTTTTAATTTTCAATTTGAAAGAATAGAGATTTTTTTTTGTTTAGAGAGAACGAAATCATTTTTACATATATATTTTTTATATGATCATTTTTATTATTATTATTTTTTGTGAAAAGAAACGATTATATTTTTTTAAAAGAAAATAGAACTAAGTATTACACATGACTTTTTTTATTAGAAAACTCTTTTTTTTTTCTTTTGCGATCCTTGTAATGAGATATGACGATTACGTACCACCGGACAATCCTCTCAAGAGAGTAAATGATAAATAACCAATTTGTTTTTATTTTTCAACCCCTGCAAAATTATTAGTGGAACCAAAGAAAAATAACAAAGATTCCAATATGTATAAACACAACACAAGATTTAAAGGAAAGAAAACTTTTTTGTTTTTGATATTTTTTTTTGAAAGGTGGAGTAACAGGAAAAATAAGTGCACCAATTGGTAAAAATGGACGACTTAACAGATAAAATTGATCCAATATCAGATAAAATTGTTTAAAATGGGGAACGGGCAACGTAGGAAGCGAGTCGGCTACCAAAGTCAACGTGGGCGCCGCATATCATGCATTTGGGCGCTGCCCCCAAATGCATTGTTCATGTTCTATTTTGAGCCTTTTTCCCCTTTTGACTTGTACGTTTTCCTTTTTAACACTTTGACCCCCTTTTGTTTCCTTCTCGTCTTTTATCACTATTTAACCCTTTCAAGTTTGTTAAACGAATAATATTTTTTTTTGCTTTTTTTTAATCTAGTTATTTTTTTTTGCCAAACATTTTTTTTGATCAACGAAATTATTATTATATATATATTTTAATGAAAAACTTTTTTTTTCATAAACGATTTTTTTTCTTTTACTTTGAGAAAATGAGTTTTTTTTTTAATTTTTGAAAAGAGTTGAATTCTTTTTTTAAAAAAATTTAGAAAACAAATTCTTTCCCCTTTTTTCTGAAAATTCTTTTTTTTATTTCTCTTTATTTAGGAAAACGATTTTTTTCTTTTTTCTTTTTTTAAAAGACGATTTTTTTTTAGAATTGAAAATTATATACACACACAAGAAGCCAAATAAATATAAAAGAGAAAATTAAAAAAAAGCATATTGCTATTAAAGAAAAGATTTTTTTTAAAATGCAAACATGTATGGATGTACAAATAATATGACAGAATAAAAGAATATTTACAATTTTTTTGCGCGACATTAATAAAGCAAACAAACATATAGAACAAAATAAAGCAATAATAAAATAAAGCCCCAGCCCTTTTGATATACTGTCCGGACTTTATTCTTTTTTTGTTTTTTTTTTAAATATACATGTAACGATAACTGGAACGAAACTGTTGCAAGATAGAGGATCATATCTACAAATATATACACATATATATATAAGAACGCAACATTTAAAATGCTAAAGAAATATAATAAGCATATTTTGGCCAGAAACTAAAGAAAACATATATATATATATATATATATATATATATATATATATATATATATATATATATATATATATATATATATTTTTTTTTTTTTTTGTGAAAATCGAAGTCTAGCCCTCCATTTTTATTTTCTTTAAAATAAAAACGACGTCCCTAGCAGAGTCGCCACTGTGGGTGCCCCGGGATCTCCCACGCCCCTTGCTCCCTTTTCTATAGGAACGTGACGTGCGGAAGGACACCACGCTTTCCATTTCATCCTCACTTGTTTAGGGGAAGACGAAATTAAAAATGCGGAAAGGGTTTTGTCAAGAAGCGCGTTGAATACGCCTCAGTCACCTAGTGATTTTTGGTCCATTATGAGAGCTTTGAATTTTTTCGTATCTCACCCTCCCTTGTTTAGGGGAAAATAAGATACAGAAAATGCATCACCCTTTTATTCACATCTTCCTTTGTTTAGGGGAAAACGAAAAAGTGCAAGAAAGGATATTGCGAGAGCGCGTGGGAACACGCCCTGCCTTACTATGAACTTTTTGAAAATCGCCTAAAATCATTATGAGTGCCTGGAGTTTCTTCGTATCTCACCCTCCCTTGTTTAGGGGGAGACAAGGCTCAGAAAATGCATCACCCTTTTCATTCTCATCGTTCCTTGTTTAGGGGAAAACGAAAAAATGCAAAAAAAAAAAAGGATCTTGCGAGCCTCACCATGACATTAGGTTTATTTTGGATCGCTATGAGTGCTTTGGGCTCCCCGTATATCATCCTCCTTTGTTTAGGGGAAAACAAAATACAGGAAATGCATCACCCTTTCATTCGCATTCTCCCTTGTTTAGGGGAAAGCGGGAAAGTGCAAGAAAGGATGTTGCAGGCCTTACTGTGATCCAAAATGTTTTAACAGAATCGTCATCTTTATTTTAAGGAGAAATAAAGAAAAACAAAAAATGAACCAGAGTTTGTAAAAAAAGGGTTCGGAGGCTAAGTTACGAGGTGGGAAGAGGTTAGGCACCCACCTCACCCTTTCGGTCTCAAAACAATTTTTGGTTAAAATATGTTTTTTGTTATATTTATCTAGCAAATAAAATAAAGCATTAAAAATAAAACAGACTTATCTGTATTTACATTATTTACGAACTTGCAGCCGTCTCCTTCCAGTAATTACAAATACATTTAAAAATATTTGGCCATAATAATGGCTCTTTTTAATGTTATTTTCTACATAGATACAGACAACATAACAACTTATATTTTTTACATTGGGCCGGATGAAAATAACAATTTTATAATAAAAACCCTTAAAGGCTCACCTTTAAGAGCGTGAGTGTGCTCGCTCTGTCCTTCCGGGAGAGGGAGTCTTTTTGCTGCTGTTGCGGTTCGGGCAAAATAACTGCTTCCGAAAGTTGCTTCTGGGCACCGTCAAATGGGCGGAGCAACTGTTTGCGTTTTTGTTGTTGTTTGCTTGCTGCTGGTGGAAATCGGGCAGAGCAACTGCTTGCTTCTGGTGGATTTGGCCTTCGGATTTGGGTAGAGCAACTGCTCTTTTGGAGATTTTTGGACCGGGGGAATAGGGTGAAAACCTAGCTGGGGGGCTAAGGCTCACTTTGACTGGTTGATTTTGTGTTTGGGGGAGATTTGGCAAAGTTTCGAGACTTAATAGGAGGGGGAACTCACTATTCTCACGATCGCTCACAGCGTAAAATAAACGCACAGTGTTTTCTCTGTGTGTGACTGTGTGTCTCATGTGTGAATTCCTGAAACTCAGGCACCTCTATTTATAGGTGAGAGGAGGGACACCGCTGAGATTTCTAATTTTCATATTGTGCTTCACCAACTTGTACCGCGCGCTTGAAGGCTTGTGCAATGCGTTAAGACGGAGTGCACTATTCAGACTCTGGGTGCCGACACCAAGGTTTTTGGGCACCGCGCCCATATGGCGTTATGGCGCCGCTCGGCTTCCTTTATTCAAATTTTTGACACTGCCCATTTTATTGCTTTTACGCATCATGCTTTGTCTTTTGCATTTTTAAACCCTGTAACTTGACATTTGTTAAGTTTAAACAAGTCTTGATATCGCATGTCAATGTTACATACCAAAGGTATGAAATTGGGGTGTCTACAGGTGATTGTAAGTGCAAGTAATTGTAGGGGTGAAATCAGGACGGGATCCGTTCCCGATAAGTGTCAGAAGATAAAAATCTTATAATCACGACTATGATATTTATTAACAATATCTCTGACACTAAAATGTTTTTGAAATATCTCCATCATAATTAAAATTTTAAAAATATGATAAATAAAAAAACCACAACATTATAAAAATAAATTTAATAAGTAATTTTAGCAAACAAAATAACAATTGTTCGCATAAACAGATCAATAGGCCAATGCTAAAGCAAAACATGACCATTATTTAATGATATTCAACTGAAGCAGTGAGGATTTATTAGTCACAATTTCGTTTATTTATGACCATTAATATTTAAAGATATTCTCATTTAGGGGTGGCAAAATAAATATTATGAATAAATGGATAATAGCCTATTATCGATTTATCCATAACACCCATTTTACGACCCCTATTCTCATTCAACACTCTTCATTAGTTTATACTTTATAAACTATGGTTCAATTTTTGAAGATTCCCACATTGAAAAGTCAAAAGGAATACATTTTCCTGCAATTACATTTTTTTCTCCTAAAAAAACTCCATCTGCGTTTTGCACTTTCCTGCATTTTACCATCTGGGTCTCCTTCTCTAAACACAATAGACGATTGTTGGCACTGCGACTCAAACTGGGCCAACAACCGCCAAAAGCTAGCAGAATGTGCCATCAGCTTCGGCCAAGCCGCATTAGGCAGCAAAGGAGGTCAGATCTACGTCGTCTCCGACTCCTCTAACTGTGACCCCGTCAACCCAACTCCGGGCACCCTCCACCATGCCGTCCTCCAAACTGAAACACTATGGATCGTCTTTTTCGCCAACATGTTAATCAAGCTTAAACACGAGCTCATTATCAACAGTTTCAAGACCATCGATGGCCGTGGCGCCGACGTGCTTAATGTTTAGAGGCAAAAGAGACGAGTAAAACTGTTTGGTTGCTATGTTAAAACATGTAGCACAGAGATGATAGAAAACATAATATCAGAAGCGCGAGAGATGGAGAGAGAGAAATAGTGAGAGATTGAGAAAGTGACTTACAGTCAGAGAGAGAGAGAGAGAAACGACGGCCGATGAGGAGACAATTGGCGATTCGGCAGAGTCAAAGTTGAGAGAGAAGCGACGGAGTCGAAGTTGAAAGAGAAGAGGCGGGAAGGGTTTGAGATTTCATAATTCCTAGGGTTGCTTTGTTTAATGAGAGAGAGAGAGAGAGAGAGAGAGAGAGAGATACGCACAACAGTAACTCACTAACTTACTAACTCACAACACTACACAATTTTTTTAAAAAAACAAATTAATAGATTTAGTCGGAACGGGTCGAGAATTCTAACGGGATGCATAATTTTTCCGAATCCCATTCCAAAATAATTCGGGACGAGAAAAATCCCGATAAAGTCGAGATCGGGATTATGTCGGGATCGGGATTATGTCAGGTCGGGATCGGGTGTCGGGACGGGTCGGGAAAACCGGGAATTTTGCTAGCCCTAAGTAATAGCCATATATAGAATCCTGAAATATTTCATGCATCTGACTCGGTCCACCGGTGAAAGAAAAAGGGAGAGTACATCTCTTGCCAATTTTATCAGGTCTTGGTCCCTCTTCATTGAAGATTTTTTAGAGATCTTTATAGCGATCAAAACGAAGAAACTGACCTTGGTTTTCTTTGATGTAGTAAAGACGATTTTGCTTTGTTACAGCCCAAACATCCACTAAAATTCCTAAAACTGTTTTTGGGCTCTCAAAATAGTTGAATATTCTGAAGTTCGTTGAAATAAACGATAACTATAGTAATCAATCATTGTGAGTCGGTTTCTACTTGTAGTATTTGGAGCATTTCTACGCACATCACAAAGGGTCATTGATGGTTCCCACCCTAGCTCCCCAAATGGAAATAATAACACGTAATGGAGTGGTGCGTATGCTGTGTGACATTCACTAATTTGCATCAACCCTTGATCTCCTCTATAATGTACAACAATATCTCTTGTACCCCTCTTTTCACTACCATCACCTGGCAAGATTACTGTAATCTCATTTATGGTTGGCGCATTATATTATTGTGGATCTCTTCTCGGATTATAATGCAAACATGCAGGTAAATTTTGATTAAACTGAGTTTGGTTTTGTTGCTCTAATATATCGTGAGCTTTACAAAATATAGTTACAAATTAATTGTTTTCTAACAAACATTCTTGGATGCTCCCCAAGAGTTCTCGATCCTATCTTGGATTATGATGATGACAACTATCTAGTGCAACCACCGAATCATATATAAAAAGTTTAGCATACACGGGATCTGCACTCGGTTGTGTTAATAATGCACCAGTACGATGTCGTAATTTACCGTAGATAGTGAAGCTATAAGGACCCCTACCGATGAGGTGATGAGCCCAATGACCCCCACTCGACTTCATTTTTTATACACGCATTATCTTATCCCATGAACTTATACACTTTTGACGTCACCCTTCAAGAGAGCATAATTTTGAATGAATTATTTTATTTTTGTATTCTTGTTGGGGAGTGTGTGCTTCATGAAAGTTTTGTACTTTTATTGTTGTTGATGTTGAGAATTTGAAAATTGTTGTTGAATGGTGGTCAAAAAAAATGAAAAGAAAGGAAAAGAGCCCTCTTGGAAATCAATGAAAAGAAAGAAAGAAAAGAAAATAAAAATCAAGGGTGGCCACAAAAGAAAAAATGCCAATGTTCTTAATTTTCTCAAGGAGATATAAGGGTGGTGCTTAATTGTCATGGTAGATGAGACACTTTTTCAACCCAAAGTTTAACGTTTAAGGGGTTGTTGAAGTGATGTTATGGTATTTGAAGAGTTGTGCTTTTATGAAGCTAATTATCATGTGAAGATTTCAAATTCTTTGCTCTTTTGGCTTGCTATCCTATCCTTCATTTGTAGCTCAAACCTTGGCCGAACATTACAAGCTTATAAAAGTCCTATTGATATTGTCATGTCATGTGTTCTTGCCTTGCCTTGTGAGAAAAATTAGTTGATGACTCTTTCGGTTTGACTTGCATTTGGTATCTCGGTTGACTGTTCAATCTAAGCTAGAGCATTGCTACTTTTGGGTAAAAAATATGTTTTATGAGTTTAATGATTGTTTGATAGCATATGAATCAATTCATACCTCAATTATGCATATTTATAATCTTAGGGTTGATCTCTTTAATGGTAATGCTTGTGGGATCTTAATTGAGCGCCGCCTTCATTTCATATTGTTCTCGAGCTTTTTCATAATTCATTTTCTTTACTCGGGATGATCAAAGCTTAAGTTTGGGGTGTGATGAGCCCAAGATTTCCACGAATTTTTCCAGAAATTTTCTTCTATTTTGTGCTATTTTTGAGTTAATTATGCCTTGAAAAATATTATTATTTGTGTATTTGTGCTTAATGTAGGTTTCCATGCATAATAAAACACTTATATGGTATTTAGCACAAAGTTTAAGGTAATTCTGGGCTGAAAAGTTAAATTACAAATCATTCGGTCAACGTCCGTTAGGAGTTCCAAGGAAAATTAGAGTTAACGGAGATAATCGTGCTAACTTTGGACCAATTGCAAGAGTGGAAAGGAAGGAAAGCGGCGCTAACTCCAGAAATCCAAGGGCACCGTGAGCAATTGTTAGATTCTTCCTCTGTGTGTTGTCGCTCCCAAAAGTCGCCACATGTCACACGTCTTATCCAAACAGCCGGCATGCGTGCACCTTGCTGGACTCAAGTCAACCTGTGTCCTGCCCACTCCATTCCAGCCCATTTACCCGCCATTTCGCCTCTGCCCCTCACAACCTACCCGTTTCACTGAGCAACCCGCGAACCTTCTTCCCGAGCCTTTGGCTATCATGACCCAACCCCCCTTTTTTCCTTCCAAATCAGCCCCTAGCTCTCCTTTATTGTTCCCTTTTTGCCATCCACTCTTGTTGCTTCTCTTTTAATCAGCCAGCAGTCTTCATTTTTTTCTACGAAGTCCCCATTTCGGGACATTGCTCCCAAATGGGGAACGAGCCCCATTTATTCCAAAAATTCCTCATTTCCTCTATTGATTGATCACCATTAAAGGTTTGAAGCTTCAAATCAAGGGTCAAAGATGCATCTACAAAATATTTCAACCCTGGATTTGCGATTCTTCGGTTTAATTCTTTCAACTTATATTTTGAGATATTTGTTTTGATTTCTAGGGTTGATTAATTTTGTAGATGTTGAATTGGTTTGTGCTTAAATTATCTACGGAATACAATTATTTTTCTATGTCCAATGTAGTGATTTAATTTAATCTATCTCTTTATTTAGTACACATTCATGTTTGATTATTATTTTGTGAACTTAATGCTTTTAATTAATTGATAATTAATTAAATGATTTTAGAAATATTTAGAATCCGTGAGAACTACCTTTATATTTCAGACCAATCAATTTAATAGTTAGTGTTTTGTGACACACACCCATAGCCATTGTGAGATTCAGTTTGACACACGATCGAACCACCTTAGCCATTCGCGAGGTCGAGGAGGTTAGGGTTGACTATAAGATGTGAGAGTCCGTAGTTAACTAATTTTTGTTGTCTCGGCTACCAACATGATTTGTAGAAAAATATAGATAATTTCTTTTTACGATGTATTACCCATGCGCTTGGTTATTATTGTGTGTTTTTCATACTTTTAATGGCGTAGCGAACCATTAGATGATCACTAAAATTATAGGATAAAATAAGAGAGCCCGTCCTATTAATTCTGAAAATCACAATAATTGTTTGCGTTTCGTGAGACCGAGAGGAGATCGTGCGTAGATAGTCATTGGGTGCTTATTTTGATATGCTGCTATTTTCTCCTATGTTAAAGATGTGAGAGCCCGTAGCTAGATTTGCTATACATTGCGAGAGCCCGTAGTGAATAAAATAGTACGCCCGACTATCGAGACTTGAGTTTAAAGAAAAGTAAAAAAAATGATTAAAATACCGACTAGACTAAAAATATTGCATTCCTGTATTTTTATCTTGATTTGATGTTGTCAAACCACCTCCGCGGTAGTGTATATTTAATTGCTTTTTTAGATTTTTTTTATTTTTAGATTTTAATTCATTTTCTTTTCACTCAAATATAATTAGTTAGCCTAATTTTGGTACTTAGTTGGAGTGTGAATTAAGTACATTCTTTGTGAGATCGATAACTCGTACTTAGGTACACTTTATTACTTGATACGACCAGGGTATTCTTGTCCGAATTTTTGTGGACATCATGAGGACACCCCGATATATTGTACATCTAAGACTTGTAAAGGCATTTGTTGGATTATACTTGCCGAATGTGCTCTAAAAAAGATTTTGAGTGGTTGTGACTGCCTTCATATAATGTCCTAAAGAAAATGGGAGGATCACGGAGTGCAGGGAGTCTGATTTTTCCTTGAGAGCATCACGTTCCAAATTTGGGATTAGACGTAGAAGAGGAAACCAATCATTCTTCCATCTAGTGTATTGCGGAAATATTGACAAATGACGCCCATTCTCGCCAAGGGACGGGTTTTGTTCAATATTTATTGAATGGAAATGGTGGGTATATGCTCATGTTCTTTATAGTTGGCTCTTCTAGTATAGTTGGCTGCATTTAAAAAGATTGAATTAAAAAGCTTTTACGATATTTTTAATTAAATTAAAGATTAGTGAAAGATGAATTTATTACATAGTAGCATCAATGTGTTGTTGTGAGACATGCATTTGTCGTCTCCTTTGTCCTAATGCATGTCTCGGGAGGCAAAACAATGCGTAAACGACGATGGGTATTTTGTTGAGTACTGCTCGTTCTATCCCATTAAGCGCTTTTGTCCATCCCATTCTACGTCTACCACTGTCT